>JAQFVV010012572.1:1520239-2120239 GCA_028023455.1 Epiperipatus broadwayi | reverse complement strand
GAGGCTGCAGATTTCAAGCACTTGACAGTAAACCACAGGTACAACTTTGTGGACCCCCAGCACAGGTGCACACACAGAACATCGAGTGCCTGTGAGGCTTGTTGAAATGACACAGCCAGACACCAGCTGGATACTTGTCTGGTTGAGTTTAAGTGACAGTGTGTGTACAAGGGGGAAGACATCTTCCAGGGCCCTATCATTAGAGTTTCGAGTTGCATGCCAAATAAAGAACCCAAAAATTGGTTTTAAATATATGTACTTCATGGAATAACCATTAAATGTAAATATTTATTTGTAATCTAAAAAGTTATTAGAGCTTCGAGTTGTGTTCCATTAATTTGCATGTTAAGAATCCAAACCAGCAAAAAATTTGTTTTTAAATGTATGGATTTCATGGAATAACCGTTAAATGTAAATATTTATTTTTTTGTACCAAACAAAAAATAAGTAATGAAAAGAATAAAAAGTAAGTACTTTTTAAATTGATTTTGATTTATGTATTTTTTTTTTTTGTGAATAGATTTTATTTTATTTTTATTATGTAAAAAAAAAAAAAGGCCGGCCCGGCAACATTATATTTATGTTTATTTACAATCAAACCATGCCCTCACCATGGTTTCAACATGCTAATATAAAACTACCAAAAAATTTCAAATATTTTAATAAAATTGATACAAAACAAAGTTTTTTACTTTTTTATTAACTAATTTAATTTTATTCAAAACAATATAGTTTTATGGGTAATTTATTTTACATTTTTTCATACATATTTTAATCATCATCACTATTTGAAAATATGTGAGTTCATTTGTGAACTGGTGAGAAATTACATTCATCACAAGAGGAAACACAAACAGCAGAATTAGTGCCAACTTCAGTCTCATGCTGTGTTGTTTTCTGGCAAGAATGTAATCAATGATTAAACTATGAGATGATGATTTTACTAATTGTTTATGAAGTTTGTGATATCCAGACATATAATTATTTAGCTCTTGTTGAAATTTAAGAGTTTGTTCACAATTTGTGTCATTAACAGGAAAATGATTTTCCAATTGATTAAAAAGTTGAAGACTTTCTTGAATCATTTTTGCTGTGAATGGAACAGGTTCCACTTCTGTTTCATTATCTTTTTCTAAATCTTCTATGGTATCTAAACTTATTGCCAAACCTTTTTCCAACAAGCATTTAAAGTATGTATATAAAATGGGGAAATCCCAATTTTAAATGAAATATGAACTTATATATCGCATAAAAAGATATTAAGAAGAAACATGAATCACATAACCTCAAAATCGCATTAAAAAATCTGCATAAAAAGAGACCCAGATGTGTATATATATATATTAGAAAAAAGACTTTGTGATGTATTTATTGGTTATGATTTGGATTTGACTCCTGATTCAATAAATTAAAAATATTTTCATTATGATTCTTTTTCCAGATACCCAGCCTATAGCTGATCAGCTAACAATCCAATATTGGTATGTAAATAGATATCTAGTTATTATAAAAACAAGAATAGAAAAATACAATCTTATTACTTGGAAGTTGGTAAGCCTGGTATTGCCTTTCCTTTGCTGTTTCTTTATGAAAAATTGGAGAGGTTTTTGCCCAGCAATAGATAATGTAAAAGATGTTTAACCTTACTTTTTATTTTCATTATAATATGGTATGATTCTTTCAGCTAATTTTTGTTTACAATAATCAGTTTTCACAATTTGATTAAAATTCTGCAAGCAAGTCATAATAACAAATAGTCCCAGAGTTCTTTGAACAGTTTTCAAATATTTAGTTTTCAAAAAGAACCTTGTGGCATAGAGCATAGATACAGTGATTGTATTATGATTAAATGATGCTGTAAATATACAGAACCACTAATCAGAGGTTTTAACTGTATTTAGACTATTATTTCTGAAAAACATTAAGTAGCAAAAATTTGTATTTTGATTTGATGCAAGCAATGTCATTGTCAAAATTTTCTTTTGCATATTCCAATATCTGTTCTATTTTTTTTAAACATTCTTTTACATACAAATTATAAAAATACATGACTAAAAAAGTAGTGAAATATCACCCAAATGGAAAAAAAAAAAAAGAGGGAAAAAATATTTTCAATCTATTTTCATAAAAATTCCATTTCTTTTTTTTTTTTTTAAATTATTAAACAATTTTCTTTATTTTTTTTTTTTTTTAATTTAAAAGTTTTATTTTTTTATATTTTATTTTTATTCTTTTTGGTTTTTTTGTTTTTTGGCTAATCTTAATAGATTAATTAGGCAACTCTTATTAAAAGAATATTTTATATTTTAATTATTAGCAAACATATTTGCAACATCTAATAAAAAATACATTCTTATGCAATACAATAAATTACATATGATATACAACTTTGTGGCATATAAAATAATAATAAGATCAAATATTATCTGCAAAAAGTTCTGGATCTATGGAGTCACTCTTCAGGCTAGACTTGTCAGGGTTGGAAATTACTCTTCTATTGCAGCAGTCAATTTTCAGAATTGAAGTGCTCACTAAAATATTCTGCTCTTAGTTTTATACTTTCCTATACTCGATTAGTATGTTTCTTTACTTCTAGAATAATTATTACATTTTTCAATTTGTTTTATTATTCTTTCTCTGTGGAGAGAGGATTATCTTTTTTTCTTAATTAATCTACTGATGACAGTTATTGGCCAAAATCTATTTTTAGTACATTAAAATAGTAACTCTTTTTCAGTTATTAAATTTTCTGTTTGAATCTTTAATAATAAAAAAATCATTAACTTTTTAATTATTTTATAAATAATTTTAAACTGACGGTTTTTCTTTCCTTTTTTCTTCAGTGCAAAATGTTTATCTTGGGAATCATCTTTTTCACGTCTTTGGTCATACGTTTATGATTATAACCTTCTACAAGATGTTAAAAATTTGATAGAAACCAGGGAGTCCCTACCTTGTGTGAGTGGTGTAGTGAAAATTATACTACAGAAATATTATTCATTAGTGGTTAATCTCTAGTCTAATGAATGACGAATAAAAAATAGTAATAGCAATATTCATATCTAGTTTTAAATTTAATTAGAATCTACATGTGTTTTATGCAAGAAACGCTTCTGCAAATACGTTCTAGTAATTGCAGACATGTATAATTTAGGCAAGCAATTAACAAATCTCAAAATCCTATTATTCAATTATATAAAAAAAAACTTTTCAATTTCTACAATATTTCTGTTGACATTTGCAATCTTAGATGTGTGTTTTTTATATTTGATTAAAAAAAATATGTGCAAAAAAAAAAATCAAATATGGTTTATATGCTCTTAAGTAAAATGTCTAGAAATGTTAGCTAAAAAATGTCATTCGGTCAACTTCGTGAATTGCATGATTTAATAAACTGTGTATGTATTTCCATTAGCTTTATAATCTGCTTAATGGTTGTATCTTAGTCAAAATTGTCATTATTTATATATCCACTGTATTTTTATTATGCAGAGGTCATCGAGCTCATATTTTATAAAAACCGATGAATAATATTCAATATTTTATTAAATTAAAAAAAAAAAAAACATAAAAACAATTCTGGTGACTGATTTCTAAAAAAACAAAAACAAAAAACATTAAATCTATAATGTCGAAAAAAATGTTGAATTAAATTTTAAGTATATTATCAAAATTTTGCCTCCCCCATTCTTTCCTTTTATGTTCATAGTGACCTACAATAGTTTTTTTCTTTCAAGTGTATAGACTATTAATAATTTATTACGAAACTTTAAACTATTAATGATTTATAATTTACAATTTTTTGTTCACTTTGATGAATAGTTGACTATTATCAAAGAAACCCGTTTCAAATCGTTAGATGCATGAAATATAAAAAACTGGAAAGGGCAACTTTTTCCAAATTTAAATACTTCCCGGCTGATGCTATGACACATGAGAAAAAAAAAATGTAATAAATATCTATACAAATGGAGGGAATTATTATCAACGCATTAATTTGGATATTTTGGATATATAACAGACAAAATGTGATTTTTCATTTGAATATGATTGTGACTATCTAAAACGTGAAAATCAAATCTAAAAATGAAAGCAAACTTATTGGAATCTAAACCACTATAAAATCACATGACCACCATTTCTAATGCCTTCGCAGTCTGGATGGTCATGTAATGTTATTGTGGTTTAATACCAATTCTACTCAAAAGATGTTGCTGCATTATTGTGTTTTCAATTTGGGATCATAGCTTTATAGTTAACTAAAAAAAATAAAAAATGGCTGCTGGAGGGTTGCAATAGATCCAAAAATCTAGGTGCAGTATGCTCAGATCTCAAGACGTCTCACTGATGAAAGCTATAAGCTAGACCTAGTCTAGAGATATTGTATGACACTTGTTAAAACAAAGGTATATGGCTTTATTGATTGGGAGTTTGTAAGAAGTTTAAGCACCAGAATCGATCCTGGACCTCCCTATCCCAAATCAGATGTTTTACCACCTGTGCCAACCATAAAGGTCAAAAAAATGGTAATGATTTTATTGCTCAGGAGTTCATAAAAAGTTTGAGTGCCATAACTATAAGTGCAGAATTAATCCTAGGATTTCTTTATCCCAGATATGCCAATGATCTAGAATTTATTGAAAACTAAGGTTTGTACTAGATGGCAATATTGTATGGAGAAAGATGCTACTGTGTTATTGGAATCTATTTTATATGTGCCATATTTCTAGCAAATAATTATTTATGACAATCACCCTTTAATAAATGTATAAATGCTCATAAATCACTTTCTATTAGATGCTCTGCATGTTTTAGTGAAGTGATAGAATATGCAATTTAAGAACTAAATATCTTTAGATCACAGATTAACTCTATTTCTTTTGGCACCCAAACATCATATGACTTTTCAAGTGACAAACCATTTGATCTTTTTTTTTATTGGGTCGTAATATCTTCTTTAATTCAGAACAGAACTGACTGCCACTGGATAAGCCTATAAGATGGTGAATAGTGGATCTCTAGATCTGGATTAGCTATGATACAAGATGAGCAATCTGATAAATAAGTAATACCAGAACAACAGTGTCAGTACTAATCAGAAAGTGATGAATTAACTTTGATGGGGCTAGCACTATAAAAAGCCACACACACTCAATGACAATACTGATGAAGAATAGCAAATTTATGAGCTGCCACTTAAAAAAAATTAAAAATATTACTAAGACACCCTTTTACCTTTAGTGGGTATTTCCACAAAAAGATAGAAAAATCATATTAATAAACATCTATGCATCCCACCACAATCAAATTTAACCTGCAGTGCTGTCTTCAATTGGCAGATGAATGTACATCAATGATAACTAGCAAGTATAAGAATCTCAGTGAACTATGGTTGGCCGCATCCTTTATTTAAAGGATTACTATGGAAAGATAGAATATTAAGGACCTACTATGCAGTTTTTATCCCAGGAAAGTAAGCATGGAGATTAAGCAAAGTTATATTATGAGAAAATATTTTCTCTATCAAATCAGGTAGTCATTCTGAGTAAGAAAGAGAAATGGTGCAAAACTTTTTTATCTGTCATCTAATGATATGTCTGCACGATTGGAAGAGATTTTTATAAAAGTGTGGAGAGCTTGAAAATTTTAAAAAAAGTTATGGAAAAACTGGTGACTAGTGTGGATGGAAAAAATGAGACTAGATGACCAGATAATGGAAAATTTTGAAGTAATATATTTAAAGCAAACCAAGAAGGATCAATGGTTATTTTTATTTTTGATAGAGGATAAAGTGAAATAATAATGATAAAAAATAAAATTAGAATTAACAAATATGATATTAATTTAAATAGATAAATATCCTGACATTGTGTTATAAGATAAATAGATTGAGAAAGGATATGAACAAAGAGGTTAAAAAATTTGATTATTATGAGAGATTGTTAATGCTGCAGTTGATGAGTGAAGAGAAGATAGGAGCAATTTTTCCTAATCATAAAAAATAAAAATGAGTAACTCAAGTTTTATAACACTCATACATTTGTTATTGCAAGCACAGTTTTTGAGCAATCATATTAGAAGTTATACTTGTAATATGTCAGAAAACAATGGATATTATTAGTTGGATATTTTAATTCAAACTAGTTTTCACGATCTGGTTAAATTGTGTAATGGTTTTCAAAGACAGATGTATAGTATGATCACATTTTGAGTGTAATATTGAGTTACCACATAAATAATAAAAAATAATATATAAATAAGAGTAAAAAAAGATGAAATCTAATTAATGTAAGATAAATAAACAGATTCAGCTAAATTTCATGGAGATTATGGTTAAGTTTTCATATGATTGAAAATATAAGGGATTTGAACTCAAACTTTTAAGTACCCACCAATTATCCACACTATCTCATACAACTGATATACATGACCACATACATGCAGAAAAGATAAATAATTACAATATTCATATTTCATGCTAAAACAGCATTTATCAATTGGTTCAGATTATCATCTCCCATATATATATATATATATATATATATATAAAATCAGTCCTCAGTTTATATTAAGATAGCAAATCCTCACACTTTTATGTACAGGCTTCAGTCTATTCCAACTTTTCAGCCATCCATATCATTGAAAATCTGATGATTGGAAAGAACATAGGATACAAGATTCTTACAGAAGTAATATACAGAGAAAGCATGTAATGATATTAGAAGACAAGAATTAGAAAGCATTTAGAACAATTAGTAGCACAGAAGATGAAATGTTGGATTATCAAGATAAAATTGAGGAATGATGGCATGAATATATAGAAAAATTATATGGAGACAGTGAAATGGGTGATTCAATGATTGAGAAGGAATTTCAAGTAATTTGTAATGATTTGGCATCACCATTTTTTAAATATGAATTTGAAAAGACTCTTGAAGAAATGAAATTGAGGAAAATAGTAGGAATAGATGGAATTATAGTTAAGATTAAAATCCTTGGAAATAAAGATAAAAACAATTATTGACAAATTGCTAACTGAAATATCAATGAATGGAAAAGTGTTTTCAGATTTTGAGAAGAACATATTGATAGCATCCCCCCTCCCCTCAAATGTAGTAAAACAATATGTAGAGTACTGAATTTTGAGCTTTATTTCACATGATTTTGATTAGAATTATTTACCATAGAATTGAAAATCGGGTTCAAGAAATTTGTTACACGATCAGTTTGAATTTAGAACAAATAGGAATATAATAAATCCTTAAGAATGTATGGAGGAATAGTAATGTTTTGTGTTGATGTAATAAAGGCATTTGATAATGTAGATTGAAAATCGGGTTCAAAAAATTAGTTACACGATCAGTTTGAATTTAGAACAAATAGGAATATAATAAATCCTTAAGAATGTACGGAGGAATAGTAATGTTTTGTGTTGATGTAATAAAGGCATTTGATAATGTAGATTAGATTACAATGTTTAGAGCATAGAGAAAGTGAAATTATATTTTAAGAGATAGAAGATTAATATATCAGCTATATAAAATCCAAACTGCTATTGTTGGAAGGTAGGTTATTGTGGCTAAAATAATAATAGGTGTAAGACAACAATGTATTTTATCATCTTTGTTTTCCAATATATTGAGGAAGTCACTAGAGAATTTAGTAATAATATATAGAGATGTTTGAAAATAAATGGCAAACTATATGCTCTGCAACTGATATGATTTTAATAACAGGTAATGAAACTATTTACAGTTGATATTAAATGAACTTGATAATATATTGAAAAAAAGGTGCAATGTGAAAAAGGAAAGAGAAGAGATAAAGATAGTGAAATGCTCTGGAGAGGAAAATAAGATGGTACAATGTGGATAGGAGGAAAAAGACCAGAAATCTTTCAATAAGAAAAGAGGATTATTAACATCTAAAAATATACCTTTTTATCTTAAACAACACTTCATCAAGAACTATATTTGGAGTGTGGTCTTATATGAGTCAGATATGAATGCTGCTGGAATTTAAAAAAAATACAAATTATATGTCTTTGTGATATTGTGTTGATGCCATGTAATAAAGATACCATGGTTACCCAAGGTAAAAAATGATTAAGGGTTGAATTTGAAAATCATCACTCAAAACAGTATAGTGGATAACTTAAAAAAGATATTTAGATTAGTGTACATTGTTGCTGGAAACTAATGGTGGAAAGACCAACAAGGAGATTGCATAGAATGAGATATAAGGATGCTGCTAGAGAAAAATAGTCTTACAGATTTGGAAAAAAAAAAACTTGATGATGGAGAGAAGACTGAAAAATTTATGTTGTCCAACAACCTATGCATTGAAAAGTGAGAAAAAAGATTTCTTTTAACATTAAATGTAGACTTTTAAATTTATTTATGGTCAAATAGTGCTATGTCTCTAACTCTTTCTATATATGCATGGCATTATTATTATTAAGCAATTATTTCTTTTTATTCAGCCTCTCAATCATATGTTGTATTTTTTTTTTTTTAAAGAAATAGTGAGTTGTGAGTTGGAATAGTTTGAAGCCCGTCCATTAAAGTATGAAGATAGGCTATCTTAATATAAAGCTGAGCACTGATTATATATATGTGTGAGGATAGTAATCTAGACCAACAGATGATTGCTGGTTTAGCATGAAATACGTATATTGGTGATTATTTATCTTTTCAACATGTATGTGATCAGGTGGGGCAGCAATATGAGATGGCACTGAAAGTAGTGGGTCGTGTGAAAGTCTGAGTTTGAATCCCGCATATATTACATATATAAATGCAGGTTTAAGCCTGTACACTGTATTAATTTAAGAAATAATGGTAACTTTGACGTTCATAATTGTAAGACAAATGCAAACATTGCAAAGTTCATTTTTCTGTTGAAATATAAATGCATAATTTAAAATTTTTGAAATTATATTTTTAATTGCTAAATGCTAATTAATCTATCAAGTTATTTCTTTATATAATTTTTGTTATTAATTAAAAAGCATGATCCATTACAATTTATATTCTTATTAAATGTTTTATATATTTAATATAATATGGTTCATTATATTATTAGTCTTATGTTTTATAAAATGCAAAGCAATAAACCATAGTAGTAGTATTTCAAGTTATTTTTTTCCAATGACTTTCTCCCATTTCTATGATTGAGGATTTGAAGCCAAATTAAAATTAAATATTTTTCTATTAGCTAAGAACGTTTTAATAAACTATTTTTTTTCTTTTTGCAGGCAACTATTTCACAAATAATCAGTGAAACTTAAAAATATTTTAATCTATCTACCTGCCTACACACCTGCCTGTCTGCCTACCTACCTACCCAGTCATCCAACCATATATCTATCCATCTGTCTACCCATCCTTTCATCCATCTATCTAACTATCTATCCACCTACCCATCTATTTATCTATCTATCTATTTATTTATCTGCCATCCTATCTGTTTATTTGTCTACTTATTTATCCATTCATTCATCCATTTATCTATTCATATATCCATCTCACCCATCTATCTATCTATCTATCTATCTATCTATCTATCTATCTATCTATCTATCTATCTATCTATCTATCTATCTATCCATCCATCCACCTCACCCATCCATCCATCCATCTATCTATCCATCCATCCATCCATCCATCCATCCATCCACCCACCCACCCCCCCACCCCCCCCCCCCCCCCCCCCCCCCCCCTCCCTCCCCACCCCCCACCCCTATCTATCTATCTATCTATCTATCTATCTATCTATCCATCCATCCATCCATCCATCCATCCATCCATCCATCTATCTATCCATCTATCTATCTATCTATCTATCTATCTATCTATCTATCTATCTATCTATCTATCTATCTATCTATCTATCTATCTATCTATCTATCTATCTATCTATCTATCTATCTATCTATCTATCTATCTATCTATCTATCTATCTATCTATCTATCTATCTATATTTTTATCTCAGTGCACCTTTCACCTTAGCTCAATTCTATCACAACCATTCATCAGCCAAGAATATATATATATATTATATTGATAATTATGTGACATTTTATGATTAAGAAAATTTTTTCTTTAGGAAAACTTTGACACATTGTTTTAATTATAGATCTTTCTATTATATGAGAGTTCTGTGGGAAATTTGATTATGATGATCAAAGTGAGAGAACACAGACTTGTTGTTTGTTTGCAGGAAAAAACCTGTGCATTATGAAGTCTTTCTTTGAGAACAATGCTAAATAAAAATGAGCATGGAAACATCCAAATGAAGATATAGTAGAATTGGATTATATTTTGACTAACAGAAAACATGTATTTTAAGATTGTAATGTTCTTAAGAAATTTATCACTGAAAGGGATCATTGATTATTGAGATTTAAGATATGTGTTAGTGCAAAACCAGAAAGACAAAAATTACCAAGAAAAACTGTATTTACATTTTATATTCCTAATCTTTTGAAATATTCTAATAAATTTAAATTAGAACTTGCTAATTGGTTTAAAATATGGATATATTTTGAAGATGGTTCACGTTTGAATGAAATCAATAAGAAGATATTAATAACTGCAACAAAAAATAACTGGTGCAAGAAAGCAGCTTTTTACCAATAAATTTTCTATGGAGACAAGACAATGTATAATGAAATGAAGTATTATGAAAATGATCCATTAAAAAGAATAACATATCTAGAGTTTTGTAAATGGTATAAAAAAGAGTTAATAATATAAGAAAATATAATTCTGAATTAGCAAGGAAAGTTATTGAAGAGAATAAAAATCTCAAAAATGTAAAACAACATCTTGGAATTAGTAGAAAACTTATTTAAGCAATAAGAAGAAAAGATGGAACTAATACAAAAAAAAAGAAAAAAAGAGCGATGGCATCTGAAATGCATGGAAGAGTTCTGTGAAGAATTATATAGCAACAAAGAACAAGAAAACAAAGTATTCCACACAATTTCTACAGCTTAAGAACTAAGATATGCAATTAAATATATGAAAAAAGGAAAAGCTCTGAAAATGATGGAATTATATAATTGTTATTTTAAAAGAAGCAGGTGATGAAATAAAAAAATTGTTGACAAAATTATACGCCAAATGTTTAAATAATAAAGAAGTACCAAATGATTGGAAGATATTCAGTAGTAATTTTGATATTTAGAAAAGGTGATTATGAAAATATTAGAAATTATAGACCCATCAGTCTTACTAAAATAATTACAATTCATCTGTAGCAAATTTTGGATTTTAACTAACCAAAAGAATAAGCAGGATTTAAAAGTGATTTTAGCACAGTGGATTACATCCAAGTGTTGAGAGAAGTTGTAGAAAGGAATGAAAAATATGAGTTGCCATTATGTTTTGGATTTGTGAATTATAAAAAGGCAGTTGATTCTATAAGTACTTATAGAGTGATTAAAGGATTCAATCATCAAGATATAGAATCCAGGATATTATCTGTTTGAGAATATTTATCAAACTGAAATTAAGCATGACTACATTACATGTTTATGCTAAGAAAATTAACAATGGGAAGGGTGGGTGACAGGGTGACTCCATATCTCCAAAACTTTTTACAATAGTTTTTCAAAAAGTATTTGGAAATTAAAATGGAAAGTCAAGGGAGTCAAAATAAATGGAGATTATTTAAGTCATCTAGATTTTGTAGATGAAAATGTTACAAGAGTTACAATATTGAAAGTAAAAAGGTGGGACTATGGATAAATGCTAAAAAAAAACTAAAGTCAAGTTTAATGGATTTTCTCAAAAGAAAAAAAATAAAGATTGATAATGATGAATTAGAAGAAGTTAACAATGACAAATATCTTGATCAGATTACTAATACAGATGGAACCATAATAAATGAAATTAATCACAAATTTAAACATGGAAAGAGTGCTTTTGATAACAATAACTTAATATTAAAAGAAAATATGCCTATATGTTTAAAAAGGAAGGTTTTTAATAAATGTGTTTATCAGTTCTTACTTATGGATCTGAGACTTGGACATTAAACATAAGAGCAATACAAAGACATTAGACCACTGAGCGAATTATGGAGAAATGTATGTTATTAATAACAAAAGAGGATTAAAAAATGTAATATATGGGGTAGAGAATAAACTGGTATTACTGACATTATTAAAATAATTAAGAAACTGAAGTGGAGCTAGGTTGGACATATCCCTAGAAGAGATGACAGTTTATAGACAATGAAATCTTAAACTGATTCCAAGAAATTATAAAAGATTTAAAGAGTATATGTGAGATGAATAAATGAAACAAAGCATTTTCTGGCATGATGTGGAGAAGAGGCTAGAAATAGGAGAAACTGGATTAAACGTGGACACTATCATTCTACCTTAAACTGATAATAAATGATGATGATGATTATATTTTAACCTGTCATGTTATCATAAGAAAAAGAGTCAATATATTTTCTTCTGTGAAATCCATGCTCAAGATTATCATATGATATTTTTTAGGGCATCTGTTATTATTGAATTATTTGTATGAAATACAACAAAGATATGCTTGTATGATACTAAATTCATTACCACCATATCAAATAAATCTGATGACTTATGATTTTGCTATTGAATTTTCATATGTTATAAAGTTTCTTTAAATAAAAAAATTGCAATTTCATTTACAATGCTCCTGTATTCATCTAAGGATAGAATTTTAATAATATATGAATTTCTGATTTTCTTAATCTTTTGCAAAAACAAAAAACTTTTCTTGGCTTTTTGAAAATTTTCTTTCCTATAGATAAGACATTAATTTTTCATAATAATTATTTTACTGTTGTATTAGCATAGATAGCTAGTGGTTTTTATTACTTCATTTATCTTCCACAAAACAATATCCACTTAATTTCTGCAAAGTAATTAGATATCCGACAAGTCGCCATTATATTAAAGCATTATTAACCACAATTTCACCCAACTGCTCAACAATTTCCTCATAAATATTTTCATAATTAGTGCAAAATATTTTATTACTTCATCCCTATTTTTATTTTTGTTTCTTTTAAAATTCATCTTTTCTTTGCTTAGCGATGCATACAACTTTTTTCATAGGCAAATTCTCTTCTCCTTTTCACTCAAAAAATTTTCTTTTTATTTATCTCCGCTTTTTACAATCTTTTTATTCATTACTGATAAGTAGTAATTAATTTATTGAGTGCACAGAAAGCATATGTAAATATTTTAAACAGGCTTTAACCTGTATTCAATGCGCTTTAAAATTCATAATAATCAAGCATATTTTCACGTAAGTTAATTTGTAAAGGAAATATTGAACTTAAACAGTGGAAAAAATGACTACTTCACACTTCTAAATCAAGATGCTTCAGATTTGCCTATATAAGTGGACATGTAGGTTAAAGATAAGATGGCAGCTCTTATCTTTGTAAAAGTCATTATCTTGTGTCATGGTTTGGAAAGTTCTCTCTATTGGCAAAATAAGCTTCATTACTGATAAACTTATTTTATTCAATATTAACTACATATTGTGGTATGATTAATTAGACAGCCATTCACATTATTTGAAAAGTTAATCAAAGCTCTAGTATTAATGTGAATTTAATATGTTATGAAAATGTTTTTTTTTTGGTCTTTTCCTATTTGAAGTTCCTCTGATTGGAAATTACTAGACATAATCCTTGGTTTCTATATTAAATAACAATAGTACAAAATGGTGACAATTAATCATAATAGTATCAACAGGTAAAACATCACTTCAGATTATATAAGCAGAAATCAGTCATAAATTATTATTGCATATTGTGGTGAACATTTTATAAATAAATAGCATATCATTCACATGATGACTGAGGGCATCATTGACTTGATGGCATATAATAATAATGTTTCCTTACATTTTTAACAACATTGCTATTTATGCTTTACTTGCTGATAAAATATTCATTTGCTTTTTATAAAATATTTGTCTTCTTTATGAAGTATCATAAGTTTATCTTTCCTGTCATATCTTTATCTGACATATTAGGTTGTAAAAAAAAGCATTGTAAAAGTAATAAAGAACATTGATGATAGTAATATTATATTTGTCTTTTTCTAGTATAGATGAATTCTCAATACCTATTTCATCTTTTAATGAATACTAGATAAGTAATGGGGATTGCATTTTCTCTCTCTCAAACTCTCTGGCTTGTGAATTGTTGACATTTAATGTCTTTTTACATTCCCTAGTATAATAATGTCATCTTTTTCTACATATAAATCATTCTATCTCAATTCTGAATTTTTGTCTATGAAACCATGGCTATCAAAAAAATTATTATGTAATTTCATTCTGTTTCTTTATTGTTGTCTTTCTTGGTAATGCTGCTCTATTTAATTCTATTTATATAATTTTTACCCCAAATTCTATTTTTTCTCTTTTCTATCTTTTCTCTTTTGATAATCAAAATATCATACATTTATTCTTCTCTTTAACTTTTTGAGTATTTCCAATTATATGTTAGTAGTTTTAAATATTAAATTCCTTTATTATTAAACCAATGCTTATACAATCTGTTAGTAGGTTTTAAAATACTTTTTCAATAATTTTTTTTTATATTCACCCTTAATTTTTTGAGTGAATCTGTCATTTTGAATTTTATCTACTTTGCTAATCTCAGATAGTTTTAAATTAATTCTAACATCACTTTCTGTATGCATTCAGTGACGTATACACATTTCTTTAATAAATAAAATAAACTTTCCAAGGAAAACTTCCCTTGAAGATAAACAGAATTTTATTGGTCTAATTTGACATTAAAATAGTTAATGGTTTAAAATATTAATAATTAAGATGAACAGATTAGAAAAAAATCAGTTTATTAGTATTACTAGAATCTCTTAAGCCAGTTTTCATTCAGTTTTTCATGCTTTCAAGACTAATTTGGTTTAGAGATAATAGGTCTTTGTTCATCTACAATTTCTTATCTCACATTGACTTTAATACATTTTATTAGAAGGCTTCATTATGGGATAATCATCTCTTTCTAAATTAACATATTTAATTGTCAAGTTGAGACTTTGCAGTAAGGCTATATATGAAAATAGGTTCATCACTTTTATAGAAATAATTTTTTCAAACAAACACTTTAATTGCTTTTAACAATTTCTGTAATTCCTTTCACATAAAAGCATATCCAATTTCCTTTATAGACTTACAGTTGTTCCACGTAAAGATAAAGAAAAATTTCATTATCATTAGAATTTGAAGATGATTGCTGTCTTGACACTGCCAATAAACTAATTAATCCTGATTTTTTCCCCAGCACTATCCTAGAAATTGATCACATGACGTTTTGTTTTAGATTATTCTATAAATAAATAATTTTAACAACATTTAGATACCTGTCACAGAAAAAAAGTGTTATGTACATAAAAATAAAATCCAACGCTAACACATCAGTCAAGCATTGGTGGTTGAGAGGTCGCGACAGCTGCTTTACAAGCAGTTGTCCCGGGTTAGCAGGTTCGCTTTCCGGCTGATGCTATGTCACATGAGGAAAAAAAAACACTAACACGTCAAAGTAAAAAGAAAAAAAAATGCTAATAAAAAAATCAAACGAAAATTAAAAAAGGATGCAGATATATAGTTTGTAATACCAACACAATATGATTTTTTCAACTTGCTACAGCACAAATACTTTTTAGAATTTTAGTTAATTAAACGATTGTTTTCAATCACAGATGACTAATTATTAAAGATTCAATGTCTGATCACTATATTACTTCTTAGTAAGACAATAAAGTATCCAACAGATAATTCACTTAACAAAATTATATTGAAAATATATATTCTTAAAACAATTTCTAATATGTAGTGTTTTTGGATATTCCTATTCTAGTGACCTAAATAAAGTATAGAATCAATCTTATGTATAGCCTGAGAACTTTATCTATTTAATCCTTTCTAATATTGTAGATTTTCTGCCCTTAGTTATGTCACTATCTTACATTTATTGTAGTTTTTTTAAATGTGTTAACTTACATCAAGTTGATTTTTTTTGTAAATATTGTCATATATCTGCTTTTGATTATTTTATACCATCATTCTTGAATAATTCTTACTTAAGCTATTACATTTATTCAGAGATTGTCTGAACTCCACATTATATAAAGCTATGGAGCAATAAAGCTATGTATTATTTCCTTGGTAATAATTATCTTAAAAATTGGTTTGATTTTTGATTTAAATTACAAAATAATGATATTTTAATAAAAAATATTTAAAAAAAACTGAATAGATTTT
This sequence comes from Epiperipatus broadwayi, assembly GCA_028023455.1. Taxonomy (NCBI): domain Eukaryota; kingdom Metazoa; phylum Onychophora; class Udeonychophora; order Euonychophora; family Peripatidae; genus Epiperipatus; species Epiperipatus broadwayi. The sequence continues at coordinate 2,103,937 of JAQFVV010012572.1, read as the reverse complement.
ATTGATAAAGATAACATGTAGAGCAGGTTTAGTTATAATAATCTTCTTCACATCATTCTAACAAATTTCCACATCTTATTTATTCATCTTATGTGACTTTTTAAAATTTTTTAGAACTCTAACATAACTTACAATCCAATTTATCATTTTTATTGCCATTTGTTATTTTTTCTAGAAATATGTCCAGTTCAATTTTTTTTCAGATTAAAAAAAAAAATGTCAGGGATATCAGTTTATTTTCTCTCCCATTATGTTTAATTATTGTTGTTAATCCCAGTATACATTTATATGTTACTGTATGGTCTGCAGTCTTTGAATTGCTTTTATATTAAGCATCCAAATCTCAAATACAAGTAAATACTGATAAACATATTTATTAAAAATCTTCTTTTTAATCATATAAATGCATTTCCATTTACATGTTTGAATAATAAGCACTCCATCCAACATTAATTTTATGATTAATTTCAACCTTTATGCTTTCATCAGTGTTAATAATGTGACTAATATATTTGTAGTGGTTAACATCTTTTAATTTATGACTCTCAATCTTTATTTTTTTCTTTTGCGAGAAACTAGTGGCATTAATTTTTTCAGCACTTTTCTTAATCCAACTTCTTTACTTTTATGGATATGATTTGCAATATTTTCTAAAGTTTTGAAGCATTATTTATAAAAAAAAACTCTATTAACGTCAACAAAATCTGGATAACTTATGGAATCTCCATTTATCTTTGTTCCCAGAGCTTTCTATTTCCAATATTCACCATAAAACTTTTGCAAAAAGTTTTGGAGAAATAGAATCATCCTATCATACAATCATATTGACATAAATCTTTGTATATTTATTATCATATGGCTATTACAACTCCAGTAAAAAATAATATAAAAAATAAATATGTAATAACAATAAACTAGAAATGAGCTTTGCAATGATTATACAAAACAACATGTTAGTTCATTATTCTGTTTATTTGATATTATGCGATACTGTCTTTTAATTTCATTTGCGGGGTTCTTTTCTTTCTGAAAGATTTCCTTATTTTGTCTAATTATGTTTCCCCAATAAATGTAATCAAAATTGTACTTCTTTGAAGTATATTTGAGATAATCTTTATAACATAAATGAGATCTGATTCTTCCATGAATTCTCAAGTTCTTGTACCATTCATTTACTTTGCATCCCCAGTCCAATTAAGATGCAAATTTTATAGTAGTAATCTCTATATCATATATAGCTAGATGAAGAACATATTGATTAATTTTAAGACCTTAACAACATTTTTTAATAATTTTACCAAGAATTCTAAAATAAAAATTTTCTAATGTTTTTATGTCATATTAAAAAGGTCCATGTCTCACTACCACACAATGAAATAAGTAAAATAATAGCTTTACATACAATAAATTTAATTTCATTAGTTATATCATTGTGATGAAATACTCTGTGGTTAACTCATTAAATGCAACCCTGTGTTGCATTTTAATATCTAAGAATGCGTTCTATTTAAAAAAACTATCAAGATTTTTTAATTGGATCATGTTCTCATGTTGATAGTCATCCAAACTAAAAAGTACTTAAAATTTTTCTTTCATCACTTGTTGATAAAAGACTTGAATATTAATTACTAGAACAAAGCCTTTATATATTACATTCAAACATTAAGTACATTCTAGTTTGAATGGACAAGAATACCACAACAACAGCATACTAAACAAAGCAAAACTCTCCATACAGTAGTGTCATCTTGTGCCAACAAGAGCAATCAATGAAATAGGATAGTCATGGCTATGGTTGTTAAAGAGCCAAAGACACCAAAATGTATGTGTGCTGAATTGAGTTCAGACCCATATGACTATATAAGCTATTGAGCTTAGATTGAAAATATTATTGTGTTTTCAATTTCATTCTCATAGTTTTGTAGTTAAGTAGAGTTAAAAGGTGGCTGCTGGAGGGTTGCATTAGATCCTAAGACCTAGGTGCAGTGCTCTCAGATCCAAGGCTCCTCGCTGACGAAGCCACAAGCCAGAAACTAGTCTGGGGATATTGGATGAGTAGGCACTAGATAGGGATTTTATGCACAAGCCTTCTGGCATGCCAATATGGTACTACTGTATGGAGAGTTTTGCTTTGTTTAATAACAATTTTGTGCTAGTATAGGATAGTGATCATGTGATGTTTAGTGGTTCAACAGCATACTATAAATATATAAACCAAGATAATGAAGTTCAGGTTTTTAATCTATTCAAATTAAAAATCTCATCACTAAATCTATGTTGCAATAATGCTTGATTCAAAAAACTACAGTTCCGATGATTAAGTTATAAAAATCAAAAGCAAATTTGCAACTAGTATGCATCATTGTTATAAACCAACTTTCATTTCAAATGCTTCAGACTTCCAGCAATAATAATAAAACTTCTTTTCAATGGTAAAATCTATATATTGTAAACAAATTTTGATGAGCAATCAGTTAATTTCAAATAATGCCAGAGCTATTTAATTCATTGAATCAAATGTCTTGGTCAAATGTATAGATGATTTGTTTCCAGCACTTTTCTTATATTTGCCTAATAACAAAAATTATATCTACAATGCTTCTTGATTCTCTAACATCATAATAATTTGGTAATTATCTATGAAAAATATATTTTATGTAGTGTCTTTTTTTATTTTTAAAAATTGAAATAATAAAAGCATTTATCAGATCATGTGATACAATTTCAAATATATATATTAACTAAAAATTTCCATTATTTTTAAAGCTAACATTCCAGCACTATATTTTAAATCTTTCCTAATTATTTCACCAGAACCTGAAATTTTTTTCATTTTTAAGATTATAAAAAGCTATTTTAACTTTACTGCTTGATTGTTTGTCTAAATCTATACAAGTATTGTTACAGTAAGGACATTTCCAGCTGTTACATAATAAATGGATATTTCCTCATTAAAATATCTATAAATAGCAGATTTATGAATCTATTGTTAAGTAGAAATATCAAAGAAGAACCATTCAAGATTGAACACGTTATTTGTTTATTTAGAGGGAAATTTGAATAATGATCAAATACGCAGTTATTTTATCAATCTCGACTATATGTCATAAACGTTTAAAAAAAAAATAGTATTATAAAAAATAAAATAATGTTGAGAGCTGATAATTATTATTTATTTGAGAATTATAAGTTTGAAAATAGGTAAAAATATTGTAGATTTAAAATATACGCCAATATTTATCAAAAATTTAGATTTTTATGAGCTGTAAATGATATTGAAAATTTATAATAATTTTTATCTAAAAATAATTTGATAAAATTGTAATGTTTAAAAATAGTTTTGGTTTAAAAGAAAAATATAAAAACATTATTATTATTTAAAAACTGATTACAATTAGGCTCTACAGGAATTTGATTAATTCGATAAACAATCTAAGAAAAAAAAATTAAAGTAGACAATAAATTTTATTTACGAATATACAAAAAAAATATGCATTTACGGTTTTGATATTTAGTTTCAGTTGCATTAAGAGTTTCAAAAAATATGTAAGATATGGTTTCAATCATTAAAATCAACCGACATTTCCACATTTGATATTAGCTTACTAACTTCATACAGGCCACTTTTGCAAATAAATTTAATAACCAATAAATTTTTCAGCCTGTAGTTTAACAAATAGTTGATGTAAAATAAGCTCTTGGTAAACCACATAGAAATTCAAGTTGTTTTGCATTACAATAATCATAATAGATAAGCACTCATTCCAATCCCTTCCTCCCAAAGAAAGGAGGGAAGAGAGGGGGGATAAGGGGGAGAGAAAGAGAAAAGGAAAAGAGATTAAGATTGACAGGGAGAGATTGAGAGACAGGGAGATAGACAGAGAAAGAAAAAAATAGCGAAAAATAAGGTGATCAATAGTGAGAGAGGAAGAGAAGAGTTAGAGAGGAGACAGAAAAGATGAGAGATAGAAGGAAGAGAGAAGAGGGATAGAGATTGACAGAGGGAGAGAGATTGAGACAGGGACAGATACAGGAAGAAAGAGAAAGGAAGAGAAAGAAGGGAAGAGAGGGCAGGAGAGAGAGAATAGAGGGGGGGGAGAATAGTAAATGAATAAGGGAAGAGAGGAGATATATATATATATAGAAATGGAAGAAGTGAGGAACAGAGAGCTTGATAGAGAAGGAGATAGGGAAATAGAGAGGAGAAAAAGGGAGAGAGAGATAGAAAGAGAGTATTCTAGAAATGAGTTAGGCAATGATTAAACAAACTAATTTGTACTCCATAAATATGTCCACATATAAAACATGTTGACCCACTTTTTTGTTTATTTGATATTTTACGATTTTGTTTTTTAGTTTCCTCAGCAGAAATGTTTTTCTGAAATATTTCAATATCATGTCTAATTATAATCTCTAATGTATTTTTTTCTCTGCCATATCTTCCTAATGGCTACACTTGGCTTTGCACTTCTTATCTTTGAGATAATCATCATAAATATAGAAATGATCTATCTCTCCTACAAAACCCATGTTCGAGTTCAACATAAAACAAACTTGTAGGAAATTTCCCATTGTTCATTTATTTTACATATCCAATGCAGAAAATGTGATTTTTACAATAATGAACTCAATAATATCTTAGATATTGATGAATTTTATGATCTTGCCATTGTATTTTTAAAATTTTACAGAACCTTAAATAAAACTTTTTTAATGTCTTTATATTGTGTTGGTAGAGTGTCCAAGTTTCACATTCATATAATAAATTTGGTAAAATAATAGCTCTCTATATAGCTTAACTTAGTTGCAGTAGTTATTTCTCTATGATGAAATACTCTCTTTTAATTTGTTAAAAGCATCAGCAACATATTGGAGTTTGTATTGGATCTGAATATCCAAGTTCACTTTTCTATTTATAAAACTAATAAGACATTTGTATTTATAAGTTGGACTATTTCCATAATCTAATATGAGTATTGAATGTCTTTAGAAAAATTTAACTTTATTTAAATATTCCAAATATATTCAACTGTTAGTAATAGCACACAGGTTAGCGTATGCACAACATTTTGAGAGGTATTATTCTCCCCTCTTCTTCAGGTGTTGCTGGCCTGACCAGTGACAGTACTAGCATGGAAATTGAACCTGAATCCTTTATATTCTTGAGTATTAAATTAGTACTATTATAAGTCAGGCCAGCAACACCTGAAGAAGAGGGGAGAATAATACCTCTTGAAACATTGTGCATATAGTAACCTGTATGCTATAACTAACAGTTGAATGTATTTGGAGTATTTAAATAAGGGTCAAATTTTTCTAAAGATATTTAATCCTCATATTAGATGATGGAAATAGTCCAACATATAAATACAACTAAAACACCATTATCACAAACTTACAGGAAAACAATAAAGTACTTAAACTGAGTCTCCAAGTTGACAACCAAGTGAAAGTTGCTGATGATTTTTTTCTGTCATTGGTTGACAAAGAACTTGGATTTTTTAAAAAATTAACTAATATTTTGCATTCTAAACATTAAGGGTATTAATATAAATCAAGATCCCAAAAGGTAAAATTCTTATTTTTCCTTTTAATTGATTTAATTAAAATTTTCACCAATAAACCTGTATTATCTTTAGATCCCTTTCCGATTAACCTACCTATAAACAATTCCAGAGATCTCAGTCATAAAAATTGAGATCATTGTTGGAGCAAGAACACATCCTTGTTTAACAATTTTTAATTTCAAATGACTCAGATTTTCCAACTGTAGTAATAATAATAACTCCTCCCCTCATTGCATCATATAAAAGTTATATAATATAAATAAATTTTAATAGACAACCAACTAATTTCAAACAATACCATAGACCAAATTAATAATAATAATGAGATATATATCACTCCTTTGTTATTGACACTTTTCTTGCATTTACTTGGCAAAAAAATCATATTTAAAGTCCTTCTTAATTCTCTAAAACCACACTGTCAACATCCATGAGTGCAAGCAATCTTTCAACAAAATTCTTGAACTTTTGCTGTAGTGGATAATAATGATCATATCTATTTCCGTTGTTTTTAAAAATTGGAACAATAAAAGTATGCTTAAGATCAGAAGGCACCACTATGTGGGTCCAGATATTCCTAAACAAGTCCAATATTTTTGAAGCTAATGTATTACTACCACATTTTAAAACATCTCTAGATATTTCATCAGGGCCTACAGTCTTTCTATTTTTAATCTTACAAAGACATGTGTCCACTTCATTAAGATGGATATTATTGTCCAATTCCAAATGAGTAGATAAAATGAATACATTATTAAAAGTCAACATCCTAATTCTTGTATTAGTATTATTATTATTATCATTCAAATGGTGATCAAAATATTTTTTCTGCCTGTCTAAAATATCATTTTAATCATATAAGAGAGTACCATCACTATTTGGGATTGTTTGTACCATTTTTCAAGTTCATATGTTGCTTATAATGCATCAAGAAAAGATCTAGAATGACCATGATCAGTTAATGTCTGTATTTTCTTTGCAATTTCCACCAATCATTTTTAAATCTTGTTGTCAGTAAATGAATTTTGGCCTTCAGATTTTTATATTTATCATGAAGTTCCACATTTAATCTATTAATTTGTTAAGCAGAGAATGCTATGTTCTTTTTATTTAAATAACTAATAATAATATCACAATCAGAAAACTAATCACAGGGATAAATATATTTACTTGTATCCAAAACTCACTCTTTAAGAGAATTCCAAGCTTCCTTAGTAATATAACAGTCCTGAAGATCCAAATGAGCAATTTTAGTGTTTAATAGCTGTTGGAATTTAGAACACAGATTATTCTAAAGAGCACACATCAGTTTTCTTATGAATATGATTGAAATATTTATTTTTTAATGCAATTATCATTTTAATTTTGAAGCATATTAATCTATGATATGTCCAATAATCTGAGCTTGTAAATGCACATAAAATGTGACATTACGTATTGCATTCTAACAGTATGGAAAAGCTTCATATCATTGTAGCTAGTATTGCTTCTATATTTTAAATCTGCTTACCTATATTATAATGTGATTTTCTGAGCATTAATAAAATTTATCTTCAAAATTTATATATAGGTATATGAGCACAGACTTTCAGATGACCCACCACTCTTCACACTATCTCATAACACTGATACACTTGAACACATATATGTTGAAAAGATAAATAATCATCAGATTTTCAATTGGATGGATGGTTGAAGAGTAGGAGTGTGGAGTAGATTGAAGCCTGTCCATTAAAGTATAAGGTTTGGCTATCTTAATATATATCTGAGCACTTATAGCATAGATGTGTGGAGATGATAATCTGGACCAACTGATGATTGCTGGTTTAGCATGAAATACATATATTGGTGATTATTTATCTTTTCAACATATATGTGTTCAAGTGTATCAGTGTTATGAGATAGTGTGAAGAGTGGTGGGTCATGTGAAAGTTTGTGCTCATATACCTATATATTACATATATAGTCACAGGTATATAATAAGCCTGTGTGTTTCAGTTACTTCAAAATTTATGGGAAATGATGAAAGTAGTAACTTTAAAAAAAGAAAAGATTTGTTTAATGAAAGGACAATGCTCATCAGAAAATAAAAACTAGAAAAAATTGGAACTTTTAGAAACGTTCTATTATGTGAGCATAAAAGTTTGAACAAGCCTGCTTTAACATCGAAAAGGTTGTATGCAACCATACCAAAAACATTAAAATTTAAAACTAAGTGACACCTTTTCTATTGGTTTATATTTAATTATATTAATCAAGTTTTATAATTTCTTTATTATTATTTTTAGTTATATTTAATAGCATTTCTATATATTATACTATCTACTTATACTTTATTTTTTGTTTTAGTAATATTTTATGTATGGTAATAATTTTTTTCTCTCTTTTTCTAACCTCATACCATTTGTTCTATCTGGTATAATAGCTGCTGTTCAATTTCTTAAGATATCTGAAAAGAAATGTTATTTGTTTATATCTAAAATTCACTTCGTTTTATTTAAATATATGTAAAATGAGTATATTAGTATAAAGTATCTTCATGATAGATTATGAGTTTTTTCCCTATGTAAATATTTTTGAGAAGAAGCATGTCAAATTCACAATAATTTAGTTTCAAAATTAATATTTTATATGTGAATATTAACATGTGCTAACATATTTATTAAGTATTTAACTTGGAAAAATGACTTTCTTGTTATCATTTTCAAACTCTATTTTATTTACATTATTTGTTTTGTTAAAGCTTTTTATATTTCTTATCATCAACTAAGGCACTAATTAATACAATATGCTTCAACGTATAAAGGTGAAATTACTAAACTCTAAATCTTAATATTGGCTAAGCACTTTCAGGGCCTGTTTACTCCATATTCATAGCCTTAATTTGTATTGTAATGGTCCAGTCGATGACGTATAAAGGAGAAAAGAGAACAGGATGCATCTAACTACATAGGTCTTCAGGTAGGATGCTGGAGATGATACAATAAAGTACATAACCCATGATTGATAGACCAGCTTAATACCCATTCATTAAATTCAGTTGCAATTTGGGTCAGATCATTCACATCTCACCACTCACTTTCGGAATCATTGCTCAGATTTCAAACTCAGAAAGAATTCATGTTCGATTCTCTTGACAGGGATGCACTTATCCAGACTGTTAATCAACAACTAAATTAGCTCATCATATTTATTAGTAAGGAATAACCTTGATTTAACATTCATCTCTCATGCTCATCAAACAATAATTTGTATGTGTGCATGTGTAAAATATTTTGTATGTGTGCATGTGTAAAATATTGGTTATAGAATTGAATGTAAATAATGCTGGATCAACAAACTAGAGAGACATTGTCAATTAAACAAAATTTTACAATATTTATTTACAAAAACAAAAGTATATAAAAACATAGAATAAATTGTCAATCAATGTAAAAAAAGTTCAAAAAATATGTACAAGTAAAAAATTATAATTTGGATATATTCTCCTATACTTTCAATTTCAAAGTCTAGTATGAGCATCTATCATATTTTTCAGCATGTTAAAGTGCTTATATATACTATTGTTACTTAAGCAATTTAAAAGTACTTATACCCTATTTCCCATGATAGATACACATAATATAGACATTTATATATCCAAAAGTAATGAAAACTTTATTAGATTAAAATGAGATTGGTAACTAACTTAATTAGAAATTTAATTGCAACTCCAAATACAGTATGCAGTTCTAGGTGTGAAAGTTGATTGATCTAAAACAACCACTTTGCATATATATATATTATGAAAGAAATATAATAAAGAAACAATATGTGATATGGTATTAAATAGTAAAGAATATTAACTCAAAGGGTTAATTAATCATGCATACATTAAAAATATCTAAGGAATATTATTAATAAAACATATAACAAATAATATAAATGGTCATGTCATGGTGTAGCATTGGTTTTATTGTTAATTTAAAAGAGAAAGGCTCTTACCATTTAAGTACTCAATTTAAGCACTCAATTTCATAGCCACGAATGAAAAAGGTCAAGCATTTTGGAAGAAAGTTTCCTAAAATTTTATTAAAAAAAAAAAAAATCAGACTTTTCAACCTTCCCTCCCTGCTCTCTTCTTATGTTAGTCTGTTACAAATTGTTGAATTAGACCATTTGTATTTCCGAGATATAAGACTGAAACAATAAAAATACAATAAAACATATCTATGCAAAAGAAAAATCATAACATTTACAACATTTCATGAATTGATAAGGTTATCAGGTACAATTCTTCACCAGAGTCTTTCTTACATAACAGTTCTTACAAATGTTGATGACTCCTTGGTAGTGGGTGGTTTTGTTCCATTCCTCATGTAGATTTCCATCATGCATGGACTCAGCTTATCAGGCACTTCAGTGTAGACAGATAGCTATTAATTTCACATGGCTACAGTGAGAAAATGCTCCACCTGATGACAATCATTCTAGCCAAAATATATATTTTGCAATATATATACAGGTTTATATATATATGCCGTTTGCATTTAAAATATATGTATTCTATAGAATACAGTTATTTATTATTTGCAATATTGGCTATATAATATATTCCTGTCATTAAAATTTTATCTGTATAAACCATTCTAATTTCTTTGTTTAGCTTTAAAAAAATACTTTTTTTAAATTTATAAGTTATTGGAAATTTATCTGATCATTCAGTTTATATGAAAATCTGTTTGCTTTCATAATTTTTCAAATGGAAAATAAATAAAAATTAACATCTGTTTGAATTTGGGAAAGCCTGTTCAAACAGTGTCCATTTTGTAAAAAAAATGTTCAAAAAAATAATTGCTTCAACAAAGTTGACTTTCCATGTCAAACACACAAATTTAAAGAAGAAGAAGTCATAATTTGTTTTTCTTTTTATACCCGGTGTCATTTCCATTGTGCATTATATAAATACTGTGATTATTGATTCATTTAAATAATAATAATATTATCCCCCTCTTATATTTGGTTGCTTAATACAATACTTGACCTTTTGCCCATTGCTATGACTGTCTTTTTATTGTTTAAGTCATTGTTTATATTTATTACAGATACACAAGATATTCAACACAATACAATTGTTATTATATATATAAGTTTGTATGAATTTTCCTAATGTTTATATTTCTTGATTAAATACTAGAATTAATTTTATTACAAATATATATGTGTGATTTCATGGTAAATGACCTACCATTCCCACTATTTAATATACAATTAGTACATTGTTATAACTATTTATACATTCATATTTTTAAGAGTGTTCTAGCAAAACTGATTATGTACTTTATATTAACATCCTAATTAAAAAACAATCCAATATTTCAGGTGGCTAAGGTTTGTGTGGATGCAATTTTAAGTTACCCACACAATTTCACTTCCCTAAACAGGGTTAAAATTTTACTTATTGATCAAAATGACTATAAAATATGTTCATTTTTGGGCATATTAATTCCCTTGTTATCTGTGAAAGATCACAATGCTTACCTTCTTATGTTTCCTTTCCAATCCCTCAATTTTAAATACCTATCGTGGCATTCCCTCTTTTAATAATATTGCTAATGTCTCTTCCATTACTGTATAATTGATTTCTGTCCTACAGGAGCAAGCTAATAAAATAGAAGATGCCAGGTTGACCATTCTCCGGATTTGGGATAATGTTACCCCAAATCCAAAACCATTATTGTCCATTTGGACAATGAGCAGTTTGTTAAAATTATGAAAAGGTAACATGGTTTGCTGTAAAAATCCTGTTTTAATCTCTTCAAATGCCTTATCTTGCTCCTCAGTTCATTTCCACCTTTCATCCTTCCAGATTAATTTTAGCAATGGTTCCATACAGTCTGAAAACTTCCACCTTTCATCCTTCCAGATTAATTTTAGCAATGGTTCCATACAGTCTGAAAACTTTTGGTAGAAACAATTGTAGAAGTTGCACAATCCTAAAAATGACCTGATTTGTTTCTTATTGATTGGCTTGGGAAAGGGCACTGATCTTGTCAGGATGAGGTCTCACCCCATTGCATCCAATGTGGCCTAAGAAGAGCACTTCACTACAAGTTAGTGCATTCTTTTTGATGTTGATTTTAATTCCCTTTTTATAACACTCCTCAAAAAATAATTTTAGATGTTGAAGATGTTCTTCAATGTTGGTTGATGCAATGATAACATCATCCACATTTGTGATTTGTTTGACCTCAGAAGATAAGGTTTGATCCAGGCACTGGATCAGACCAGCACTGCTATTAATCAATCCAAAGGACATCCTATTAAACTGATAGGTAAAACCCTCATATCAGAAGGCAGGGTATTGGTGATTATTCAGGTGAAGTTTGATTTGCCAATAGCTGGAGGTGAGATCGAAAGTAGAAAATATCTTGTTATTTTCAAACCTTATGAATAAATCATGGATGGGCTATGGAATGTTCCTATCTGAAATGGTAATTTTGTTTAGCTGTCTAGCAACTAAACAAAATATCATTGACTCATCTTTCTTCTTCACAGTTACAACTAGATTACAGTAAGATGAAGAATATTTGAAAATGATCCCCTCAATCTAACATTTTATTTAGCTGTTTTGAAGAATATTTGAAAATGATCCCCTCAATCTAACATTTTATTTAGCTGTTTAGATACCTCTTCCCAATACTGATATGGAATAGGATATGATTTGAATTGAAATGGTTGAAGAATATTTGAAAATGATCCCCTCAATCTAACATTTTATTTAGCTGTTTAGATACCTCTTCCCAATACTGATATAGAATAGGATATGATTTGAAATGAAATGGTTGGTCATGAATTAGTTTTATCCTTTGCTGGAAACTCTGTATTATCCCTGGTATTTCTGAGAAAATTAGGGCGATTTCATTAATAACAGACCGCAGTTTTTCTTCACCATTGATCCCAAGAAAATTGCACTCTGTGATCTTACTTTCAATTAATTCCTCAGAAACCACACATATTATCAACTTCTGGTAAGTCATATTTGGATGCAATGTCATTCCTACAACTTCATCATTAACCTACCTTTTCTAGGAAATCAATGTTGCAATGGTTCATGTGGAGGAAATCTGCCCTTAAGATGACTTCATGTATCAAGCCACTTAAAATGAGAAAAAACATGATAGAGAGTGATTTGACCAATCTTGATTTGGACCCAGATCTGTTTCTGCAACAGTTTGGGTTTTCTGTTATTAAGCCATGGTAACTTGGATTGATTTCAGTGGTAGGGTCTTGATGTTAAGATTTCTGGTCAGAATATTATAGTAGAATATCTCTAACACCACTGATATCTGGCTACCTGAGTCTAATAATGCCACAACTGGAAAATCTTCAAATAACAACTCTATCATGGGGCAGCTTTGCAACACATCAGGTTCATGATTTCCTGATTTATGACTTGATCTGTGTTCCCCAGTGTTTCTTTTGCATCTTGAGGTGGAGAATATAACCTCAAGTATTTTTCAGTTTAGTTTCTGTTGTATCTTGGGTGAGTTATTACTACACCCAGGTTTAGGAGATTCTCCTGGGTGGTTTGAAGGGTTCAACCTAACTTTGTTGTTGCCGCACAACCTTTGGTGACCAAGTACATGGGGGTTGTAGTAATTACTCCCCCTTCTAACAGTATGGGTTATTGTTATTTTTTCACCTCTTATAATGGATTGTATTCATAATAGGCTCCTCCTTTCTTTTTTCTAGGGTCTGGTTAGATGGATTAGCATAATTTATATCTATCCTATTAAGCAATTCTGCAACTTGCTTGATGCTTTTCACATTGGCACACAAAGTGACTGCTCTATCCTTAAAGACAAATTCTTCTTAATGATTCTATTAATTGCAGTCTCACTTAGATGGTAAGTGTCGAGTGTTTGCAACTTGCTGGCCTGGTGACGGAAAAACTTATTCACAGTTTCTCCCAGTGCTGGTCTGTATCTCTCTTGAAATAAGTGATAAAGTAAGACCTCCTGCTTTTCTTTATCCCAAAAGCTTTTTACCAATAGGATCTGATACTCCTTATAAGTGGATGAGGTTTGATATGACTCCCACTACATCAGCACATTTCCCTATAGGTGGCTATAAGCAATTATCACTTTTTCAGCTTTGGTCAAATTTCTGATTTACTGAGAAGTACACATTCTATGAGGGCTTTGTTAGCTAATCCTTTAAAAGTTTTGAGTTTAACAAATTGATTGATCACACTAATCTGCATCAAGTGGCCACATGATTTGTCTGGCTCAGGGGGTTCACATGAGGTGTTAACTGTTGTACATCCAGGTTGACTTGAGACATGCTAGCAGTTGTTTTTCCATAGTCATTGTGAAAAAGATAATCCTCTATCTCTTGGGGTCATCTGACATAGGCTCCAAATGTGAGTCACATGTCTGAACTTTTTCATCCCTTCCTCCTCGTCTGTCCTGGGTTCTCTATCCTACTTCAGCCTTTTGCATCCTCAAACAAGTGTCACAAAATGTCAAATGATGAGAATGCAAGTCTTTGGCTAAGGGCCTCATCTATATGTTTAAGGTCACAAACCTAAAATTTCTATGGTCTTCCTATATGTCTGCATAGTTTTAGGATGTGCTCCTATTTCCGTGTTCTGCTTGGTGGCAACCTGATCTAAAATTGCATGGGTAACCTTCATTTCTACCCACATTTTGTCTGTGTGCTTCCTTTGACTCTCATGGATCTCATCATTAAAGGACTCCTGACTTTGGCACATCTCTTGATATTTGATGGTTAGTTGATTGGAGATACAAGGTCTTAAATTCCTCCAAACATTGCCTACCTTGGGTATCTTTCTTCTTCACATCTTTTTTCATTTCCCCTATTTCTTGGTTTAGCTCAACATTACTCTCCTGGATGCCACCTAACTCTAATGACAGTCATGTTTCTATATCTTTAATCTCCTTCTGTAGTTTTTCTTGCATGCTGTCTGCATTTTCATTAATCCCTTGCACAATTTTAGTTTGCATGCTAACCACATCAGTCTTAGTTACCATATCTCACATTCTGACTTACATGCTATCTATATACATTTTTAATTTCTCGACTTCCTCCTGGGTAACTATATTAGCTTATGACTAGTTCACACTTTCATTTATACCCTTCATATTAAGTTTCATATTTTCCATTTTAGAGTTCAAGCTTGTCTCCATATTTTTTATTTTAGCCTTCATGCTTGTATACATATTCTCTATTTTAGCCTTCATGTCATTGCTATCGGCCTTCATATCAACCTTCATATTTTCAATTTTAATATTCAAGCTGATCATCTGGACCAATTGTGCCATGCTTATCGTATCTTCCATAGCCTGGACAATTTCGATTCTGGGCAATTGAACTGTTTCTTCAACATGAGTTTCTCATGCCTTAATAAACATCCCATTCTCTTGGCATGTATATTTTCCCATAAGTGGTTGCCTTCACTCACAGACCCCCAGATGTGTGACTAGGCAGAGACCCTTTCTCATTGCTAACCTCAATTTCATCTACCTCAACATCACTAACCTCCTCCTCATGATAAAACTGTTTCCATGGTAAGTAAATTTTTTCCACTTCTTAATATCATGAATTGAATACGTTAAACAACTTTTACTTTAGAATGTTACAATGGATAATTGTCACAGGATTTCACATTTCCCCCTAACCATGCCATGTGCAGCCTTAACTTCTATATCAGTTTTTATTTCTGCTATTTCACCTGTCTACATTTTAGCTTAATTTTCATATCTCCTGACTCCTCTATTTTAGTGCCAATTTATTCATGATTTGATTCACAAGTCTCTGCTTATTGACCCTGCATTCATTCCTTATATGTAAAAATTTTTTTATTAATTTTTAGTTTTAGATGTCTTGTGTTCTTATCTAATATTTAGATACACTATTTATTTATTGTAGGCATATATACAATATTGGTTTGGTGTTAATTGAACTTGTTATACAAGGGGAAAGTTTAAAAATATTCAACCAAAAAAAATTTTTTTTAAAATTTCTGTCCAATGGCTAGACCTCCCTCGCAACTATAACATGTTCATGCCTAAAATGTTGGAACCCAGATGTAATGATCTGGTTGATGACATGTGAAGGAGGAAAGAGAACAGGATGCATCTAACTACCATTGGACATAGGGTCTTCAGGTAGGATGCTGGAGATGACGTGATGAAAGTACATAACCCATAATTGCACCCTCTTCCAATAGATGATGAAAGTACATAACCCATGATTGCACCCTTTTTCAATAGACCAGCTTAATACTCATTCATTAAATTCAGATGCAATTTGGGTCAGTTCATCCACATCTGCCTCTCTCTTTTGGATCCGTTGCCTCAGATTTTGAACTTATGAAGAATTTACGTTTGACTCTCTTGACAGGAATGTACTTACACAAGAATGTTAATCAACAACTGATTTAGCTCATTCTATTTTGTTAGTAAGGAATAGCCATTGTTTAACATTTATCTCTCATACTCATCAAATTATAATGTGTGTGAGTGCATGTGTAAAATATTGGTTATAGGATTGAATGTAGAATGCTGGATCAACACACTAGAGAGACTTTGTAAACAAAATTTCACAATATTTATTTACAAAAATAAAGTATATAAAACCATAGAATAAATTGTCAATCAATGTAAAAAAAGTTCAAAAAATATTTACAAGTAAAAGAAGAATTATTTGGATATATTCTCCTATACTTTCAACTTCAAAGTCTAGTAGGAGCATCTGTCATGTTGTTACATGAGCAATTTAAAAGTACTTATCCCCTATTTCCCATGATAGATATACATAATATAGACCTTTACATATCCAAAAGTAATGAAAACTTTATTAGATTAAAATGAGATTGCTAACTAACTTAATTAGAAATTTAATTGCAACTCCAGATACAGTATGAAAGAAATATAATAAAGAAACAATACGTGATATGACAGCAAAGTAAATAGTAAAGAATATTAACTCAAAGAGTTAATCATGCATACATTAAAAATATCTAAGGAATATTATTAGTCAAACATATAACAAATAATATAAATGGTCATGTCATGGTGTAGCATTGGGTTTTTTTTTTGTTAATTTAAAAGAGAAAGGCTCTTACTATTTAAGTACTCAATTTCATAGCCATGAATGAAAAAAGTCAAGCATTTTGGATGTTACTTAAAATTTTATTAAAAGAAAAAATTCAGACATTTCAACCTTGCTTCCCTGCTCTCTTCACATTTTCTTACATTGGGCTGTTCCAAACTATTGAATTAGACCATTTGTACTTCCAAGATATAAGACTGAGACAATAAAAATACAATAAAACATATCTATACAAAAGAAAAATCATAACATTTACATTTTCATGAATTGATGACATGATCAAGCACAATTCTTCATCAGATTCCTTCTTACATAACAATTCTTACAAATTTTTGCATTTTTCTTATTATAAATGTTGATGACTCCTTGTTTTTTTTTTTGAATGGTGACTCCTTGTTTTTTTTTTTGAATGGCACATTCTGAACATATTTATATTGGTAATAGATGAAATACACAGACTTATATATACCTGTGTCTATTATATTGGTAATGCGTGGTTTTGTTCCATTCCTCACATAGATTTCCATCATGCATGGACCCAGCTTATCACGCACTTCAATGTCAACAGATAGCTATTAATTTCACATGGCTATAGTGGGCAAATATTCCACCTGACATTTGTTCTCACCAAAATATATCATATTTTGCAATATATATTTGCAATATTGGCTGTATAATATATTTCCATCATTAAAATTTTATCTGAATTAACCGTTTTAATTTCTTTATTTAGCTTTTAAAAAAAAAATTGGAATCCTTTTTTTAAATTTATAAGTTATTGGAAACCTATCTTATCATTCAGTTTATATTAAAATCTTTGTTCGCTTCCTTAATTTTTCAAATGGAAAATAAAAAAAATTAACATTTGTTGGAAACGCTTATTCAAACAGTGTTCATTTTGTAACAAAAAAAATGTTCAAAAATAACTACTTCAACAAAGTTGACTTAAAAAATGTTCAAAAAATAACTGCTTCAACAAAGTTGACTTTCCATGTCAAACACACAAATTTAAAGAAGGAGTCATAATTTGTTTTCTTTTTATATCCGGTGTCATTTCCATTGTGCATTATATAAATGCTGTGATTATCGATTCATTTAAAATACTACTAATAATAATATCCCCCTCTTATATTTGGTTGATTAGTACAATACTTGACCTTTTGCCCATTGCTATGACTGGTTTTTTTTATCGTTTAAGTCATTGTTTACATTCATTACAGGTACAGAAGATATTCAACACAATATAATTGTTATTATATATATAAGTTTGTATGAATGTTCCTAATGTTTATATTTCTTGATTAAACACTAGAATTAATTTTATTACAAATATATGTGTGATTTCATGGTAAATGACCTACCATTCCCACTAATTAATACATTAGTGTGTTGTCATAATTGTTCATACATTTATATTTTCAACAATGCAAAACTTCTTATTTACTTCATATTTACATCCTAATTAAAAATAACAATCCAATATTTCAGATGACTAAGCTTTGTGTGGGTGCGATTTTAAGCTACCCTCACAGTATTAAACTCATTGTATTCAAATTTATGCATAAAACAGACTATCCATTTTTTGAAATTGCAAAACATGTGTCTTTTCAATTTATAGCATTTATGTCACTAGCAATGAAGTAAGCCTCCTTGATTTTTTTTGACATCATTTCTTTCAGTACAAACTATCTCAGTGCTGGAAGGTTCAAATACATGATTAACCACTTTTTAATGATTAATAAATATAGAATTGCCTCCATTTTTGTTTAACAATCAGTTATATTCACACTTGGCTGAGACAATCTTACTGACTATGGCTCGAATTTTACCATAATATATTGTACTACATCCTGCTTTAGGGCATGCAATCTTGTATACCACTTGCAGCATTGATTCTAGGTTTATTTTATCTTTAGTGTTATTAATTATTTTGTTAGTGTTTGGTAGTTTTCTAAATCCTACTTTAAATTCATTATGTAATTTTTTGACAAAGTTATTCACCTTTCTAGGGATGTAAGGTAAACTTAGGGGCTGTTTATTATCTATGTTGTTATTCCGGGTTGTTTTTGTAGAAAAGCTTGATTCTATTGGTAATTGTTTTAGTGTTGAAACCTACACTTATCAAATCTCTCACATAGCAAGAGATATTGTTTTTTCTGTCAGCTTCAAATTTGCATAAGTGCTGGTTTTGAAACAAAAATCCTGAAAGATCCGCAAATTTGTGTGATCTAGATGTTGAGAATGGGTGCGTGTACCCTCTTATGTCAGAGGTTTGATTGTCATGCAGTAGTTGAGTCCAGTGTGTTCTCTCTGAATTTTTAGATCCAAGTAATTAATCGCATTTTGTTCATTTTCATTGGTGCACTTAAAAATCAAACCTGTGAGTGTTTGTAGTTCATTTTGAATACCTGTTATTATATTATTTGATGATGCAATGAATATGTCAACATATCTAGTGTAAATTGTCCTCAGTCTTAGATCTTGGAATCACCTGCTTTTCAAAACAGTATGAATTCTATTAATAGGTAAGACCCATAGGCCAAACATCATTCATTTTGAACCATTTGTCTTCAAACATCACTAGGATATTTCATTCAAGCCATTTTTAAAAATCTATAATAAAATCTATTTCTCAATTCATCCTCAATTATCCTAATTGGTAGTTTTCTATTGAGAGAATCATAAAGCTCTGCAATATCCACTGCTGTGATTTTAAATTCTTTATTTATCACTACTCTAAGAGAAATATGTAATGTTTTTAATGTATGTGTCATATCTTACCTGAAGTAGATATTTCTTGTCTGATAGACTAGCACCTGGTTGTTATCTAATGCAGATGAATCCTTCATTGGGGTTCACACTCTTAATCCAAGTGTTCCCAGTAAGGTAAGGGATCTGACAATAAATAGTCAAGCATTTTGGAGGCAAAGCAGAGAGCATTGACTTCTGTCAACCAGAATGGCTCAATATGCTCACCAGTGAAACATTGGCCAAAAGCAAGGGGGTCTTCACTAGTCACTACTGATATGTCTACACAGTGATGCAAGTCCACCTAGGACTGGAAGTTGATATGACTGCAGTTGATTCAAGGCAAGCTGCATGAGTGCAGCTGGAAGTCTGAACTAGAGCTGACTTGTGGCAAGCTGTTCAATACAGCCAGAAGAGCCTTACTTGAACTCATGAGGCAGGCTAATCATATAGCGGAAAATGAGTTCCATCACTGAGTATGATTACCTTAGCATTAGTTATATAAACTATATTTACATTATCGATTAATTATAAATATGTGACTTTTTTTGCATGCCTTAATGAAGCTATAATTATACTATAATGTATAATAGGTCTGCTTAGCGCTTTCGAGATTTAATGTTCGAATCTCATACACATAGCTTTGTGAATGAACACTGTTGTGATTTAATGTACATATATGCAAATGAGTTTGAATTTTTAATTAGTTAGTCCATTGTTTGGAGAAATAAAGCATGCCCCTCTTCTATTAATGGCACTAAGATCATTTCTATGTAAATTGCTTCTTTAACTTTTTTTTTGGCATCACTCTTTTTTCTCTGTACAAATTATTTGGGCAGAACTGGGTTCTAATACATGGCCTGTAGCTGCTTGGTGGTCCCAGAATACTGATGTTCCTTCATTTTAATTTTTAACCCTGTTGTATGCATACCTGTGTTGGTAAATTCTTGTATTAAGGTTAGCCCAAGTCTCACCATAGTAAGATGTTTTTATATAGCAAATGATCTCAGTGCCATTAATAGAAGAGAGGCATGCTTTGCTCTCTCCAAACAATAGACTAATTAAAAATTTAAACTCATTTGCATATGTGATTTAAACTCATTTGCATATGTGTACAATAAATCACAACAGTCTTCATTCACAAAGCTATGAGTATGAGATTCGAACATTAATTTCGAAAATAGTGTAACTATAGCTTCACTAATGCATGTGAAAAAAGTCGCATATTTATAAATTACAATTTTTACTAGTGAAGAGAAAAACAATTTATTATTGATTAACTAATGTGTATGTATTTTGTAACTAATAAATCATACATATTAATTGTTGAGTACTTATCATTACTTTTTCTATTGGTTTGAAACCGAACTGAACCTGAAAATCAAGCCAAACATAACAGATCTGGCGCAGTCAGACATTAGGCGAATTTTTCCCTCATGGCTGGAAAATTATAGTAAATGTATAAAGTAAATAAGCGAGTGCATATATTGTTTTTTTTTTTGGAAAAAAAAAATATTCACCATGGTTACATTATGTGATTATTAAAATCATTTAAAACTGTTTTTTTGTATAAAAAATTGATCGCAAAGGTATAAGCATGTCAATTAGAAGTCACAACCAACCAAGAGAGCTTTACTTGCAACATAGTGACAGAAGCTCACCCTAGTGGTTTAAAGCTTCATTGGGCTAGATACAAACAATAGTGTAAAAAATTAAGAGTGGTAATTCTGAAATAAAAAAATAAAAATCGATTTTGAACCACTATAAACAGTAGTAAGAGTGTAATTTAGCATAAAGCGCAATCTAAATTACTTACTAATCAAAGGTGAAGTAGAAAACTAGTATTTTATTTCAAGTAGTAAGAGTGAAGTAGAAAACTAGTATTTTATTTCAAGTAGTAAGAGTGGTAACTCTGAAATAAAATAAAAAAATTGATTTTGAACAACTACAAACAATAGTGTAAAAATAATTATGAGTATAAATAATTATGGCTGATGCAATTGGCCCTATGGAAGCTTTTGACCTGGCTCAACCTGAGGGCTGATCAATTTATAAGGAGCACATGATATTTTATCTACAGGCTAACAAAATAAAAAAACCTGAGGTAAAATTAGCCACACTTAGGACAATAATAGGTCCATAGATGTATAACATACTCAATCTATGGCAGTAACTACAGCTGACCTGGAGTTTGACAGAGCGTTGACAATTCTCACAGAGTATTTTCCCCAAAACCCTTGATAATAATGCAGAGATATCACTTCAATCTCAGCATTCAAGAATAGGGGAGATAGAGAATTTGCAACAAGAATCCAAACATTAGCATTAAAGTGCAAGTTCAAATACTTCTAAATGAAGCACTTTGTGATCATTTTATTTGTGGAATAAATGATCACAATTTAAGGCTAAAATGTTGATTCCAGATTTCGATTTTGAAACAGCTGTAGCTCAATCAGTTCTAGCTGAATCAATAGTTAGTCAAGCTACCCCATTTAAAAAAAAGTACAAAGTATGATGTTCAAAAAATTGAGCATAACACTGGGATGATCAAATACTCAGTCAGCTCAGAGTAATCAGCATCGAATAGTCTAAGGCTTTGCTATAGATATAATGAAAAAATGCACATGCATACAGAATGCACACACCACTATACAACATGTATGTTTTTCAAGTAAGTTGAACATATAAAGGTGTCATGTCTGAAATTGAAAAGACAGATGGCTGATATGAGAATGGAAAAAACCCATTCCAAAAAATAGTAAAGGCAATTATAAGACAAATAAGTAAGTTGCCTGCATAAATCATATCAAAAAAATAGTAAAGGCAATTATAAGAGAAATAAGCAAGTTGCCTGCATAAATCATATCAAAGATGACAAGTCTGGGTTTATATATACTGTTATAATTAATGATTCGCCAGTTAGAATGGAACTAGACACAGGGTCTGCAGTGTCTATTGTTTCAAGAAAGACCTGGGCAATCACTAATAAAAATAATAAATATAAACTGCATCCTAGCAACAAGTCAATGTTAGACTATCAAGGAAATAAAAGTAAACTGTTGGGCTAAACAACAGAGAAAATTACAATGCCTAACAAGACCAAATACCTACCACTGGTAGTGGCATTAGTTAATCATAGTAATTTGATAGGCCATGAGTGGTTCAGTTATTAAAGTGAAAAAAAGTGAATCAGATTACAACATTAAACAAAAATAAAATCTGATTACTCAGAAGTTTTCAATAAAGATGTAGGTCTGCACTTAGGGCAACCTATCAATTTACCACTAAATAGGGGGGTAAAACTAGTCAGTTGTCGGTGCAGACAACTTCCACTAACTTCATGTATTAAAATAGAAGCAGAGCTCAGAAAGTGGGAAGCAGCAGGTATAAGAGCCCATATCATATTCAGAATGGGCCATCTCAATAGTACCAATCATCAAAGAAAATGTTGATATAAGTAGATGTGGTGATTATTGATGCACAATCAATAAAGCTCTCAATCCAGATAATTAAACATCCTATCCACACTGTCAGGTGGTAGGATTTTTACCAAGACTGATCTAAAACATATATACTTGCAACTGCCCGTGGATGACCAAGCTGCAAGAGCATTATCAATAATAACCCATAAAGGGTTATTCAAGTTGAACCAATTATCTTTTGGTATATCAGTGACCCCAACTATGTTCCAGAGAATCATGGATCAACTGACTGCTGGAGTACCAGGGGCACTACCATATTTTTGATGGTTTTACTAGTGGCACAAACACCAGAATGTCTCTAGAGTGCAACCAAGGAACTCCTACATAAATTCAAAGCCTCTGGCATTAAAATAAACTGGGAGAAGAGCATATTTGAAGCCAATGAGTTTGAATTTCTGGATTACAAAATAAATGCTAGTGGCATTTACCCAACTCAAAAGAAAGTTGGTAATAAAGAAAGCTAAATCACCTGAAAATAAGAAAAAACTTCAGTCCTTTTTAGGGCTCATAAATTATTATGAAAGCTTCTTAAACCATAAAACTGAGGCTACTGGACAAAAAAGCAGCCTGGAAGTGGGATAGTAAGCTGTCATGAATTTAATATCAGATACTGCAGTGCTAGCACATTTCAATCCAAAAAGTGCTGCATGCTGACTTGTGACACATCACAAGTAGGAACTGGGGAAGTGTTGTGCCATAATAATTAGAATGGAACACACAGTCCCATTGCATTTGCATCACAGTGCCTCTCTAGAGCTGAGAAAAACTATGCTCAAATAGATAGAGAGGTTCTGATTCTGATCAATGGAATAAAAAATTGCATGACTAGCTATACGGTAGACCATTTACACTTCAAACAGATCATAAACCCTCATGGGGATATTTGTGTCTGATAAGGGAATCCCTCAGCATGTCTCACCATGAATGCTGTGGTTGTTCAATTTCCTGTCAGGCTATAACTTTACCCTTCAATACATCAAGGGAAAGCATATCCTCATATAGATGCATTAAGCCAATTTCCAGCAGAAATGGATGGCAGTCCAATAATGTCATGTCAATGAATTAACATGATTGATTTAGACCCAAGCATACCAGTAAGTCAGTGAGTGGGTGGACTAACAATAACCCTGGATTCCAAAAGTTACAAAAATGGGTCCAATAGTGTTGAAATAATAAGAAACTAGCACTCAGCCTACTGGATGCATAGGTTGGATCTCGCAACTGAACAGCTGGGGATCTAGGGTTGTAATATCCCCAGATGGACATTCCTAGGTGCCCAATTTGTTGCATTATGAACACCCAGGGATAGTCCGGATGAAGATTCTGACAAGATCATGTGTGTGGTGGCTTACCTTAAATGCTGACATTGAAGCCAAAGTCCATCATTGTTGGCAGTGTAAGATGAATCAGAACACAGAACATGCCAGCAAAAACAAAAGCTGTATAGTGGACCAAACCTGAAGGATTCTGGTGTAGACTGGACCATGAAGGCCCATGGAAAGGCAATCTGCTGGTGATAGTGGTTGATTCATTCTCCAAGTGGCTAGATATAGTGGAGGTACCATCACTTCACTCCATGGCCATGATAGAAGCTCTGAGAAGGCTATTTGCCACATATGGTTTTCCTAGAACATTAGTGACTGATAATGGCACAGCTTTTTCAGCTAGCACATTCAAAGCCTTCTGCAATAATAATAACAAGCTAGTGAACAGCCTTCCATTCCACCCAGAAACTAATGGTCAGATGAGAGATTGGTTCAAAATGCAAAAAAGCTGATAATGAAAATGGATATGAAAAGCTGGAACACCAAGATTGCCAGGACACTGCTAGCACAGCACTCCATACCTAGTCCAACAACAGGGAAGTCTCTAGCAGAACTTTATCAACATACCTCTGCGAACTATCCTATCAACCCTGAAGCCTGATGCCAAACTTAAACAAAAGGAAAAAAATGAAATAAAAGTGCAAATAGGTACACAGGTATTATGCAAATTAATACTATGGGTCCACAAAATGAATACCAGTGGTGGTGACAAAACTAAAGAATCTCTATACTGTTTTAGTGCAAACAGAAGATGGTCATCAACATTATCGCCATCTCAACCAACTGAGACTGACCCACACTGAAGCTGACAAAAGCAGTAACAACCTAGGACAAGTACATCAGGTGAGAATCATGGACTTCAAAATGAAGGTGGCAGCAAACATCCAGGTACAAGTTCATCAAGCAAAGAATTGAGTTCTGTCACTCAGTATGACTATCTCATTGTTAATTGTATAAACTAAATTTATATTATTGATTAACTAACGTGTGTATATTTTGTAACTAATAAATTATACATATTAATAGTTGAATAGTTTGTCATTATTTTTTCTGTTGGTCTGGAACCAAATCTGTAAATCAAGCCAAACACAATAGTATTATAGGACATAAGATAAATGTAGCTGGGATAGTTTAATGTTGTGATGGTCATGGTTTTATAGTTGACACTCATATTCATGTGATATCATCTGTAGTAAATTGATTATCAGTATCACATTACCCAAAGGCTAACCAATAGAGATGCTCCAATGACTTAGCTTTTCAAAGGAACATAACTGGAGAGATATTGTTATCACTTAGGCATATGAAACTACAATTAAGCTGATCCATCAAGGATAGTGACCATCATCATTTATCCAGTCTGCACGACTTAACTGCGCCATCATGGTAAATTGCTTGGAAGACAAACATTCATATGTATCTCAGATTTTAATTCTAATACCTTTTTTGATATAGTAGAATTCTTTGTTTCGCTAACGCTTTAATCCATGCCTTCTATAGATTCTGTTGTATTTAATGCATCAACTGTGGTCATGTGCTATGGATATAATTACTATTATTTATTTTGTTTTAGTCTCTCTATTTATCTACCCTTCCTATATATACCAGTATATACTAATGGATTATTATTTCGAAAATTCTATATTCTTTGAAAACTCTATTAATTAGTAATTTCACATAAAGTAGAAAAACGTAGAAAGCCCATTTAAAGTTTATAATTCTAAAATTGTGTTAATACTTAAAAATTAAACTTTGTTGTGTTCAGAAAACAATAGAGTACTACTTCATCCAAGATCTTAGAGTTAACCGTAATCCTCAGTGGTAGTTTGCAATTTTTTAGCCGCATCTCAAGCTAATCTGAAGCTTATACTATGTTACAGTTGTAATATAAAATGCTGGAACCCTTTATCGCATAAAAATTCAGATTGAATAAATTAAAAATAAATAAAAACTACATCTCATTTACAGTTCATTTTAATCATTATTCAGCTTATTTAATTGTAAAACTTATCACACATTAAGGAATATTTTTAAGTTTATTATTGTAAACATATGCGTGCAATAAAGTATGTTTTAAAACAACATGCATATAAGTCAAATCAACTTAAGCACAATAATTTTTTATGCAGCCTGGAACACCTAGCAAACTTAATCGAAAGCCGGTTGGAAAAATGTAATCACGTGACCTAAAATAGTGACGTCAGAGGAGCTTCTTTAAAAGTATAATTTTGATTAACAAAAAGTATCTTTCCGCATTTTTTATAAATATTTAAAATCAGTCCTCTGTAAAAATGATTTATATATAGTTTGGAGAAAATTTTCAATGGATAAAATTGTGGGTATTATTTAAATCGTTATAAGTTTATTGGATGCTTTATTTTATTTCAACAAAGTGAAAAATTCGAACTATTTAATCTGCGTATGTATATTTAATTATATCTGCAATCCCAAATTCACCATTTTTTTTTTTGTTGAGCTTTCCATGTAGGTAACTTAGACAATAAAATTGCGATATTTGATGGTATTTTGCCAAAATGTCTGCAATTGTGACCGATACTACAGGTAAGATGAAAATAGATTTTTAGCATATGTTTTAAAAGTTAAATTTTGTGCTCGGTCTAAATATTTTGATTCTCACATTCATAAGCATAGATTTTGATAATTGCGTTGTTAATATAAATACTTGGAAGATATTGTAGCATTAAAAATTGTAGAATATAAATAATTTTAATGTAAGATTATTATATTAATTAATAGGTCTTGCTGAGCTTGCTCATCGTGAATATCAAGCCGGCGATTATGAAAATGCAGAAAGACACTGCATGCAGTTATGGAGGCAGGAACCGAACAATACGGGCGTCCTATTACTGTTGAGTTCCATACATTTTCAGTGTCGAAGATTAGAAAAGTAAGTAAACTCGTGTATTATTAAACGATGCTCTATAATGTGTATTTATACTATGCTCTTCTAAAAGAAAATATCCTATTTTTAACTTACTAAAAATGTTCAACGTTATTTTTTTTTGTTAATTTGAAATATTTGTTCAATTTGGGAAATTAGAATAATATATAGCATCATAGATTTAATAGGCAATTTAATGATTAGAACTATATTGTTATTATATTTTTAAGTTAACTGTAGGAAAATCATTTTATTTATTGCGTCCTCATAGGAATAAATTGTGGAGGTATTACGTTTTATCATTTGCACCTTTGGGCTTAAATGTTAATAAATAAATGCGTAGCTCATTAGAAAATTTATGTCTAATAAGATTAATTGTCCATTTACCCTTATGTATTTTTCATCATTTTTTTTGATAGTGTTTGCTTCATAATGCATGATAAACAATTGTATTAAATATGTTTTTTTTAAAAACTTGTTCATTTATTACTACTATATAATAATTATGCTCTTTGAAAGCAGGATTGGATACCTTTACTTCCAGTATGAGTTTTAAATTATCTATACTTATTTATATATAATTTTTTTGAAAGAAAATTCACTTAATAACTCAAAAAAAAAAAAAATCTTTATTGGAAGCTATATTGTTAAAAAATCGTTAACTCTTTGTATTTTAAATATTTCCTATTAAAGCATAACTTAAAGCATAATCAATGAAAAGCAAGTAAGCCCGAGCCAAGCAAAACTTTGGGCGACTGGGTCAAAGTGGTATGCTTTTTTTAATGCAAATAATATATTACATATAAATGCTATTTATTTGGGGACAAATAAATACTAATGTATTCCATTTGTTAATTTGTCTAGAAGAAAGTGGTCAATATTTTGTCACCCCTTATTTGTAAGTGTGCATATAATATATTGAATGTAAATGCTATTTATTCGGGGACAAATAAGTACTAATGTATTCCATTTTTAATTTGTATAGAAGGAAATGATCAATATTTTGTCATCCTTTATTTGTAACAGTTGATACAAGTTACAGAATTTGTGTATTGATAAAGTTATAAATGATAAATTGATTTGCCTCTGATTATTTTTAAACTATATTGAGTAGCCAGAGAAGAAATGCAAAGGAAAAATAGTCATTTTATTTATGGAACAAATTGTAATAAGTTAGATATAATATTTTAGCCATCTATTTTAAGTTTATGCAGTTTCAGTTCTAAACTTTTTGAATTTTAAATAGTTTTTGATATATTTAATTTGATGGATTATAATTTTTACAATATGGTTGATAATATAATTGTAGTCATATATCCCATCTCATTTAATTTGAGTGTTGATAATTGTAAATCTTGTTTAATATGAAAGTTTGAAAGGTTTCTTTCATTTAGATTATTGAATTTTGTATTAAATATTTTGTCTAATTTTTAAAATATTCAAAAATTTGAATGTACTTCCATATAAACCTGAAGAATTTGTGTTCTTTGATATTATATATTCATTGTAATGAATTTATTCTTTATTTATGTTGTTGTAAAAGTGATCATTTATTTGACAGCAAGTTGTATTCTTAACTACTTTTATGGTTTTTTTTTTGCATTTAAACATTGATGTCTGTTTTTAATATTTTTATTTTCTACTTGAAGCAAACAAATTTAATGGTGGCTTTAGTCTAATTTTTTAAATTGTTGGAAGATGTTTAATTATAGTGTTATTATTATATGCTTGATAGGTTTTTGTATATTAACATTTTGAACTTGTACTCCTTTTTTTGAGTGAGCTTTAAGTAATTAATAAATGCTTTATTACTTTTAGTAGAAGTTTACATATTTTTATTTGTTTTATAATTTTACCTACCCATATTTTTGATAAATCTACAGTTTTGGGGGCCCACAAAAAATGTTTACAAAAAAAATGGCTGCTGGAAAATATGTTTAATATTTACATTTTAATTTTTTATTATTACTGTTATTTAAAAAAAAAAAATCATAGAAAAATTAATTACAATATTACATTTTATTTTTTTGTGAACCCATAGAGACCTGAACGGCCATTTTTAATTCCCAAAAAAAATTACAGGACCTACAATTTTAAATAAAATGTCTAATTTATTACAATATATATATATATACATTTTTATAAAGTGCAAATATGAAAGAATGTTATAAAGCTGATAAAGTAGTCATTACCACAAAAAATAATTAAAAAAAAAATGATATTTTTCACATTTTTAAAATCTTTATTTTTACATTGGTTCACAAACTCTCAATTTTGAAAGGTATAGCCTAAAATGACAATTTCATAGACAGCTTCATCACATTCGTCATAAAATGCAGAAAAAAATAATATATAACATGACCTACCTGAGTTACAGATTGTTGGTGTAATGTGGCAAAAGGTGACCATTTCAATTTCGTTTTTCTGCTTGACACCCTGTATGTTCTATTCTTGCAAGCAGTTGTTTTTCTAGGCCCTCTATGCAGGATATCTATTAGAAATGCAAGGTTTTGTGTGGATTAGAAATGCAAGGTTTTAGTGTGGATCAAAAAAAAAATAACAGTAGTAACTTTAGTAAAGTGTAAGTTATGGGGATAAAAAATAATTACTATATTATTGAAAAATCATGGGCTAAATTATGCATTATTACATAGGAAACCATGATAGCAAAGTATGCTATAAAATGAATAAAAAGTTATCTACAATGAAATGAATAAAAACATAGTAAATTCTAAGTTATGCATGTAAAAAATAATTACTACATTATTGGAATATCATGAGGGTAAGGGTGAGCTAAATTATGCATTATTACATAGGAAACCATAATAGGAAAGTATGCTCTCAAATGAATAAAAAGTTATCTATAATGAAACGAATAAAAATGTAGTAAATTCTAAGTTATGCATGTAAAAAATAATTACTACATTATTGGAATATCATGAGGGTAAGGGTGAGCTAAATTATGCATTATTACATAGCAAACCATAATAGCAAAGTATGCTATAAAATGAATAAAAAGTTATCTGCAAAGTATGCTATAAAATGAATAAAAAGTTATCTACAATGAAATGAATAAAAACGTAGTAAATTCTAAGTTATGCATGTAAAAAATAATTACTATATTATTGGAATATCATGAGGGTAAGGATGAGCTAAATTATGCATTATTACATAGCAAACCATAATAGCAAAGTATGCTATAAAATGAATAAAAACTTCTTCCGATCTCTTATCTACAATGAAATGTATAAAAACAGTAAATAAAATAAAATAAATAACCCAAAGGAATTACAAGCAATTATTATATATCAGATGATGATGAATACTTACGGGTAATGGGGAATACGAAACCTCAAAATCAAACACATCAACAGATAAGTTCGTTAGAATGATAATTACGTTCAGCGGCGAAAATAATTGTTTTCTCCGTATATTTTTTTTATCCGTTGATAAAATCTAGAAAGATAAAAAAATTTACAAAATTTTAATAATGTACTTTACAAAAATTGCTATAAAAAATCTAATTTTCATCGCACAGAAAAAATTTTTAGACGTACAAAAAGATAGAAAAATGGTGGAGAGAAAGAAAAAAAAAGCGTAACTGTGACGTATACGGTTTGCACGCTATTGCGGTCGAAATTGTAAACTTTTTTTAATGCGTAAAAAAGCGGTTTTCGGTCTCAAAGGGTTAACTTATTAACAGAAAAATGAATAAAAACAAAATACATACAATATTTACACTTTATTCATATCGGCAGCGTGCAATCCCTACCCCAGAAGTAAATAAA
The DNA here is from genome assembly GCA_028023455.1 of Epiperipatus broadwayi. NCBI lineage: Eukaryota > Metazoa > Onychophora > Udeonychophora > Euonychophora > Peripatidae > Epiperipatus > Epiperipatus broadwayi. The sequence continues at coordinate 2,073,007 of JAQFVV010012572.1, read as the reverse complement.
TCTAAGTGCAGTCAGAAATGGAAATTTAGAGCCCTCAAACCATGTTCTTTTATGAAGGGATATTCTGTTTAAAAAAAATTTCACATTGAATTGCCATCCACTGCATCATGTTCTGTGATAGGATAGTCTCAAATTTTAATTATGATGACAGTGTATCGAAAAATACTACTGACAAAAAGAAATGCTGAATTGAAATAAAGCACGATAATGTTGAGAGCTTCTCATAACCTCAATGTTGTAATATAAGCAAAAAAAAAAATTGAAATAAAGATTCTTAATGAAATTTATCAGAATTTATTACCTTTTTTTAATTTAACAATCGATTTATTATTATTTTTTGAATTTAACAACTAAAACATCGTTGGGAGATTGTAGGCTCTCCAAACTGTATATTTATCAAAAATACAGGGGTTACTGGAAAACTCACAAGTACCTTTTACTGTTTCTGATATTTTTTTATTATTATTTTGTCCTATTATCTTTGTGTTCATCTATTGTATAACCCATGGCATTTAGCTAAGATTAATTTTAAGATTTAATTTGCTTCAATATTATGATCTCTGAATTATGTAAATCAATGTAATTGATGTCATGTCTGATTTCAAAATTATGCAAAAATTACTATGTATGTAAATATTCGAATCCATTAAATATATTCTAAAACTACTAGATTGTTTTCAATGGCATTTAGTTAAGATTAATTTTAAGATTTAATTTGCTTCAATATTATGATCTCTGAATTATGTAAATCAATGTAATTGATGTCATGTCTGATTTCAAAATTATGCAAAAATTACTATGTATGTAAATATTCGAATCCATTAAATATATTCTAAAACTACTAGATTGTTTTCAATGGCATTTAGTTAAGATTAATTTTAAGATTTAATTTGCTTCAAATTATGATCTCTGAATTATGTAAATCAATGTAATTGATGTCATTTCTGATTTCAAAATTATGCAAAAATTACCATATATGTAAATATTCGAATCCATTAAATATATTCTAAAACTACTAAATTGTTTTCGACAATTTGGAAGTTATAAAAAATGATTCTAACCATAGTGGATGGGATTATCTAAGACAGTGTTCTTCAACCCTTGGTCCGCGGCCCGGTGCCGGGCCGCGGAACTTTTCTGCAGGTCCGCGTGCTAGACGGGCAGTAAAAAGTTTGTAATAATAAGAGTAAATTTTTAATTAATATAGCCAATTTTTATTTATTTTTTCATCTCATTTTTACCCAATTGGAACGAAAACAAAATCTAATTAATCGTTCATAAATTAATTTGTTTTTCTAGTTATCACAGATGTTTATGGGGGGAGGGGGGGTAGAATTAAATTTTTTATTACTTTTCTAAAAAAATTTAAAAAAAAGTTTATTATATAAACTCCATATATATATAAAACTTTATCTTATATATTTAACATTGTTGTTTTGATCAGTTATAACAATTATGCTTATCTTTAAGAAAATTTATCTATAGACTTCTGCCGGTCTGCGAAATCTTATCGTTATTTTTGCTGGTCCGCGGAACCTCATTTTTATTTTTACCGGTCTGCAGGTGTGTTGAAGACCACTGATCTAAGATGTTCACATGTCCAAAATTGTTATATTTTTCATGGAATATTATATATATAAATTTGTATAATTCAAATTTGTACTCTCTTAATGTTTTTTTTTTTTTTTTGGCTAAAAAATTATAATGCCTAATGTTATACAACAAATTTCTGTTTTTTGTTAATTTTAAGTTGTTTTTTTTTTTTATTAAGCATATGGAGTTTTTTTTAAAAACAGCTAGCTATTTAAAATTATTATTTCAAACAGGAAATATATTCAGTCATTGCTACTTTTGTAGTCATTAATTTATTACTTTATTCTTACTTTGTATTTGATAATATGGATACAAGTCAGAATTTATAAAAAATTTTGATTTTTTTTTTCATTAAAACAACTTATCTATAAGGGATCAAATTAATCTGGTTCTTAGCAGTATTTTAAGAATAATATTAACATTTCATTAAATAAAGAGGAAAATATAAACAAAAATTTTTGAAGGTCATATAATAAAATTTGTTTTTGGAGCAAATAAATGTTTTTTCATTATTAATACCTAAAAATATGAAAACAGATTTGAATTTGATAAAAATTGTATATGCACAGTAATTTTGTGAATAACTACAGAATCAGTAATTATTATGAGGCAAAAAACTATCCATATATTTGATATGTATATTTTAAAAAAATTAATTGATAAAAATAATTATATCTATTTTAAATTATAATAAGGGTGCATATAAATAATATGTAATTTATATAGAAGTACTTTTGATTACTTAAGTTATAATTATTGTCTGAGATTTAGTTGCAAAATAAATGTCATAATTTTTCAAGAATTGTGTATTTCAGTATTTGTGCATTGTTTATTTATTACAATTTTTAAGTTCATTTATAAGAATTACTTCGTAATTTTTCTCTTTGTATAGGGTCTTATTTTCATACAGTGTCTGTGTAATTTGAATTATAGTTAAATTTAAAGTAATTTTAATTCTCTTCGTTAAGCTATTATTAGTGTTTGATTGTTGTTTATAGATTTCTTTCAATAATTGTATTATTGGCAATTATTTGTTTTTTTTTAATTAGATTTATTAGTTATTGGTTGTATAAAATTAGTCATTTTATTATGTATGTTTAAATTATGATATTCTATTAAATCCAAAATTCCTTTTGTTAAATAACTAAATATGGTTTTTTTTTTCAAATTTTTTTAATAATTACTAAAAATACAGACAATCTTTTACTTACATAAAAGCAACTTATACAGTGTTTTCCTGAAAATAAGACCTAATTAGAAAATAAGCCCTAGTATGATTTTTCAGGATGCTGGTAATATAAGCCCTAGTTAAGATTGGCAGTAAAATGAACAATTTCTTTTCATTTTTTGAAACCCACAATGTATGTATTGAATTATAAAGTAATGAATGTGTAATTAAATAATAATATTGACATTAATGCTTTAAACAAATGATACTATAAATTATAAACGTACTTAAGTATTTTCTCGTTGAGCATTTTCAACAAACATAACTATGTGCATGAACAATTTCCTCTCAGCCGAATGTTGGACTTATTGAATTTATGAATGATTTAACAAATTTAAAATTTACCTACGACCAATTCCAATATATCGGATAATTATATTTAATTTATATAATCTTAGATACTTATTTATATTTAATACTTACATTTATAAGAATGCTGTTTTAGAATTTGACTGTGATAACTTTTAAATATTCAAGGTAAAAGAAAAAACAGCTTTGTTTCTTAAATGTGTTTTTTGCTTCTAAAAGAGTGGAAGTGGTTTTAAAAATTCTTTCTACTGAAGAAAAATTTTAAAAAAGAATACCTAAGCAGGGCTATTACAAGTAATTTGGAAAGTGGTTACAATGTATGCCTTAATAACGGATATATGTGCTTGTGTCTTATATGAATGTTCATAATTGAATGTCATTTGTTATAACAGTTGTACTTAATGCAGTGTAAAATACAAAAATGCTTTCTGAATTTTTGTGAATTTTTTCATTGCTTTTGTATGGATAAACATTCTTAGCTGTTAATCATTTTTGTTACCATTCCTACCTCATAAGTTTTAAATTAACACTTGATTTAAGCTTTTGTACTTAAATAAATGTAAATATCCCAGATATTGCTAGCCGAAAATTCAAATATTCCCAGAAGGCGATGATGAAAAAACATGTTTGGGAGGTTGAGATTTTGAATAACGTGAATAAATGTAGATTTTTGTGTATAGAAAAATAAGACTTCCCCCAAAAATAAGCCCTAGGGGGTGACCGTTGAAGCAAAAATTAATATAAGACCTTTTTGGTAAAACACTGTATAATGATTTGGAATTTGCGGCATGTGTTTTATTTTAAGTGCAAAATGTAAAAATAGATATAAACAAAGGTCTTTATTAGTATTTCTTGGATTTTCTGGCAATATCTCTTATAGTATTTTATTTTCATCTTTCAAAAAAAATGCATTTATATTAAACACCATTTGTAATGGTTAACATGCATCTGAATGGGATTCAACCTATATAAAAATTTTGTTTTAAGCAAAGAGTCTGAGAATGCTTTGTAAAGAATTGTCTCTACATAATTTTTTCCAATCAACTTCTCAAGATATACAATAATGGTAGAATATTGGCATGAATTGGATCTGATCATGGTATGGAAATTGAAAACTGAAAGTTTGACAATATCCATATTTTCAAATGAATATAAGTATTTAGTCAGTATTTAAAGAATGTAGGAATTGATAGAAGACCACCTTAAAAAATAAAAATGATACATGAGTAAATGAGTATAATGTTATTGATGCTGAATGGATAAATGGTAAATAGATAAATAATTGGCTGAAATAAGAAAACGAAATTATAAAAAATTTGTTATTAACAAATAAAATTATTTTTTAAAAGTGAATCCAAGTGACCTTTTGAAAAGCTGCACCAATTGTGATTGCGTTGAGTTGAATGATTTATTCAATTTTCAAAAAGCAAAAGATTAAACAGTAATACTTGCTAGTCTCATTAATTGCTACTCCATGAAAGATTTTATGATTTCATTTTATCTTTTAGATAATAATTAGATAATGATCTCCCAAACAATAATTGTTGGATTATGGATTGGCTGCCTGAAAAATAAAAATTTGCTTCAAAATCCCTTGCTACTGCCTTCCAGGCTGTAACTTTTACAGGTGGTTGCGTTAATCGTTAAAAAAATTTTTTTTTAATTTGAAGGATATCATAAAAAAAGTATAATTAAATTAAGATATTGTAATGATAAGGAACAATTTAAACTTTAAACATATGAAAAAGATATGATATGCAAAAGTTTGAGGATATATACTGTAATAGTATGCATATCTACGTATGAAAAAATGCTGTGGCCTTAAACATTGAGCGGCAATTGTAATAGAATGTATATAACCACTAACCAATTATATTCATATAAAAGAAATGAAATGTAAAAGAATGCTCAAACTAACTACATGTGAAGTAAACCTGGATATTACAGAGCACCAACAAAGATCTATCAAATAATTTATTCTCAGGGTTAACTTGATCATTTACTAGAATATACTTTGGAAACAAAGGGAATTTTGTTGACTCCAATATATATTTACAAACAAGATTATATATGATTTAATACTTCAATTAATAATTGCTTCAATAAATAATTAGCTAAAACACAATATTACCATTTAGATGATGGTGAATTTACCAAATTATCTAATAACTGCTGCACTAAAAAGAGAAAATAAAGATATTAATAAATCTTAAATGAAAACCCAAAATCATTGTTTTATATAAAATAATTGATATATAAGCTTTATTCCAAGATTGTGATTTGATATTTTGAAATAGCATATATATATATGGAAAACACAAAAATTGATTTGCTTTTCAAATGTTCAATTTTTTTATATATATAAATCAAATAAAAGATTTATTGATAATAAACATAAATTGAAGTTTATATTTTGCATAGAAATTATATAAAACTTGTAAAATAAATAAATAAATTAGTAGTAGCTTGTTAAATTAATAATTTAGGTTATAGATGTCTTTCTTTAAAGCTGGATCAACATACAAGATGATACAAAAGACAATGTAAAAAGCTCCTTCCCACTATGCTAGGGGGATTTATTTACTTGTGTAACGATCCAAAAGAAAGTTGATGGAAGCCATCTACGATATCTGCACTACAAGGGCGCCATCTAGGCATTTGAACCTAGAAAAATTTATATAGTAGGCAGATACGTAAGTTAAGATTCCACTTTATTTAAATATTTGGACCATTGTCACTAGGTCATGGAGACGCAGAGATAACTAACTTGTTTATATTTTATAATAAATTCTTATCTAAGAATATATAAAAAAAAATTAAATAAGCCACTGCCAGTAATTATACACACAAACATTTATTTACGCACATATATAATATTTAAAATTGTTTTAGTATCAGTTTTACATTTTGAAATTTAATTTACATTTTTAACTTTGATTTTAATTTACATTTAATTTTTATAAATTTACATTTTAATTTTTATAAGTTTGCCACAGATGGGTTTATAAAAGTTTGTTTTATAATGTTGAGTATAGATCGGTTACATAGATTACACGGTTAAAAACATTTCACATTAAACATCACCGACCAAAATACAAAGTCATTGATAACGTCAATTGCAGAGGGAATTCAAAAACCCAATGGCATTCATCATAAGATGCCGCATTGACATCGATGACTTATATATTCCAATCGAATATGAAAACCACAAACATAAGTAACCGATAACGAATCCATGCAACGTCCATACCCAACTTAAATTTAATGCATTTTTATTTAGAGTGTCGAGTATGAATAGACTACATAGATTTGCATTTGAAAAGAAAATATTCTATCTTTATCTAACCTTAGGCCAAAAGTTCGCAGTCAAACCAACGTCAATCCATCTGATATATCGTTGCATTCAATGTAACACGAATATGGCAGCACAAAAGGTTAAGAGAAGAAATTGCCTCTCATCAGATAGGAATACTACATCTATCTGACAAGAAGAGCAATAAAAAAAAAACTCCATAGGAAAGGACTGCGGTCATTTTGCCGACTTACGATCGCATTCCATAAGCAAAAAGGAAGTGTGCGGCGTATAAAGCAATTCTGCCCATAGCGAATCTTGTACTACATCTACTAATTACACCAATACATCCAATCCATTGACCTAATTCAACTACGAAACGAATAACCTAAGATTACCCTCCCCTAATAAAACTTTACAAATCTATATAGCCATTCACGCCCGACTTAAGTTTAACATTTATATAATATTAAATTAGCGAAAAGCAAAAATCATAAATAAAACTTAAAAGAACCAAAAAATAAATAAATAAATGGAAATGATTTAAAAAAAAAAGAAATACATCAATAAAAAGAATTAATAAGGAATTTAGTTTGGTCAGATAGGATTCTATTTCTTTTTTTTTTAAATACTGGGAAAGTTTATATTTTAAAGTTCTTAGTGTTTTCAAATTAATATTCATTTAAGTTCATAACATGCTTACGGTTTTAGAAATGTTCATTAGTTATCCGTTGCTTGCCGTTTGGAATCCAGCGTTAAAATCCCTCGATGATCCTGTGGTCCTCAATATAGGAAAAGCGATGTTTCATTTTCCTTTTTTTTTATAACAACTGAAGGAATTGAAAGTGCGTCTTTCAATCCCTTCACCTCCGACTCTCCGACTTAACACATCTGTCTTCTCTTAAATTTTCTTCACTCACTATTACGTCATCGATGATGATCCTTCCGTTGAGGTCCGATTCCCCGATGGATCTCTTTCATTGGCCATTAGTTTCTATTTTTTCTCCTATCTGACCGTTGCTTATACATTTTAAATGCCCAAGGGCTAGTTCACTTGGACTAATTAAAATAATCATTTCCATTTTTCAATAACATTAATTAATTTGTTTTCAAACTTAAAGATATATTTTTATCTCTAAATCTTTTTTAAGTTTTTGCTTTTAAAATCCTTTTTCTATTTTTAATAAAGTTTTATTTTAATAATTTTTTTCATCTGTGCGATTTTATATATATACGAGTTTAAGACATTTAATTTCAATTTTTTAAATTGTTATTTACGAACTTTTCAATGTCTTGTTTTATTTTAATTTCATGTTTAATAAAAAATAATGTAACGGCGTATGTGCCCGTTACACTTGGTTTGAATCACGTCTTTTATTATGAACATCAACTACTTTCTTATTAATATAATGCTTATATCCTAGCTTGCAAAGTTCAACATTTATTTCATAACTTTATCAACTCAAGGCTTTATTAAACGCCTAGCACAAAATAAATATATCATATAAACCTTTATACATATAGGCAAAATATATATAAAAGACAACTTCTAAATAATGGTCATGAGGGGATATTAATCTATAACTAATATTCAATATCATAACTTGATCACACCTTTCAAAATACATCTGACAATACAGTTAAAATAATTGAAGAGTCAATACAATTATTAAATAATGATAGAATTCGTAAATATGATTATATTATATTTTGCATATTTATATATAACTCCTATGCAAATAAGTACTTTATTTATTTTCCAGTTTAAGTTATACATGACAGTTACCATTTGATATATGTATATATGTAAAACGTGAATCAAATACAACCATTTAATATTAAAAAAAAAAAAAAATTATTATAATCATTACTTGGCATTTACTAATCTATTTGCACAATTTAACATATAAAATTTCTGACAAAAATATATATATATACACTATAAATTGACTTTCATTATTTTAAATCGAAACATTCAAAAAGAAAATTATAAGCTAGTCTTAGACATCAAATATGTATATACTCTTGTAAAGATAAATTTTAAAATTTCATAAAAATAAATAAATAATAATATGTTTAAATTATAATGATTGATCATTTCCAAGTCACAACACTTGCAACTTTTAGTTTTGAAATAAGTTTTATGATTAAGAAAAAAAATCAACAAATGAATTACTGCCGCCATAACCGCAAACTTTTCTTTATTTCCAGTCTTTTGTTTACTTTAAAAATATTTGATCTCTGCTCCATTCCGTAGATGTGAAATAACTTTAAATAGGTATACATATTAACAACGCATGACTTTATAGATCTTCTGCTGAAGATATTAATCCCTGGCATATTCTTTATATTATTCAGATTGACAAATTAGCTGAAGAAATAAATTGATTTAATATTCAGGTTAGAATTATTAACAGAAACTTAAAAGTTAAAAACATAGCTATTTTTTTTATCAGATTTCAAATGCTTGCCCAGTGATTACCTATGTTTTCCTAAGCTGTAAAACAGGAATAAAATAAGCGAGGCAAAAATACCCCGGAAAGCGACCGAGCTCTAACCTGCCATTATGATGAATTTCCGTTCAATAACTTATATAATTATGCCAGAAGAAGAAAAAAAATTCTAAGTAGACAAAGTACAGCTTTACTTATTTTTTCAATGTTTTTTTTTAATGGCGATCTTTTTTTTATATATATTGTTTCCATAGCAATCTCTTTCTATTGTTTTATATCATTTTCATTTTTCACACACTGACCTAAAATCTTTAACAGTGCAATTGTTGATTTTAAAACATTTTTTAAAACACCAAAACAAAAATATCAATAGAAAAAAAATATTGCATTGAAAAATTTATTTTTGCAATCTATAAAATAAATAAATAAATAAACAACCAAAATAATAACATTACATCCTAAATAATTTCCAAGATAAAAATACAATCTAATTATAACTAGCAATTTAAATACTACTGTTGATAATTATTCATATACATATACACTCGTGAATTTATAGATATATCCATTGCCATTCCAAAGTCTCATCATTGCACAACAAAGCAGATACCACAATAAATAAATAAAAATGAACCAAATAACAATAACAATCTATATACAAATCCTTACGTAAAAACCAAATCAGAGTTGTTTTCTTTTAAACGTAAATGGGACTTTAATGTAAAGGGTGGATCTTTCCATTTCTTACAATACAGAAATTAAAAAAAGAGAACCTGGAAAGTTGATGATAATAATAGCTCAAAGGAAAATATGGACTATCAGAATCAAATAATAAAAAAAGGCGAAATTAGATGACTAAAGAGATGGAAGGATTAAGGTTATAGTGAAAAAATTACCGAGTCTACAAAAACATAATAGATAAATAATCTGATGTCAATTGTGGAAAAGTATAGGGTATAATATAAAAAATTATAAAAAGAATATTTTGAATTGTTGTAAAACAAATCATTATATTAGACAATATAGGAAAGTACATAACTCATACACTCTCTCCTTAGGGTGGACAGAAAAAAGTGATGCTGAATATGATGAAACAGCTTTATTAAAAACAAAAAATATTTTAAGAATAGGGATAAATAATAAATAGAATTATAATGTACAAAAAAAGATATTACAAATACATAACATAAGTCAGTTAGGTCAAGAAGAGGTGAAAGTCTTGAAAAATTCAAATATAAATAAAAAGATTGATATTGAATAAAATAATAACAAAACTTAGGAAAGATCATTAAACTAGTGAAGTAATCAAAATTGAGATATATTGTCATAACATTTTTAAATAAAATAATGTCAAATTAAAGTACAAATTAAGAATTTAAAAAAAGGCAATAATCTTTAGATGAAAATTGTTTATGATTGTGGTTTTTGGTACTGTTTATAGGCAGGTTATTAATGAATCTGGTTAAAATATGACAGATTTAATGGAATTTTTAATTTTAATCAATTAAAAAAAAAAAACCCCATTTTTTTGGATTTGGGATTTACAGTGTACCGATGATGGCACTTTCCTAGTTTTAAAGGTGATCTATAGAATGTGCATAATATTTTGAATGCAATATATAAAGACTTGGATTTAATAATTAATATTGAAAAAACTTTTTAAGTTCTTTATCAGCCAGTGATGGAAATATTGTAGCTTTTTAAATAGAAAAAATGATTTAGATATTGAGGTGCAGTACAGACTCTAACACATTGCTGCTCTTAACAAGTTAAAAAATAGGATGTCATCACAGTAAAATAATTACTGCAACTAAATTAATCAACTATAAAGATTTTTTTTATTTATCTAACTTATTGTATGGAAGTGAGAATGTAATAAAAGGGCATTAGAAAAATTTTGCTGAAGGATGCTCCAATAAATTTTGAAAGTACATTGGCAAGATCATAAGACTAATCAATGTTTATCAACTTGCTGGATGTGATACTACAGAGTGAAATTATATTGGATTGTATATATGAAATAATGAACTATTGTTCTAAAAAATTTTTTATGGGGAATTTGAATGTGGTTTTATGGTAAGTAGATCCTGTTATAAATATTATTTTAAAGACATCCTAAAGCAAGCGCATTATTAATTGTTTTCATTGGGATTATAGGACAGAGGATTGAATTCATTGGAAAGCTACAATTATAAGTGGTGTTGGAAGTATTTTAGAAAAAAAAAGTTCCAAAATTAAGTCATCATAAAATAAAATAATTATATTAGCATGTTCTATGTGTAGTATTTCTAGTTCAAATATTGGTTTATTAAATCACAAAACTCATCTCTTGCGTAATATTTTTATCTTTTCCTCTCCCTGGAGTTGGATTAGCCATACTTATTTACGAGTAGTTGCTGCTACTGATTTTAAATTAAAGAATATCTTTTGCTCTTGTAACTTTTTTATTAAACCGTTTCTGATAATGATTTTAGCAGTCTTAGAGCTGTAAAATAAAATTGTAATATATTATTTTGTGTTTTTTTACACAGTTAATAATTTTCTTTTGATAATTTTTGTATAATTTTTATTTTATTTTTTAAAACTCTTTAATGTGGATGTGAACATACACACACACATATAATAATTTTGTACAATTTTTATGCATTAAATTGTAATGCAAACCCAAATTTTATTGGTCAACATTGTAAATGTTTTTAATTAAAATGTTTTTTAATTTTTTAAAAGCATACTTTTCCAATATAATCATTCAATAATAGATTTAAAAGTAAAAAAAATACATACAGCTTATTGAAAATTTATTGAAGTTTATATTAATGTGTTTGAAATCAAAATATTTAAAATTTCATCTGCCAATCTCTTTGGATTTAAGAAACTAAGGTACCTACTTAAAATATTTTAATGTCATTGCATTACCCATAATTTATAACAAATGTACAAAATTTGAACAAATTCTATTGAATATAAATATATTAATTCTCGATTTTAAAATTTTATTCAAATAAACCTTGAAACAAACATTATAACTTGTTTAATTGAAACAAACAAATAGAGATTCTGACTTAAATAAAAGTATTTAAAAATATAGACAAAGTTTGTTAAAAACTATAATAACTTTTTTAAAGAAGTTTTAAAACTAATTTTAAATATGTAATTTTTAAGTATGTCACCTATAATATTTATTATCTACAAATAATTACTATTGTTTTACCCATCTCTTCATATCTATTTTATTAAGTAAACATTTAAAAAACATTAAAAAAAAAAATCTTAGTTTTTTTATGTAATGTTTTAAGTTCATTTTTTATTAACCCTCGATCTTAAAATTTTATCCAAATAAATCTTGAAACAAACAGATTATAACTTGTTTAATCGAAACAAACAAATCAGCAAACAGAGATTCTGACTTAAATAAAAGTCTAAAAATATAGACAAAATTTGTTAAAAACTATAACAACTTTTTAAAAAAGTTTTGAAACTAATTTTAAATCATCATCATCATCATCAACCATTATCAATCCACTGCAGGATGAAGGTCTCTCCAAGTTTAATCCATCTTCTCCGATCTTTAGCTTCTCTTTTCCACAATACCCCTGCACATTTTCTTATTTCATCCATCCATCTCACATGTGGTCTCTTTCTGGGTCTTTTACAATCTCTTGGAATCCAGTTTAAAATTTCAATTGTCCATCTATTATCATTTCTTCTAGCAATATGTCCAGCCCAACTCCATTTCAATCTTAATTTTTTCAATAAGGTCATTGCGTTTTTGATCTCTTCTTGTTACTCCCAATATACATCTCTCCATACTCCTTTGAGTGGTCTGAAGTCTCTGTATTGCTCTTCTATTAAGTGTCCAAGTCTCAGATCCATAAGTTTTAAATATGCAACTTTTATTAAGAATGTCACATAATATTTATTAGCTACAAGTAATTACTATTGTTTTGTAAACATCTAAAAAACATAAAAAAAAAATCTTATTTTTTTAAAATAATGTTTTAAGTTCTTTTTTTATTACACCATTTGCTAAATTTTTTAAAAAACAAATTTGAATGTGCAGTTTTTATTAGATTATAATTAATTTTAAGTATATATAAAAAATGTTTAATTTTACGTAATTATGTGGAATTTAATAACTGATCATTAAATTAGTTTTTGACCTAAATCATTATTTGTATTTGGTTTTTAATTTTTTTTTTTTATTATTAGTTAACCATTTTAATGTTTTTATAATTTTAATATGCCCTGTGTTTTTGTATGTATATTAAAAGAAATTTTTTTGTTATTGAGTTTTTTTTATATACTATTTATGATTTAATTTATTTAAATTATTTATTTTATTAATAATTTAATTGATTTGCTATTTTTTTATTATTTGAAACTAAAGCATCTTATTAAAAAGCACTGTTAAAAGTACAAGGAGAACATAATTCATTATATATCTAATTTTCTGTTAATTGTAATAGTACAATGAGCACAAATGAAGGATGATAGAAATCTCAAAATAGGGAAAAAAAAATCTTATTCATATATTTTAAGCAAATAGATAGAGGTTACCCAATATTGGGGCAATAAACTGGAAAGATTTTAAAAAGTTTGAAGCAGAAGAGTAATTTTATATAAGAGAAAGCTCTGAAGGGGAGTTTATAAAAGATGGCATCCTAGTTGCTGTAGAATTAATCTGTTCAGAACATAAAAAGAAATTCGAGAATATAAATATGTCCTGAAGAATAGTTACAAGGTTAATTGGAAAAGTTATCAAATGTGGAACAATATTATTTTATTTTTAATTTTTAAAAATATTGTAGCCCTTACTTAAAAAGGAAAAGTTGAAATTGGTCTTCAAGTTGAAATGGTTACCCATCCCTAATGATTAGTAGTAAATTAATTAAATTTTGTCATCAATTATGACTAATTTTTAAGTTATTAATTTTGTATGGCCCACATGATATTATAAATATTCAAATGGTCCTTGGCAGAAAAAAAGTTCCCTATCCCTGATTTAAATAATGAGTGTGAAGTAAGAATGACATTGAACGTGATAAAAGTTAATGAAATTATCGTGTCTAAAACAAGTATTTCATGAAAATTAAGTAATTCAAAATAATAAATTTAGCTCTAAATTATAGTATATTGCAATAAACAAGATATGCAAAAAAAAAAAAAAAATCATTTGCCAATAACCAAATTACTTCAAGAAGATAAAAAAAAAAAATAATTTTGCTTTCAGTAAAATAATGTAATATAGTAAAAGAAACAATTGATCAAATAAAAAATGAAGACAACCTTTTTTAAAATCAGTAATGGAAAATAAGTTTTTTAACTTTAAAAAAAACCACAGTCATTTATAAAGAAGATGAAAAAAGTACCTAGTAATATTTTATTATCCAGATTCTTAAAATATAATATATATGGAAAGGATATGCTAGAAGTTGAAAAGAGAAAAGTATAAACCGTGCTTAAGGGAGATATTTAATGTGAATAAGGTCTGCCCAATTTGTGAATTGATATAGTTGTTTGTTTTTTTTTAATACTTCAAAAAAAAAAAAAAAAAATTCCTCCATAGATACCTCGAGTAATTTCCTATAACTACTCCTATTTCAAATCAAGAGGTAAGCTTATTAATTGGATTTATTGGGAATCAAATCATATGAAGAATTATATATAGACTGTAAAGCCATTTTCAGATTCTAAGAATTCTAGAGTATATGTAATGAATTGGATATTGTTATATAGTTTATCTCAATCAAACAAAAAAATCTGCATTTCTCATCCATTAGAAAAATAATATTAGAATGATTTATCTTTTGCTTTATATATTTTTAGATCAATATCTCATGACAGCACATGTAAATTATCTTATTTTTCTGCAAAGATGAGTGTGGAATCATGAAATATAAACTGACTTAATAGAAGAAAAACCAACCGTCTTCAAGATTGTTTGCTGCATAATTTATGTAACTTGTCAGTCTAATGGTTGAAACATTCAAAAGATGAGATAACTTAAGCAAAAATACATGAATTAATATAGGTATTGACAAAAGGAATTTTATTTAGATTTAGAACTCTAAGAAGGTAAAGTGCTACAATCAAAATTTAAAACTGATATAAATTAGAAAAATAAACAGGGACACAGTTTCAATATCCAAGTCATTAATTAATTCTAAACAGATTTTGATTTGAGAAAGGAAAGATGTATTGTCAAATAATTAAAATCATGACTATAAAGCAACAGATTGTATATGTTGCAATTTTTAGTTTTATTTAAATGATTTTTTTTTTTTACATTTTTTATGTAGTCATAAAATGAACATTCTTGATTTAGATTTTATGAGCATTAATAAGTTAATTATTAGTTGAATTAGATTTATATTGTTTGATATTTAAGTTGGATATTAAGATTAATTAGGATGCTTCCAGAAATTATGTTGTAAACAGAAACTGCTTATTGATCTAAACAACAGAAATTATAATTTTTAATTGCCTAATTACTTATTAATTTGCAATACAAATATGCAATCGACTGCTGTATTTATTATATTGAAACCTACTGATTCATTTGCCTAGGATTTGAAAAAAAATATGATTAAAAATTACATGACATGTTAAGATAGTAATAAAAATATTCAATAAAAAAATATTTTGTGTATATATTGTAACCTCCATGACAAAGTTTACATGCATGGTTTTTTTGGTAAATGTATATGCATTTTTTTTTTCTTATTCATGTGTAAAATAAATTAAGAAGAAATTTAAAATAATTGTAAAAATTAAAAATGTATTACAATTTTTTGTTGTAAAATAAAATTAACTATTAATGATACTAAGAGTATTATGAAAACAAATTGGAAACAAAAAAGAAACCGATTGTCTACTTTTAAACAAAAGGGAGGAAATTTTTACTTCTTTATTGTAATACTTATAAGAAGGAAGTCAAAATAATGTTTATGATTATTTAAGCAGAGATAATGTAGTTTCAGGGGTAAAAAGTTTGGTGCTTTACTCTGAAATTTTTAGTATTGTAGTTCATTATGGTGAATAAAAGAATGCCTTGGAAATTAATTTCGATTTTGGCAGCCTTAATATTGTTTTTGGACACTGAAAATATGACACTTGATATAAGGAAACGTGTCCTCTAATTAGTTGTCAAATGGAAATAAATTTCCATGACTGGATTTATAAATTTGCATAATTTTGATACCCTCAATCATAGAAAAAAACTTCATGGGAATAAATTATGATTGAAACAAACCACAAGAAATTAAAATATTAAAAATTGCTTGTAGTCATTTAAAATATGGACTCTTACCATATATGTCTATATTTAAAAGTTAAAGAAACTTGATGAGTTCACTGAAACATAAGTAAGTTACTGAATAAATTCTATTACAAACTTTTTTTTTTACAAATTGTTACGAATAAACAAAGATTTTCCTGTCATGTATGCTATCCATATATTTATTTAGATGTAAATATGCAAATACGATATGTTATATTATTTTTATTCTGTTCTTTAATTAAAATTATTATTGTTATTAATAATTTTGTTGCTTGTTTATTTCTCATCCAAATTTTAGTATATTATTTTACTTTATTTTTAATAATAATGTTAATGTGGAGAGGATAACGATCAGAAAACATGGCCAGAGTTGCATAAAGACATCTTTTATGTGTGCCCAGTCTGGTTATTATCTGTGACTATTATAAATTAGTTAATTGAAGATAAAAATTGTATAGTCACTCCACCATGTACGCTATTGCTTGTTAGATATTCATAATTCCTCTAGACTAATTTAATTTGTGAATATCATATGCTGATAATTATATATTTATTACCAATTAGTATTTTGTTAAAAAGGGCAATTACCCTTATATTTGGGGGCCGTTTGGGATATTCTTGATTAAAACAAATTGGTAATAAATCTAGTTTAGTTTTAGAATATTTTTTTATTAGCATTGGTAAAAAGTAAATTAACCATTGAAATATAGAATATAAATTGCTTGGTCAAATGAGAAATATGAAAATTTATTTTTGTTGTAAAAATAAAATCAATAAATAGCTTTATAAGTGTCTTTAAACAGTGGTAGTAATAGAAATGGGTTGGTAGAAATAATAGTAGGCAAATAAATAAAATAAGGCAGCAAAAATACTTAGTCTTGTGCGAGTTTAAAAAATATTTTCATCATTTACATAAAATACTATATCTTGTGTCGGGAAAAGTGAGAGTATTCATTTATAATTTATCTTTAAAGCGCATATGCATTGGCTTAATCGCTAATATCACTATTATAGTATAAAAACATAGCACTATATAAAATATCTCATTATAAATAATTCTTAAAACTGTTTTTATTATGAATTTATTTATTTTTAAATAATTAAAATGTTTTCAAGATTTTAAGTGTGTGTGTTTATTCTATATTTTATATATTTATTTTAATGCTAAAAAAAACTTCAAAAATGCAATAATTAATATTCTTGAATACATTTGCTACACAAGTACTTTTTTTTTTTTGTTAAAGATCTAATTTTTGAAAATTGTAAACATGTCTGATACTTAAATAAATATATATAGTATATATTGTGGTATTTATAATTATTAATAAGATCTCTTTTTTTTAATAGATCGGCACATTTTAGTACTCTTGCAATTAAACAAAATCCAATGCTTGCTGAAGCATATTCAAATTTAGGCAATGTTTTTAAAGAACGTGGTCAACTGCAAGAAGCTTTGGAGAATTATCGACATGCAGTGCGCTTGAAACCTGATTTTATTGATGGTTACATTAATTTAGCTGCAGCTTTAGTAGCAGCTGGAGATATGGAACAGGCAGTTCAAGCTTATGTGTCTGCTCTGCAGTACAATCCAGTAAGTAGTAGATATTGTTTATTTTAAAGTTAATATTTTAACATAACAGCAATTATTAATATACAAGCAAAAATACTTACTTTTGTTCTTGATGTTGGTAATGAATTGTTCTGTTGCTTGTAAAATATTTATTTTATTTCAGAAAATGGAGATCTTTTATCTGAGCATGTTTTATATTAGGATACATATTTTGCTTCATTTTCTCTTCTTCAATGCCATTTAACTGAAGTTTTATAGAATGATCTTTATTTAAAATCTTTCAAATATATATATTTTTAATCTATAATTTTGTTTAAAGTTGAATAAAAGAGAACAAAAATGTTTTTTTATTTATTTAAAATTATCTTTTATAAAAAAATTTTCAGCACAGTAATGCTCTGCAAATAAAATCAAAGATGTGTGTTAATTAGTAACTTATCATAGATATTTTATCAAATTTTTATTTATTTGAAAATATATTTTTAACAATTACTTAAGTTCACGTGATGCAAAGAAAAATATCATATATTGCAATAGAATTAACAGCATGAATAGTAATAAAACAAATAGAAAATAGAAAAAAAAAATGTAAACATTTTTATAGTGATTAATTTTAAAATAAAGGCGCCGTTTTCACGCTAAAACTATAAAATATGAACATTCACGGGCCTTTGATTTTAATAATTTTTCTGTGCTTTTTTGTAATGCGAAAATAAAAACAAAACAAAATCGTCTTTTTATAAATATTATTTTTTATTAACGTATACAATTTAAATGATAATAATAAATGTAAAATAAAATAAAATTAAAATTTGATTCATGTTTTTCTATCGTATATTTTTTTAATTGTGTTACGGCTTTTTTTTATACATTTTCTATCGGATATTTTTTTACTTGTGTTACAGCTTTTTTTTTATCAATTTTCTGTCGGATATTTTTTTACTTGTGTTACGACTTTTTTTGTTGTTATTTAACTAAAAAATAATAATCGTAATAAAAGTAAAAGTTGTTATGGTTAGATTTAGGGTTAGTTTTAGGGTTACTTTAGGGTTAGGTTTAGGGTTAGTGTTAGTTTTAGGGTTAGTGTTCTGTTTGTTTGTAATGCTAAAATAAAAAAATTCAAAATCGTAAGCGTACTCGGACAGAAAAAAGAAACTCAAACTTTTTTAAACAACAACAAACACATACAAATGACCTCTTTACTTATTAAACATGTTTATAATATTTGCTTTTTATTAAATTTACAAAAAAAACCTGTATATTTGGACTTTTCTTACTGGATATTTTTTTCGTACCGCTCTTTTTTACTTCAAAAATATACAGATGGTAGAATCTTCTTTGTCTCGTGGAATGTTACTAACAGTACGTTACTTGACACGTTACCTAATTGCAACTCAATAAAACATAGATATTTAACATTTACCGAAATAAAAGTTCAATACAGTACGTTGTAAAAAGTCTTATAATTATTGTTTTAAAAAATCTGAACATTTCAATAGTTTAAAATTAAAAAAAATCCAATGAAAACAACATTTGAATACAATTCAAATACAAACTCTCATCAAGCTGTAATTATTTTATAAACTGTGCGAATTCGGAAAATGTAATTGCTGCTTAGCGACATACATGCTGTACTGCGACGCGACGTAGCGGCCTGCATTCTGTAGCACAACAAAAAAGTTGTATTATAGAAAACGCGGGTTCAAACGTGTCGGCCGCGGAAACAGCTTTTTATGTGTTTCAGCAAAAAACCATGCCATAAAACGGCGTCTTTAGCTATAAGATGAGTACCAAAATAAATAATAGATTTATACTATTTCTCCATAAAATTATGATTAAATTCATATATAAAAGCACTTATAATAATAAATTGTTCATTCTTCTACATTTAAAAAAATTAAAATGTTATGAAATATTTTTTTAAAACCTGGATTCATTAATATTGAAAGATGTGTGGGAGATATCATTTCTTCCTAATAAAATAAATACAATAAATATTAGTCTAGGCAATAATTTGTTCTCAAATGTTTATTAAAATTAACATTGCTGAGGCTCCAAAGTCTGTTACCATACTATTGCATCAAATCATGCAGAATAAAAATAATTTTGAAAACGCAGATATATATCAAAACGCCTATGTGGGCAAATTTGCTTAAATATATATATAGGCAATTTGCATGCATAAATTACCAATTTATTTATTTTTTAAGATAATAGTGATAAAATAATTTTATCTTTTGGAAAATAAATTTTGAAATAATAATTCATTAGAGCCTTTATAAATTTTTACATTTAATTACAGAATGATTACTTTTAGTAATGAAAAATATAAAAAATTATTATATTTACCATAATTATAACTGTTATTTCATTATAATCATTCACAGTATTTTGTTATTGATTTCAAATTTATAGTAAAAAACATACTTCTCAAAATGCACATTTCACAATGCTTTATTTAATACATATGAATTTTGATTTGATTAGTCAGTTTTTTTAGATCTAAAAAGCAGTAATGCACTTTTAATATTTGAAGAAGTTGAAACTGTCAAGTATTAAATAAAGCATTGTGGAAAATGCATTTTGAGAATTGTGATTTTTATTTTGTAAAAATTTTATAATAGCAATGCAATAAGACCTGAAAGAAGTTTTACAATATAATATTATCTTTTATATTTCAAATCATTGTACTTACATCACTCAACCAATTAATACAGCAATAAAGATTTATAATTTTTTTCAATTTACATATATTGAATTAGCACAAATTTTGTGTGTTTGAGACTATTTTTTAAGCATATGCGAATCATTTTATTAAATTTTATAATTTTAAATAAAAATCGGTACTCATCTTATAGCTAAAGACGCCGTTCTATGGCGCGGTTTTCGTGCTAAAACACATAAAAATGCTGTTTCCGCAGCCGACACATTCGAACCCGCATTTTCTATAATACAACTTTTTTGTTGTGCTACAGAATGCAGGCCGCTATGTTGCGTCGCAGTACAGCATGTATGTCGCTAAGCAGCAATTACATTGTCCGAATTCACACAGTTTATAAAATAATTACGGCTTGATGAGAGAGTTTGTATTTGAATTGTGTTGAAATGTTGTTTTCATTGGCTTTTTTTATTATTTTAAACTATTGAAATGTTCAGATTTTTTAAAACAATAATTATAAGACTTTTTACAACGTACTGTATTGAACTTTTAATTGGGTAAATGTTAAATATCTATGTTTTTATTGAGTTGCAATTAGGTAACGTGTCAAGTAACATACTGTTAGTAATATTCCACGAGACAAAGAAGATTCTACCATCTGTATATTTTTGAAGTAAAAAAGAGCGGTACGAAAAAAATATCCAGTAAGAAAAGTCCAAATATACAGGTTTTTTTGTAAATTTAATAAAAAGCAAATATTATAAACATGTTTAATAAGTAAAGAAGACATTTGTATGTATTTGTTGTTGTTTAAAAAGTTTGAGTTTCTTCTGTCCGAGTACGCTTACGATTTTTAATTTTTTTATTTTAGCATTACAAACAAACAGAACACTAACCCTAACCCTAAAACTAACCCTAAACCTAACCCTAAAACTAAGCCTAAACCTAACCCTAAACTAACCGTAACAACTTTTACTTTTATTACGATTATTATTTTTTAGTTAAACAACAACAAAAAAAGTCGTAACACAAGTAAAAAATATCTGATAGAAAATTGATAAAAAAAAAGCCGTAACACAAGTAAAAAAATATCCGATAGAAAATGTATAAAAAAAGCCGTAACACAATTAAAAAAATATACGATAGAAAAACACGAATCAAATTTTAATTTGTTGATTTTATTTTACATTTATTATTATCATTTAAATTGTATACGTTAATAAAAAATAATATTTATAAAAGACGATTTTGTTTTGTTTTTATTTTCGCCTTACAAAAAAGCACAGAAAAATTATTAAAATCAACGGCCCGTGAATGTTCATATTTTATAGTTTTAGCGTGAAAACGGCGCCATTCAACGGGATCTTTATCTATAATACAAGCACCGAATTTTATATAGTTTATAAAATTTCTGTTTGCTTTTCAAAAATTATAATGAATTAGGATTCTTTTTAAAGTTGCCATTTTTGTGGATAATTTACGGGGTGTAGTTGCCTTTTAGTATATAGATATCATCACTAGTTCACTGTATTTTTGATTTTAAAAAAAAAGGTTGAACATATTGGTAGTACTTATAGTATAATATGAAGTCATAACAATCTGTTATCTTATCTAAACTCTTTAAAGCATGTAGTATCACTGGCAGAACACGATGGTGAAATTTGTAAAAAGATTTTGACTGATGATAAGAAAGGTTCACAATGCCATGAAGCTGACTACAAAACATTTTATCTAGAGGAAACTTTGAACAGCCACTTGGTTAAAAATTTGATTAAAGAATAGTATTTGTGACACATTTTTGAATCATTTTATTTTCATTGACAATATAAAAAAAATTAAAACAATATTAAAAAGGAAGATTAATTTGATATGGTAAAAAATTTTTTATAGAAATTTATTATTAATTATAATAAAACTTGCTCCAGTTTTGTATATCAGATTTTGTTGATTTTTTAGTGGAAATTGGAAACCAATACAAATATTATATATTTAATTTATTATATTGAAGAGATCTTTATAAAATATCCATAATTTATTAAAATGACATTTGAAGCCATGTTAATGAAGAAAAATAGAAAAGCAGCATTTATACATTGACTTAATAATATGTAAGTATGGATTTTAAAGTGGACAAATCCCTGAAAATATTGTACTTCTGTAACAGCGGATTTACATTTTTATTTGGTCCAGTTACTTAATGATATTTTAATTGTAGTACAATAACACTGATTTTCAAATTTAGATAATTCTTGGGAAGTGATTTCATATAAAAAATATTAAACTTGTGTGTTATCTGAGAATTGAATTTGTCAAAATGGACAAATTCACAGAATCAGTAGGGGGGGGGGGGTATATTAGAAACCTATTTGAGTCTTTTAATGTAATCATCAGTAGGCCAATTAGCATTTCTGTTAACTGTTAAGGTTTTCAGTAATAGTCAGAATCATATATATTATCCTATAATATAATTATTGGGTTTTAGTCTATAAGTGATATATTAATATTATGTATGGGCAAAGAAATGCATTTAAAAGAATATTGCTTTTTTAAATGAGACTTTTTATTTGATGATAAATGTGGGAGAGAGTTGGGCAGGTATAGATTATTATTATAATTATTTGAGTTAATACTTAATTTTAACATTTTTTAAAAAAATATTTCAATAGAAATTTAAGAATCGTGGACGAATATTTTATTGCTCATTTTTTAAACAATATTTTTATAATTTTGTTATTTAATTATCTTACGTATAAAGTCCCTAAATATCCATAATGCTGTCACATGATATTCAAGTTAAACATTTCTTGTTAGAGGGTATATTTGTTCCGCTATTATAATTTTTTATGAAGCATTTTATGCGAAGGAAGTAATTCCGTCCTTATATTTAGGAGGCTTAATTTGATTATGAATATTTTATTCAAAGCAAGTAATTCTGCAAATGGTATTTTAAAAAAGACGTATGGAATAAAATTTTTTGAAGTAAAAAACACTCGGGGGGGGGGGGATCAGTATATGTGTTTTAACTATTGTACAGAACTGAATAGGTATAGTATTTAAATTGCGAAGAAAATGTGATTGCAATACATAAATTCATGTTTGAAATGTGATATTTAGTGAGGGAGGAAAAAATAGATGCTGTAGTTCCATATTTTACATTTGGTTATGGTTAGTGAATAATTACAAAAGTCCGTTGTTTTCATAATACTTACGTTTTGTAACATTTCTGAAAAAAAATTTGTTAAAGCAATCTTTTAACAATTTTTTTTCCAGAAATATTAAAAAAGTTATTACAAAAATGATGGCCTTTACATAGGCTGGGTATATGTCTGGTTTGATATAATTTTAACATTTATATTCTTTAATTGCATATAATTATGCATCTGTATTTTGTCATGCCATACTAATATAATTATACAAATAGTTTTTTTGTTTTTTTTTGTTAAATTTCTTGTCTTAGTACAAATTATATAAATTAATAAGTCTATCAATAATTTTTTTACATTTCAGTGTATACATTGATTATAATTATCTAGAATAATGTTTTATTTACTGGAGTTCCAACTTATTTCACTACTGTACATATTAATGTAATCAAATTAATTATATTGTTAGTTTTTTAAAATCTCTGTTGCATTGTAAAAGTTATTTGAATATTCTTTTTTTTTTTTTACACAATAAAATAATGATAAAGTAATACAAAAATGAATCATTACTTTGTGCATCATATGTACAATTTTACTGTATATATTAGCAATGTACTTATTTATATGTAGAAAAATTATTTTCTCATAAAAATAGCATAATTTGTTAAAGACATAATATTTATTTCTAATATATATTAAAAGTGAAAGAAATTATTATTTTTTGAAATGTCAAATGACATTTATAAACACATTTTTGCACACTTAATCAAAATTAACAAAATTTTATTTTTAAAATGATTTTGAAATAAGGCATTATAACAGCAAATATTGCATTTGTAGAAAATTCTTATTTATTATTGTGCAATATTTTTTGTGACTTATTCCAATGAACCAGAAATAATGCCAATTTTACTGACATCGGAAAGTGACAGGATATGTGATGAAACAGTCGTAAACTTCAAGTAATACTTTAAAGAAGTTTTGTTATAAATTTTAAAAATTTAATTTAAAAACTAAAAAAAAAAATTATAATCTCATGAAATATACTACAACTTGTCAAATCATAAGAATACTTTAAAATTAATATATTATAATAGTATTTTCTAAGAAAATATTTTTATATCTAGCTTTTATTTTTGTTTGATTTTATTGAAGTCATATATTTTTTTTTGCTTTTTAAAATGTTTTATGATTATAGTAGGTTAAAATGGTGATATATTATTATTGAAAATTATTATCTGCTCTGATTCACTTGAAATATTGCAGGATTTTTGATTACCAGAATGGAGCACATCACTCTAGTTCACAGTTATTTAAAGGCCTTTGTGTGTAAGATTTATAGAATTGGTGTATAAACTGTAAAAACCATGAATAAAACAGAAAAAAAATGTATTGTTAGAAATAATTAAGAAAAGATTAGATATTTTTTATTAATTTACATAATTCAGAAATGTGGTAATTGATAAGTTATTGAAGATGAAAGTGGAACCAAGGAATTTGGTGATAATGCTGAAGTGTACATGCAGGATATTAAATTGTGTGATGAAAATATTAGCTACAAAGAAATTAAAAAATGAATTGAAATAAAAATGAATTGAAATTGAATACAAATAATAGTTAAATGAATATATAATTTAAAAATCACAAGAGAATTTGTATTGGTGAAGCAATGTCTCCCCCCTCTTCCTCCTCCTTTCTTCATTTTTTTGGTTGTGTGATTTAGTTTTTTGTTTTCAATCTGGGGGTTTTTGGTTAAAATAAAAATTTTTCTTATCAATGTGTTTTAATTTAATTTTTTAAATATTTTATAATAATAAAGTTTGAAAAAAAAAAAAAAATTGCAGGGAGGGGGGGGGAAGAAAAAAAAATTTATTTTTTTGGGGGGTGCCGACCGCGGGAATTTTTTCTTTTTTCTTTCATGTAGTTAAACCCCCCCCCCCTCCGAATTTTTTCTTTCATTTTTGACCCCCCAATAACGGGAAAGAAAAAGAAAGAAAGAGAGAAAATGAGGGGGAAGAAAAAAAAAAAAAACAAAACCCCCCCCCGCGGGGGAAAGGGGGGAAGGGGGGGGTACATCATCTGACTGTCACAATGGGAAGCCCTAGGTGATAGTAATTTTAATTACATCATTTATATCATTAATTTGGTTTATAATAAGTTTATTAATATAATTAAGAATGTATGTGCACATCATGTGACTGGCATAGATTCTCATTATAATTTTAGAGTTTATGAAATTTTATGATACAGCTTTTAAATAATGAGATATTAGAATACTTTTAATTAAGGGGTGACCAACAGTAGCAAACTATCACTATCAGTGCTTATTCTGTTTAACTTCATATAGAAAATTTAATATAAGTATATACTGGATTGAAGCTAGCAAACTATCACTATCAGTGATAAAGTATTAGTTGTATGATGTTGCTTGCTTATTCTGTTTAACTTCATATAGGAAATTTAATATAAGTGCATACTAGATTGAAGCTAAATTTTAAGAATATAATAAAGTTCTAAACCAAGTGATTAAAATATATATATATTAAATTATTAAAAGATTTGCATTTAAAAAACATCTAATTATATAAACAAAAATCAAATTAATTCATAGTTTTAAATTTTCTGAAACATAACTGTATTTTTTTTACAAAGTATAGATTTAAAAATTTAAAGAATCCTCTTCTGACTTTTGTCTCTTTTTATCTCTTGCTTGTAAGTAATCTTTGTAAGAGAACAAGTCCTCTTGAATTTATATTGACATCATTTTATCGCAATCTCTCACAAACAGCCAAGGAATTTAAACAACATTCAACATAATTATATTATTCTTTATTTAACAAATAATTACCAGCTTTTCTCATAGTTTATAAATTTAATTAGATGACAAGTTAATGAATATTAACTTTACTCTCAGAGTATTCTTCTACTTATATTATGGGTGAGTTCAATGTTCAAGATTGAAGCTACTGGATTGGTTTCATAGTCATTTGGATTGTTTTGGGGCAACAACTTTTCTATTCTTTAATTGAATGGATAGTAAATGTGTCTCCACATATTTTTTACAAAAATTTCATTTTTTAAAAATAAACTGCCAAATACAAAACTTAAATTTACCTAGCCATTAATTTCATTCAAGTAATTTTGATAAAAAATGAACGTTTAATTATTTTTATTTAATAGGTATATAAACTATTTTTTAAATAGCAATTTGGACAAATATTGGAATAGATTGACTATATTATTTTTATATAAAAAATGGTACTATTAGATGCGCTGTACTGTGCCAGTAGACAGCGCTTCAGAGCCCATCAAGAAGCACGCAAACGATAAATTTCTTTCAAAGAAATTGCTCAAAATACGTAAATTTAAAAAAGTATACACACACAAAATACATAAAGTAAGCCCCCTCTAAGCGATTAATAAATGGTTCAAAAATAAGTAAAATACAAATAAAAAAATCTCTGCCCCAAGCGATTTATTGAAATGTCTCAAAAATAAGTAAAATACAAAAATTCATACATTTTTAAAAAGTACACACGCACACACATTAAAAACAGTAATGTTATTATTTTTCTAGTTAAAAAGGTAGTGTTCGGTGACACGTACTATGGCCACTAGGCGGCGCTGCAATAGCACCAAGAAACCTGCAAGTGATAATTTTATATCCAAAAACAGCTGAAATCGACGGAAAAATAAAATTAAAATGCCTAACGCAAGACATCAAAAATAAGTAAAAAATCTAGTGAAATAATACGTAAATTTTAAAAAAAGTACACACACAAACAAAATGTTGAAATGGCTCAAAAATAAATAAAATACAAATTACAAAAAAAAAAACAACAAGAAAATGCTATGAAATTCGAAACAAAAACTTTAGCGGTAAATGTAAAAAAATTTATGTTGGCGGGAGTTACAAAAACAGAATTTCATCAATATTTAGATGTCAACATTTGCAAATATGCATCTGCGATCAGACTCCAAAGCAGCGATTTATATAAAAATAACATTACACGAGAACATCTAATTGTCTCTCAAAAATTTATCAAATTAATTATTCTCTGTTATGGCATATCATTTAAATTCATCAATTTGTAGTAGGCACTTGGATGTTTGCAGCATAAAAATCCATTAAAAAGAACATTATTTTGATTTAGAGAACAGATTGCAGCACACTGGTTATTTGGCGGTTTAAAAAATACAACAAAGATAACAGAAATGAACAGCAGGCTTCAGCAAACAATTATAGTTCTGCAAAAAATAGGCAAAAAGAGGGTTTAAATTTTTAGGCTTTCGATGCAAAATTATTTAGAGAAACATTCAAATCAAAGCTTATTGGAGTAAAATTATTTAGAGAAGCTTTTTTCAAGCAGATTGCAGGATGCTTAAATGATAACTGCACATTTTTAGAGAACAGATTTTAACAGACTTAAATAGTAACAGCAGATTAAATAACAATGGTTATTTGGTTTAAAAAAATACAACAAAGATGGCACAAATTAACAGCAGATTACAATTAGCAAACAATTATAGTTCCGCAAAAAATAGGCAAAAAGAAGGTTCAAAGTTTTATCATTTTGATTAAAAAATTATCGAAAAGATGCTACTGATATTTCAGTGCAGGAATTTGAAATATTGCCTGAAAGTTTATGCATGTTTAATGTTGTATTCATCTGCGTAAAAAAAAAATCCATATTAACCCTGTGAAAAAATAAAAATAATCCCAATAACTTCTATTTCTAGCAGTACAAAATAAATAATACGTCATAATAAAACTAAGCAGGTATTTCAAAAAACTAATTCAGTTACATTTTGATTAAATTTGTCAGCTTTGGAAATTATATTTTTCATGTGAAAGGTCTATTACATCACATTTCATTATGAAACTACAAACTGTGACATGTATTATCTTACGGTGCAATTATATATATATATTTTAAATCTAATTGGTATACATGTATAGATTTAATTCAGTATTTTCTTAAGAATGCCATATGACAATAATGAGATGTTTACATGACTATTTACCAGTTTCTCACTTTTGCGCATAGGTTAAATGTTAAATTTAAAAATAAATTTTGGGTATTTAGAGTGAAAAAGATTAGAAAAAGGTTATTTGCAGTATAAAAATCCATTAGCTATCAAAAAATAAAATTAATTAAAAATCCATTAGCTTTCTATTGTTAAACTTCTTAACTTAGCTCAACAAAAGCAAATGGAAAATGGCACTGCAAAGATTGCATTTACTTTCACTCTAAATACACAAAATTCATTTTTAAAATTAACATTTCACCTACAAGCAAAAGTTAGAAACTGGTAAACATTTCATTATATATGTGTGCTATATGAGATTCTTAGGAAATTACTGAATTAAATCCATACACATATACCAATTTAAAAAGAGAAATATAATCGCACCGTAATATATTATACGTCGCAGTTTGTACTTTCAAAATGAAATGTGATATAATAGACTTTTCACATGAAAAATTTTATTTCCAAAGCCAACAAATTGAATCAAAATATAATTGAAGTAGCCTTTTGAAATATCTGCTTAGTTTTATTATGACATATTATTTATTTTATACTGCTAGAAATAGAAGTTGTTGGGATTATTTTTATTTTTTGACAGGGTTAATATGGATTTTTATTTTACGCAGATGAATACAACATTAAACAAGCTCAAACTTTCAGGCAACATTTCAAAATCCCGCGCTGAAATATCAGTAGCATCTTTTCGGTAATCTTTTTTTACTCAAAATGATAAAAATTTGAACCTTCTTTTGCCTATTCTTTTGCGGAACTATAACTGTTTGCTAACTGTAATCTGCTGTTACTATTTAAGTCTGTTAAAATATGTTCTCTAAAAATGTGCAGTTATTTTTTAAGTGTCTTGCAATCTGTTCAGAAAAAAGCTTCTCTAAATAATTTTACTCCAATAAGCTTCAAAATTTGAATGTTTCTCTAAATAATTTTGCATCGAAAGCCTAAAAATTGGAACCTTTTTGCCGTTTTTTTGCGGAACTATAATTGTTTTGCTGAAGCCTGCTGTTCATTTCTGCTATCTTTGTCATATTTTTTAAACCACCAAATAACCACTGTGGGCTGCAATCTGTTCTCTAAATCAAAATAATGTTCTTTTTAATGGATTTTTATGCTGCAAACATCCAAATGCTTACTACAAATGCCTGGAAGGAAATTGGTAATATTATTTTTTTGTGTAATGTTCCTATTGCTTTATATTTTTTAATTATTGATGAATTTAAATGATATGCCATAATTTCAAGGCAGAGAATAATTAATTTGATAAATTTTTGGGAGACAATTAGAAGCTCTCGTATAATGTTATTTTTAGTTTATATAAATAGCTGATTTGTAATCTGATCGCAGATGCGTATTTGCAAATGTTGAAATCTAAATATTAATGAAATTCTGTTTTTGTAACTCTCGCCATTGTTAATTTTTTTGACATTTACCATTAAAGTTTTTCTGTTTTGAATTTCATAGCATTTTCTTGTTTTTTTTTTTTTTTGTATTTTACTTATTTTTGAGCCATTTCAGCATTTTGTGTATACTTTTTTAAAATTTATGTATTATTTTGATGTCTTGCCGCAGGCTAAATTTTTTACTGGTGTTTTTACTCACTTTTGATGTCTTGCCGCAGGCTAAATTTTTTACTTGGTTTACTTACTTTTGATGTCTTGCCTTAGGCATTTTAATTTTCCGTCGATTTCAGCCGTTTTTAGATACAAATTTATCACCTGCAGGCTTCTTGGTGGTATTGCAGCATCGCCTAGTGGCCACAGTACACATCACCGAACACTATTGTTAAAAAAAGCCACCTCAACTCCGAATGAAAAAATGGCTCAAAAATAAGTAAAATACAAATTAAAAAAATAACTGAAATCGGTAAAATACCCCCCCCCCCAAGCAAAATAAGTAAAATACAAAAATTCATAAATTTAAAAAAAATACATACACACACACACACATCAAAAACAGCAATAACGCCATTATTTTTTAAGTTAAAAAAACCACCCCACCACCGAATGAAGAAATGCCTGAAAAATAAGTAAAATACAAATTAAAAAATTACAGAAATTGGTAAAATAATCCTCCTCCCCAAGCGAAATAAGTAAAATACGAAAATTCATAACTTTTTAAAAAGACACACACACACACATCAAAAACAGCCCCGAATGAAGAAATGGCTCAAAAATAAGTAAAATACAAATTAAAAAATCACTCAAAAATAAGTAAAATAAAAATTGCAAAAACAGAAATCGGACTTCCCCTCACTAATTTAAAATTATTATTTTACAATTATTGAAAAAAATACAAAAGATATGGATGTTGCATCTTTTGATACAACAGTTTTGAAAGAAAATGTTGAGTAAAGGAGAAAAATTTAACATTAAAAAATGGGCCACCTTTCTCGTTCCAAATATACATTTTAAAATTATTTCCATGTTGTGGCCAGGTAATTTCCAAGAAATAAACTACAAAAACAAATTTTAACTTGGAAAAAACATTTCTCTGTATATGTGGATCGGTTACCTTGAAATTGTCACTTTTATGCAAAGAAAAGCAAATTTTGGATAAGGAAATTTATAATCTAGAATTAAATAATTAAAAAAAATAGCAAAGCGTAAAAATCTATAACCTTAGCACTTTTTCTGCATATATGTATGTGTGAAAACCAACACACCAGGTAATGTTTAAGTCTATTATTTAATTTTACAACTTTAAATTGATAATTATTTATGCGTACTAACTAGCTAGTATTATTTTAAGTATGCATTTACATAAATATACACGCATATACGTATTATCATTTTATTAAGTTGCTTTTAATTAATATACGTTAACTTGGAGGAGTTTAAACTAAGAAAAATATACTACTATGGAACATATTAGGAGAAACATTATGATAGGTAAAGAATACCCTTTCAATATTAAAATTTGCAAAATGAAATGTGACATAAAACAAGACTTCAAAAGTAAGTAAAAAATCAAGTGAAATAATATATGTAAATTTTAAAAAAAATACACACACATAAAAATCGGTAAAAATACATAAAATAACCCCCTTCTTCCCCGCGCGATAAATTGAAGTGGCTCAAAAATAAGTAAAATACAAAATGCCTAAAGCAAAGTAAATTGAATAAATCTTTCGAAAATACAAATTAAAAAAAATAATAAAACGCTATGAAATTCGAATTACAAAAACAAATTGGTGAAAATACATCAAATGCAACCCCCACCCAGAATGAAGAATTCTTTGCTGAAATGGACAAAGTAAAATGCCTAAAGCAAAATATATCAAACAAAATCTTCTAAAATACAAATTAAAAAAACAACAAGAAAACGCTATGAAATTTGAATTACAAAAACAGAAATCTGTGAAAATGCTTCAAATGCAACACCCACCCCCAATGAATAATTTCTATTCACAAATAGCTGAAATGGAAAAATTAAAATGCCTAAATCGAATAAATCTTTCTAAAATAGAAATGAAAAAAAAAACCAAGAAAACGCTATGAAATTTGAATACAACAAAAACAGAAAAAGTTTAATGGTAAATGTCAAAAAAATGGTGGATGGGGCTTCATTAATAGCGGGAATTACAAAAACAGAATTTCATCAATATTGAGTTTTCAACATTTGCAAATATGCATCTGCGATCAGATTCCAAAGCAGTGCAAAATACAAATTAAAAAAAAAAAAGAAAATGCTATGCATCAAGAATTCGATCAAAAATAAATAAAATGCAAAAACAAAAATTGGTGTCTAACTAACATATACCCTCTCCTCTCCCGTTCGAAGAATTAAAAGGAAAAATGGTGGTCATCAATATTTAAAAAATAAAAGACTATTTGCAAATGTGCCTGTGTGTTATCTCACTAACAGATATAATAATAATTCATAAACCTTAAATACAGACGAATACATATTAAGTAATTAAATATAGATAACAACGAGCGCATAGTGATTTATTGTTATCTCTTAGAATAATTTTAAAGCAGCTATTTATATCAGGAAAGCTACTAATTGTGCGCATAGTGATTTATTGTTATCTCTTAGAATAATTTCAAAGCAGCTATTTATATCAGGAGAGCTACTAATTGTTTTTACCAAAAATTTATTACATTAATTATTCTCTGCTTTGAAATTATGGCATATCATAACATGAATTATAATAAAATAATCAGAATAGAAAATAGGCATGGCCATAGATTATAGAAAGTTTAAAATAATTCATTGATTACAGTTACAGGAAAAATTATTAAAAAGTTATATTTATTGGCAAGAATGTTACAAGAGTTTATTTTAACAACAATTTTAAGTAATTGAGAATATGGCATATCATTTAAATAGATTTATAGATAATACAGGAAAAACATTACCCAATTTTCTTTAAGGCTGATTTGTCCAGTTTCAGGCTCAGTTCGCTGCCATTTGCATTATGATGACTTGATCGTCCACCATGTCCTGCCTTGTTTACAATTCTTCTTTAATTAAAATTATAAAATTTAGCTTTCTATTGTTAAAATTTTTAACTTAGCACTTTTATCAAAGACAATCCCCAAGTGAATAACAGCAGATTAAAAAAAGAATTTAATAGAAGACATGGACATAATAGTATCTAGCAAACAGTTATTTGAAGAAAGTTGCAAATTAAAATGTGACGTAATAGACCTCTCACATATATAATATCCCAATGCAATTTAAAATAATAAGTGATTCTTCAGCATTTTGCCAAAGAGAAAATATTTTTTTTAAAACAAACTTTAGTACCATTTTTCGTGCACACTGGTAATTATATATAAGATGCTTATTTCATTATGTTTTATTTAAAGAAAGTTGCAAATTGAAATGTGTCATAATAGGCTTCTCTTACATTAAATAATATAGGTGCAGCTGTAGCAAGCAATTATTTAAAGAAAGTAGTTCCGCAAAATTTAACATCCCCATGCGATTTAAAATAATAAGTGATTCTTCAGCATTTTGCCTAAGAGAAAATAGTTTCTTTAAAATATACTTTAGTACCATATTCTAGGCACAGGAAATATATATAAGATGCATATTTAATTATGTTTTATTTAAGAAAGGGTAGTGTAAATGCGTCTATATTTTTTAATGTGAGAGGTCTATTATGTCACATTTTAATTTGCAACTTTCTTTAAATAACTCTGCTAATTAAAATGTGACATAATAGACCTCTCACATATATAATATTCCAATGCAATTTTAAATAATAAGTGATTCTTTAGCATTTTGCCAAAGAGAAAATATTTTCTTTAAAACAAACTTTAGTACCATATTTTGTGCCCACTGGTAATTATATATAAGATGCATATTTCATTGTTTTATTTAAAGAAAGTTGCAAATTGAAATGTGATGTAATAGACCTCTTACATTAAAAAATATAGCTTTAGCAAACAATTACTTAAAGAAGGTAGTTCTGCAAAATATAACATACCAATGCAATTTAAAATAATTAGAGATTCTTCAGCATTTTTCCAAAGAGAAAATATTTTCTTTAAAATATACTTTAGCACAGTAAATATATATAAGATGCATATTTAATTATGTTTTATTTAAGAAAAGGTAGTGTAAATGCATCTATATTTTTTAATGTGAGAGGTCTATTATGTCACATTTTAATTTGCAACTTTTTTTAAATAACTGTTTCCTAGATACTATTCAGTACATATCTTCTATTAAATTCTTTTTTTTTAATCTGCTGTTATTCACTTGGGTATTGTCTGTGATAAAAGTGCTAAGTTAAAAATTTTAACAATAGAAAGCTAAATTTTATAATTTAATTAAAGAAGATTTGTAAACAAGGCAGGACATGGTGGACGATAAAGTCATCAGAGTGCAAATGTCAGCGAACTGAGCCTGGAACTGGACAAGTCAGCCTTGAAGAAAATTGGGTAATATTTTCCCTGCAATATCTATAAATCTATTTAAATGATATGCCATAATATTCTCAAATACTTAAAATTATTGTTAAAATAAAATCTTTTAACATTTTTGCCAGTAAATATAACTTTTTAATAATTTTTTCTGTAACTGTAATCAATGATTATTTAAAACTTTATAATCTATGGCCATGCCTATTTTCTATTCTGATTATTTTATTCAAATTCATATGTTATATGCCATAATTTCAAAGCAGAGAATAATTAATGTAATGAATTTTTGGGAAAACAATTAGTCTCTC
Source organism: Epiperipatus broadwayi (assembly GCA_028023455.1). Lineage (NCBI taxonomy): Eukaryota > Metazoa > Onychophora > Udeonychophora > Euonychophora > Peripatidae > Epiperipatus > Epiperipatus broadwayi. Next base: position 2,038,254 of record JAQFVV010012572.1, on the reverse strand, counting down.
TTCTGATATAAATAGCTGCTTTGAAATTATTCTAAGAGATAACAACAGATCACTATGCGCTCATTGTTATCTATATTTAATTACTTAATATGTATTAGTCAGTATTTAAGGTTTGTGAATTATTTATTATATCTGTTAGATAATGCACAGGCATATTTGCAAATAGTCTTATTTTTTAAATATTGATGACCACCATTTTTCGTTTTAATTCTTCGTGCAGGGGCGGGTATATCTGTTAGACACCAATTTTTGTTTTTGCATTGTACTTATTTTTGATCGCATTCTTGATGCATATCATTTTCTTGTTTTTTTTTTAAATTTGTATTTTGCGCTGCTTTGGAATCTGATTGCAGGTGCATATTTGCAAATATTGAAAGCTAATTATTGATGAAATTCTGTTTTTGTAATTTCTGCTATTAATGAAGCCCCATCCGCCATTTTTTTTTGACATTTACCATTAAACTTTTTCTGTTTTTGTTGTAATTCGAATTTCATAGTGTTTTCTTTTTTTTTTTTTTAAATTTGTATTTTAGAAAGATTTATTCGATTTAGGCATTTTAATTTGTCCATTTCAGCTATTTGTGGATAGAAATTCTTCATTGGGAGTGGGTGTTCCATTTGAAGCATTTTCACCGATTTCTGTTTTTGTAATTCGAATTGAATTCATAGCATTTTCTTGTTTTTTTTTTTAATTTGTATTTTAGATTTTGTTCGATTTACTTTGCCTTAAGCATTTTGTATTTTACTTATTTTTGAACCATTTCAATTTACCGCTGGGGCGGGTATGTAGTTTTACCAATTTTATGTGTGTGTGTACTTTTTTTTAAATTACATATTATTTCACTTGATTTTTTCACTTACTTTTGATGTCTTGCCTTAGGTGAACCAATTTTTTTTTACTTGATTTTTTACTTTTGATGTCTTGCCTTTGGCATTTTAATTTTAATTTTCCATCGATTTCAGCCATTTTTGGATAGAAATTTATCACTTGCAGGCTTCTTGGTGGTGCAACATCACCTAGTGGCCACAGTGCGCGTGACCGAAAACTACCAAGTTTAATTATGAATGAATGAGATTAATGGAAATAATTACATCATTAATTACAGTTATTTGTGATATGCATTTACATGATTACCATTATTATTATTTTTTTTTCGCCTTTTCTCCTATTAATAACTTGTATAAAATTCAAAAGCTTAGCATACCTATATTTCTTGAAAAAAATAATTGTATAAAATAAAGAGAAGTTATTAGAAATTAGTTTCTTTTTTTTTATTGACCGTTTCTTTAAAAATAATATTGAGATAGTAAGCCTTGTTTACAAATCCAAATTATTTAAAATGAAGTACAAATCACTTTTTAAATAAGACTCACCAAAACAAAATAATGTCATTTACTTTTCTGAAAAATATTAAAAGTTTATTTACAGTAATATTTAATATAGTCTTATGATTTTTATATTTCTTCAGAATGTCTCTCTACATTAGATAAATTTTAAAATTAAACATGTTCAGTACATTCATTATAAAATTTTGTAATAAAGTGATAAATTATATCACTTATTTATGACAATTCATTACTCTCATCATCATCGTCAACCATTATTAATCCACTGCAGGATGAAGGTCTCTCCATGTTCAATTCATCTTCTATCTTTAGCTTCTCTTCTCCACATCACCTTTGCACACTTTCTTATTTCATCCAAACATCTCACATGTGATTTCTTTCTGGGTCTTTTACAATCTCTTGGAATCCGGTTTAAGATTTCAATTGTCCATCTATTATCATCTTTTCTAGAAATATGTCCAGCCCAACTCCACTTCAGTCTTTTAATTTTTTCAGTGAGATCAGTAACACCTGTTTGTTCTCTTTCCCATAAATTGCATTTTCGATCTCTTCTTGTTACTCCAAACATGCATCTCTCCATACTATTAAGTGTCCAAGTCTCAGATCCATAAGTAAGAACTGGTAAAACACATTTATTAAAAATCTTCCTTTTCAAACACATAGGCATATTTCCTTTTAGTATCAAGTTTTTTCTATCAAAAACACTCTAACCAAGTTTATTTCTATGATTAATTTCATCCATTGTTTCCATCTGTATTAATAATCTGACCAAGTATTTGTAGCTGTTACCTTCTTCTAATTCATCATAATCTTTATTTTCATATTTTGAGAAAATCCATTGAACATTACTTTAGTCTGTTTAATATTTATCTTTAGTCCTACTTTCATCTGATAACTCCTGCAGCTCTAAGGCATTATTTGCAAAATCAACTACATCATCTGCAAAATCTAAATGACTTAAATAATCTCCATTTACTTTCACTCATTTAGCTTCCTATTTTAATCCACAAAATACTTCTTGCAGCACTGCTATAAAAAGGTTTGGAGATATGGAGTCACCCTGTCTTACACCCTTCTCAATGTTGACTTTCCTAGTATCATTTTGTAATCTAATTGTTGCTGTTGCATTTTTGTAAATATTCTTTAAAATATGACAGTATCCTCGATCTATACCTTTATGATCCAATGCTTTAATCACTTAAGAAATGTTTATAGAATCAAATACCTTTTCATAATCTACAAATCCAAAGCATAATGGCAACTCATATTTACCTGTCCTTTCTATAACTTCTCTTAATACCTGGATATGATCTGTACTAAAACCACTTTTAAATCCAGCTTGTTCTCTTGGTGGAAATCCAATGTTCTCTACTCTAAAATATCAAAAAATAGAGTAAATGATAACTTGCTTTTTTTAAAACAAATTCCACAAGAAATTTTTTCTTGCAGGTGCCGGCATTTAAGAATGAGGAGAAAGTAACAGATGAATAAATTAGACTAAATTCTCTTCAGGTTGCAAATGGCTTAAATTCAATACGTGGTGTAGAAAAGATTTATATTTAGGGCAATGTAGAATAATAATAATATAATTTTACAAAACTTGTATTGTTCAAGTTAATATGAAAATGTAAAGATAACATTAAAATAAGACTTGAAAGCACTTAGCTAGCTATAATTCTACAAAACTTGTATTGTTCAAGTTAATATGAAAAGATAAAGATAATACTAAAATAAGACTAACAGCATTCCACTAAAATAAGATTTAAAAGCATTTATCTAGCTTTGCTAAATACTTTTAGGTCTTATTCTAATATTTATCTTTACCATTTCATATTATCTTGAACAGAACAAGTTTTGTAGAATTACTTAATTTTATAAAAAGTGTATTACTGTTGAGATTTAAGTAATAATAATAATAATGTTTTTTTTTTTTTGATAATTGTCTTGTCTTTCATGTTGTGAAAAAGATTTCATTTTGTTTAGGTAGAATCTACCTGAAATATAAAATCAAGTGATTATTGCAAAATGATTGCTTACAAATAATAAAATGATACTGTAATCATGCAGCAAAAGGACAAACACGTAAATGAAAATGTAGATATATCTTATCCAACAGAAATATATGAAAGATGTTGGGTAGAGTTGATATATCAATCAGCATTCCTGAAGAAAACTAAATGAAATGGAATTTGAAGAGGTGCATTACCTATCTTAATTTTAGTTAATAAGGAATAAAGCAGCCCCTCTATCTCTCAGCACTTTTGCTCTATGATTATCACACCACATAACCAAAAAAACTTAGGCAGTTTTTTTCATTTTATGTAAAACTACTGAAAGCATAGATTAAATACTTAGACATTGGTTAGCATGAAAAGCATTTTTTAATCTGTGTACAACTCCTTATGATGCACATATTCATTATGGCTCTTTGCATAGATCCACTATTTGAACCTCATTTCACTAATTTTAAGTGATCATATTGTCATATTGTACTATGATCAGTAAATTTAGTAATTGCTTAATCGACTACTGCTACTTTATGCATTAGATCTGCAGCTTTGTATATATATATAGATCCAATTTTATATATTCAATCAGTTTATTTTTGTTATCCAACATTTTTTCATTATTAATCAAATGTACGCATGATAATAAATTATAAAACTATTTTGGATCATTATGTCTGCAAAATTAGGCTTCCTCAGACTTACACTTGAAATTGATGGCTCAAATATTTCCCAGTTGTTATCATTTCAATTCCACATTCTTTTTTTATTGGTATATTTATTAGTTTTCCTAATAATTTTATAGATAAAAATTTATAAATAAAAAAATTATAAAATTTACTATTCATGTATAACAAGAGAAACTTCAGGTCTGATGATTTGTGAAAAGTCCTAAACTTACTTTGTCTTTCCATTATGTTTGGCAGGATTTTCAGTTATTGAATGAAGAACCTGGTATTCTGCTAGCTTCTGTAAGTACAGGTTGTTTAGCCTTTCTTTATTTATTTGCTGCTAAAGAAATTAATGTATTTTCCAAAAATAGATTTTCAATATAAATTGCTAGATGACAAAAGTATCTTTGAAATCCAAGGCCTAGAAATTAGAAAATGGTCATTAATGTTCAAATTTATGTCAGAATTTTTTTTTTCATCTGAAAATTTGATGCAGTTTTTTTTAATCGAAGAAAAGAGTGCATTAAACTGAGATAAAAAAGAAAAATTAAATGACACTGCTTAAATAAAAATTTATAAAAATTTCAAATTTTGTCTTAGGAAAAAGTATACACTATTTGAAAGATAACAAAAAGACAAAACTAATGATGTAACTCATGTATGGGTAGTTGATACCTTTTTTTTTTCAAATTTGAAATGAAAACAAATTAAAAAAATAGTGACTTTGTTGCGATTGAGTTAGAAACTGTTAAATAATCTGCATATCAATGTACACGATTCCAAGATCTCTCAATTTTTGATCATGGAATAAATTTCTTATGTTTGCTAATAATGCACCTTTTACTGTAGGATTTAATATCTGAATGAACACTAGTCTACCACATATCTGTGAGATATGCTTTTGTTCTCAATATGCCAGAATGACTTTTGTGCAGCAAGTCCAATACATCTTAACTTGCTTAAGAAAGTATTAGTACTTTGTTGGGTGCTAAAATACATTTCTTATTTGTTGACAACTTATTATATAAATTCCATAAGGAGTTGTGATTTTCTGGCTGATTGCTGGGTCGACCATTCTTCATCTATTTTTTGTAGTATTTGGTAATTTTGACTTCCAGATGTCAATAAGATTTATTGCTGGATCTTTTTCTGTTTGTAATTATGTCTTGTACCTGCAAAAGATATCTACATTTTTTATTTGATTCCCCTGTTTAAATTTTAATTCATAATTGTATGCAGACTATTTATTATACCAACATACTATTTGTGGATTGTGTCTGTTGTTTTATTAGAGAATATTCATAATAATGGGTGGTGATCTGTTATTATTGTAATGGAACAATCGTAAAGATATTGATAGAATTTTTTAACAGCAGAAATAATAGTGCTTTTTATCGTAACTGGCTGTAATTTTTTTCAAATTGTAACATTGTTCTTGCCATGTAATCTAAGTACAACATCAATTCCATACTCTAAGGTGTTGTCATTAAGGTTATATCCAAGTTATTGTCAAAATACACCAATAATCAGCTCAATGTTAACAGATCTTTGACTTCTGAGATGCCTTTTATTGTGGTTTGTCCCAAGTCCAGCATTTTCTCTTATGGAATAGCTCATATAGAGGGGTAATGCTATGGCCTTTTCTTCAGAGAAAATTTTCAAAGAAGTTTATAAGCTTAAGAAATGCCTGCAGTTGTTGAGGACACGTGCAAGGGTGGTTAAAGAGATGGGGATTAAATTTAGTGAAGAAAAATCAAATATAATGATGGTTAATACTGACGAAAGAGAAGATGTAGAATTTTTATTGGGAGATATTAAGTTAAGTGTGGTGAATAGATATAGTTATTTGGGAATTATTTTAAGTAATCAGAAAAATTATTTGGATGGATGGGAGAAAAAATTGATAAATGAAGCAAAGAAAAGAAAGGGATTGATAAAGAAATTAACAGTATTTTCATATAATAAATATGATGTAGCTAGAATTATATGGAAAGGAGTTGCAGTAGCAGGGTTAACATATGGTAATGATGCATTATATGTTAGTAAAAAGATATTAGATTATTTAGAAAAAGCTCAAAGGGAAGTAGGAAGACATGCATTGGATGCAGAAGTATGGACAGCAAGGGAGGCAATTAAGGAGAAATGGGATGGTCAAGTTTTCATATGAGAGATGCAAAAAGTAAAATGAAAATGTTTGGTAGATTGCAGTTTATGGATAATAAAAGAATAGCTAAAATAGTATTTAATTGGGTTATGAGTAAAGGGCAGGTAACAAGATGGGTGAGAAAGGTAATGCGGTATGCAAAAGATTTGGATAAAGAATTTATATCAGTATATTTGTACAAAAGATGGGATGATTGTGTTAAGAGGATTATTGAGTGTTATAGTAGTAAGGAATGGGATAAAAGAATAAATTTATTAATAAAGACTAGGGAGTTAGAGAAATGGAGAAATAGTATGGAGAGTAAAAAGAGTTTAAATATATATAGAAATAAACAGAATATTAGGTGTGAGTTAATATATGATAATAGTAAGGAAAGTAGTTTATTGTTTAAGGCTCGAACGGGATCTTTAGCTACAAAAGAATATACATGTAAATGGAAAAATATGGGTGATTTATTTTGTAAATTATGTAAGGAAGGAATTGAAAATATTAGGCATTTGTTAATTGAATGTAAATGCTTGAAAACAGAAAGGGTACATATAATGAAGTTGTGGAAAAATAAATATGAAAAGAGTGATTATACAGAAAATGAATTATTGGTTTTTATGCTGGGTTTGGGAAAAGATAAGGGGGATTTAGATATAAAGGTTATAGAGTTGACAAAAATTATGTTGTGGAAATGGGATAGAGCAGATTATGGGTAAATTTAAAGTGGGGAATGTAAAAGAAAGTGGCTAACAGGTTTATCTGGGCATAATTGCTGAGATATTCTTGACTTCGTTTAAGGAGAAGCCATAATACATCACATCACAGGAACCTTCCACAAGCTAGCTGGCAGCTTACATCGTCTTCTAGCAAGAACCTATATGGCGCTGATTGCCGTAAACACATCTCGCTTATGTGTCGTCTGCTATCAGAAACTACCAAGATTCTAGCCCACTACGCGGCGCTGTTTCTCCACGTTACACACGGTAAAAACAGCAACCTCTAAATGCCTCATTGCTAACGTTTATGAACATAGTATTTAAAACATTCAGGGCCTATAATGTACAGGGGTGAATAATTTATAAAGTCATAACTATTTAAATATACCGTCAAACGTAATAATTTTACATTCTATTTCACCATTTCATGAATCGATGTATTTTTAAAGTATGACTTTGTAAAAAGCGATCTGTTTTTTTAATTATTTACTCTAAAAGTGGTTTTTTTTTTTTTTTTTGTAAATAAAACAAAATGTAATTTTCGGTCTGTTTTTTTTTTTTTTTAAAAAAAAGCTAATTTTTTTTTCCTACGGCAGTATATCGTTCAAAAATGTATTATTTTAAAAGATTATTGTTTGTAAAACTTTTTTTTTTACACTTTCAATTAATATTTTTAATAAATTTTAAAGTAATATAAATTATATTTCGGTTTATAGATTATTATTTCGAAAAATAAATTGTTATTTGCGTGCTGGGTATACCGTGTGCTTGTTACTCACAAGCAATAATTCGAAGATCTGTTTATCAAAACTTCCTCTCACAATAATAATATTAAAGGCTTAAATATTTATTGAAATTGTATTTAAAATTTTAGAATCATTTTAATAACTAAAAATGTCATATACTCACAAGGAAATTTCAAAATAATAGGTTTAATAAGTACCGTATGAGAAAAGTAAGATATTATACAAAAAAAAAAAAAGATTTAGAGCAAAATATATATACATTTAATATCTTTATTGATGGTTGAAATTAAAAAAGTTTCTTTCAAAACTGATGCTCGTGTTAGGCTTGTATACTGTTAAAATTAAAACTATTAGTCCTCATAAATAATTTGGAAGACATTGCCTGTCAAAATTGGATGATCATTGCAAATTGTATATGATCTTAATAGCCTAAAATTCAGAAGCCTGATAGTACTGTCTTTGCCAGTGCACTGTTTCTTTCTTTCATTATTGATACGTAAGTAAGAACAGGTAAAACATATTTATAATCTTCTTTTACAGACACGTAGATATATTTCCTTTTAGTATCAAGTTATTTCTATTAAAAGCACTCCAACCAAGTTTAATCCTATGATTAATTTCATGCATTATGTTTCCATCTGTATTAATAATATGACCAAGGTGTTTGTAACTGTTAACGTCTTCTAGCTCATCATAATCAATCTTTATTTTCATATTTTGAGCAAACACATAGGTATATTTCCTTTTAGTATCAAGTTATTTCTACCAAAAGCACTCCAACCAAGTTTAATTCTATGATTAATTTCATCCATTATGTTTCCATCTGTATTAATAATCTGACCAAGGTGTTTGTAACTATTAACTTCTTCTAACTCATCATAATCAATCTTTATTTTTATATTTTGAGAAAATCCATTAAACATTACTTTAGTCTTTTAACATTTATCTTTAGTCCTACTTTCATCTGATAACTCCTGTAACATTTCCTGCAGCTCTGAAGCATAAGTTGCAAAAACAACTACATCATCTGCAAAATCTAAATGACTTAAATAATCTCCATTTACTTTCACTCGTTTAGCTTCCCATTTTAATCCACAAAATATTTCTTGCAGCACTGCTGTAAAAAGTTTTGGAGATATGGAGTCACCTTGTCTTACACCCTTCTCAATGTTGACTTTAATAATCTTTGTTAAAAAATAAATTTACTGCTAAAGATTTCATAAGAGTTTTCCAATCAGCTTCTAAAAGCTTATAACTAAATCCTCTAATTCATTCCCAGACAGAATTATTTAGACTGCAAGTGAGACTTTGTTAAGAGAAAGCAAAATTACGCTGAAAAATGAGACACCAACAATACAAATCTAATATCACTTATGTTGAGAGAAAAATCTATGAAATCTTAAACTAGACAAATCTATAAGCATTCTTCCTGCTAGCAAGAGCAATGTAACATTTGTAAATGGATAATAGTAATTATGATACAATAAGAGCTTCTCCCAACAGACTAAAAGTCCCATACTAGCTATGAATCACAACTGTAAATATTATTCAGAAAGCATCCCTGATCACAGCTATTTCAATGATTCAGAAAAAATTAGATTGACATATTTTGGGCAAAAATTCCACATCTTTGTGATCATCTAAAATCAATAAAGGCCAGGTTCCATTAAGATCTATTGTTAATTCTGAAAACTCACTATATCAAAAATTCTAATGTTCTTAGTCCTTTGGCATACAAGAGACAGTTCTGAGTTAGAGATTCTATGAAAATTGTAGAATTAATCAACATGAAAAGTGAAAGAACTAACATATTGATAAATTTTGATGTGAAAAACTTAATCACAAAAGTACTCTGTGATGAAGCATTATCTAATGTAAAAAAAAGATTAAATAACAATAGTAGTGTACAAACCAGAATAATTCTTCCAATTGATAGTTTATTACACTTAACATTCTGCACAGCATACTATTATTATATACTATAGAATTCTTCCAATAAAATCAAAAGATGCTTTTTGATTCCTTATTGCTATCTCTGATAGCAATATTTACATGGAAGAACTTGAAACTACAACCATAAATAAAATTCTATCTACAATTAAAGTCTGGCTTTTCTATGGCCATGTGGTAAAGCATTACTACAAACATTCTGGATACTATCAATAATTATGTTCTTTTAATTAAATTCACAATAGAATTAAAACAAGAACAGACACTACAGTTCTTAATTTTCTTTTGACAAGATTTCCTCATAGCAAAATCAAAATTACAATCAACAGAAAACTCACACACTCTAATCAGAATAAAAATTCTTATTCAGAAACCAATAACTTGGAAAAAGAAAAATCATATAGCATAAACTCTCATCAAAAATACTTATCCATCAGCTATCATTATGAAATAGCCAACTAAAAGAAACACATATAGGTATTAAAGCGTATCCATAGATATTAGTAATTGCAGCTAAACTAAAGAAAATCTGTGATCAGTATATTAAGATTCCTTTCCAAAGTCATAAGTGCCCTATGAAAAAGTCTAACTTCTATAAAACACAAACTGCAAATATTGAAACACAAAAACTGCATCTATGAAATACCATGTGAATATGGAAGAACATATATGGCTGAAATCATCTGACTCATTTCAAAATACGTAATTAAAAGAGCAAAAAGTAATGATTAAAAAGAAAAACCAAATGCACCTAAAATACATTGGACAAGAAAAATAATGGGCAGAAAGTAAAAAGTAAAATTTGTATAAACCATTCACATTTATAGTAGATAACTTTATAAATCAGTCTAATGTAAATAATTCATAATATTTCAAAACCACTCATTAACCTTGCCCTTAAAAAAACTGGAGAAACCAAGAGAATCTTCATAGATAAATATATAAAATTTCTAGTGACTTGATTTTTCAGAATAGCCTAATTAGTAAGAGCAAGCATTATCTTAAATTCACAAAACTAAAAATCGAAGGTTCAATTTCCATGCTAGTACTGTCACTGGTAAGGCCAGCAAAAAAAAGCAAACAGCACTTAAAATGTTGTAATAAATTAATCTGTATGCTTTGCTAACAGTTGAATGTATTTAAAAGTTTAAATAAAGTTTGATATCTTTTAAAAATATTTCATAATTAATAACAGATGATGGAAATAGTTCAATATATAATTACAGGTAAAATCCCTATCATCACAAATTTTCAGATAAACATTTTTTGTTTTCAAGTCAATATGTATAATGCTTGGGACTGTTTTTGTTTCTCCAGAATAGTCTAAAGACTTATTTGAATTGAAACACCAATTGTAGTAAGGAATTTGACTGCAATGGTATGTTTTGACTAGATATTTTGAGGTTTTATTAATCAACTATCTGGCTGGGGGATTTAACTATTAATGGGATGTTGTTTATACACGTACATCATATTTTGAAATTCTGAAAAAGCTAAAATCAGTAACTTTTCCTAAATTCATTTATTTTTGTTTTTATAAAATATTTGCTTATCAATAGTTGTTCTTTATTAAAATTAAAACTGCAAAATTTTTATATGTTCATTCATCACCTGTGTTATTCACCTCCAAATCATAAGTCTTTGACTTAGTAAATGAGACTTATGCAAAGCATTACAATCAGAATGACATTGCTTTGGGTGAGATGAAAATCTATCAGAAGATAAGTCTGTTTTATAGCAGTCAAGATAATTTCAGGTCTAATGATGTATATTAAAATCACTGTTATTAAAAAGCTAGTAATTGTATTTGAGTTGACCGAATGCCAGACCATTGATTCTCCCTCCCCCAACACACACACAAACATTAATTTCTAGAATATTTAGCACTGCACATCGTGCTCTTGATTGAATGCCTCCAGTAGTTAAGTGACCAAATTTATACTTAAATAAAATTGGAGTGAATAAGGCATGGGCATTCACTATTTCATCCTAGCTCAGATTAATAAAAAATGATCAATGGTCAAAGATTTTCTTTGTCTGTTTTCTTTTTTTCTCCTGAAAATTTTTTAAAATTATTTGTTCCCTAATTGTTTTTAATTAAGATATGAGCATTGAAAGTCAGAAATCCAATGTGCACAGTAATTGTTTTTACTATAAAGTGCTATTAAAATGGTTTAATATCTTTGGACTTCTCCATATAATTTCATTTATAACTTGTACTGCAGCTACACCTTAATTTTGTGACTGGGCAATTATGTAGCCTACAACTATTGTAACTATCCAATTTTTGTATTCTTGAACCTAAATATTTAAATTATTTGACTAATCTCATAAAAATAAAAATTACAAACATTCTCAAATTGCATTAGGGAAGGGGGAAGCATAATTTGTGATTCATTTTAAAGATAATAATATACAAAATAAAACTCTAATTTCATTCATATCTAATTATGTACCAATAAAAGCTAAATACCTAAACATTTAATAACCTCTTAATTCTTATGATATTTAAGATAATTTAGAGTTGAACCTAACAATATGAAAAATTAGGTAAAAATATTATTCATTAGTAACTATTTTGCCTTACTTTCAAATAATTCAAATTAATGATATAAAAAAAGATATAGAAAGTATCTTTCATATTAGGAACAAAGAAATTATAATTCTTTAACATACCACTCAAAAGAAAATTACTTCTTATATTTATTTATATTCATTAATTATAAAATTGTTAATTATAAAGCACCCATTACATTAAATATTAGAAATATACTTCAAATAATATATATAAACATGCTTTATAAAAATGTTTTCAATTTAATAATTCAAGGAAATTACTTCAATATGTTGACTTTCCCAGTATCATTATCTAATCTAATTGTTGCTGTTGCATTTTTATAAATATTCTTTAAAATATGACAATATCTTGGATCTATACCTGAATGATATCTCTAGAATTGTCATTATGATGTATTATATCATTTTCCTGTAGATTTCAACAATTATTAACTTATGGGGTTGTGATCAAACAGAAAACAGTGGCAAACTTAAAGGAGATAATAAATATACTTGAATTTATTTACTGGTTAGAATCTCTACAGATTTTCTAATATAATGTTTGTGAGTAGTTAGGTGGTTTAATGAATCTATAAATGAATTTCTAAATAGACAAATTTTAATATATATCACCCAACAGAGACACTTAAATATTTACCAATTTCACAATATCAACTAATAAACTATAATTTACTTTGATTAATCATTAAGATTTGATTTAATGCAAGAAATTGTCTTCACTCAGGAGGTTACAAATTTCTTGTCATCCTATTAATTGAAAGGAAACCCTTTGATTCCTCTTGGAGGCCTTAAAGAAACTGATCAAGGCAAATTATTAACGTCCACTCCATACGTTCTTGTCATTGCAGCTGTTATTACTATGTGATTATTCATATAGTATATAAACATGGATGGGCCACTCACCAACACATTAGCCAGCATGATGAGGTTATTGGATTTTTACCTCTGAGTTTAAGATCAAAAAACACCATGGACTTCCTTCTCAGTTGCCTGATAAGGCAGAATGAATGCTTGTGTAAATGATAATATTTTTCCAATATATATACAATTATGACAGACAAAAATAAATCATGGCCCTTATTTCCAGGAGACTAAAGTCACCAACCACGGCAGCAGTTGGTGGCCGAAGGCAGAGGCTGCTCAGAATCCCTGATTGTGGACACAGGCTGCCATTTGATGATGCCTTTTTTTATTTAGGTATTTACAACAGATCACTTTCAAGTGAAGAAAGATTGCAAGAGTTAGAAGAAAAACTGTCTTATATTAAATGGGATATTATTGGACTTTGTGAAGTTAGAAGAAAAGGCGAAGAGACAATTGTTTTAAAAAGTGAACATGTACTCTATTATAAAGGCACAAATATTGGAAATACAAGTGGAGTAGTATTCGTTATAAATAAAAAGTGAAAGAACAACATTGTGGAGATTGATGGTGTATCGGACAGAGTGGCAAGATTAGTTATACAACTTAATAGCAGATACCAAATGCAGATAATTCAGGTTTATGCCCCAACAAGTTCTCAAAGTGGTGAAGTAGTAGAAGATTTTTATATGGATGCACAAAAGGCTTTTGATCAGAGTTAACAACATTTTAAAATTGTTATGGGAGACTTTAATGCTAGAATTGGTAAACAAATGAAAGATGAAAGTGCTGGCGGTAATTTTAGTTATGGTAATAGAAATGAGAGAGGACAGAGACTTGTGGAGTTTGCAGGGAAAGGAAAACTTTATATTATGAATTATTTTGAGAAAAATGTTAAAAGGAAATGGACATGGAAGCATCCAAATGAAAGTACAGCAGAATTGGATTATATTTTGACTAACAGAAAATACATATTTCAAGATTGTAATGTTCTTAATAAATTTAACAGAGGAAGTGACCATCGGTTAGTAAGATGTGAAATACATGTTAATGCAAAACTAGAGAGGCAAAAATTATTAAGAAAAACAATATTTACAGTTGATATTCCTAATTTTCAGAAACATTCTAATGAATTTAAAATAGAACTTACAATTAGGTTTCAAGTATTAGTAGATTTTGAACATGATTCAGATTTGAATGAAATTAATATGAAAACAACTGATATACTTTTAAAAACTGCAAGCACTTGATCAATAAAATTTCTACTGAGACTAGAGAATTTATGAAGAAAAGAAGGAATATGAAGATATACAAAAATGATGCGTTAAAAAGAATTGAATATCTCAAATTTTGTAAAATGATGCAGAAAAAATTTGAAAATGATATAAGAAAGTATAACTGTGAACTAGCAAGGAAAGCAGCAGAAGGGAATGAAAGTCTCAAAAGTGTAAAACAACATTTTGGTATTGGTAGGAAATTCATATCTGCAATAAAAAAAAAGCTGGAATTATTACTAAAAAGAGAGATGACATCATGAAATGGATAGAAGACTTTTATAAAGAATTATATAGTAATAAAGAACAAATACCTCCTATATCTATGACATCTTCTGAATTACCCAGAATTTTAAATGAAGTGAGACATGCAATTAAATATATGAAGAAAGAAAAGATTCCAGATAATAGTAGAATTATAATTGATATATTTAAAGAAGCAGGGGAAAAAATAGAATTTTTTTTAGCAATTGGAAGAATGCAGTATTAATATTAATATTTAAAAAAGGTCATAAAGAGGATATTAGAAATTACAGACCTATCAGCCTTTTATAAGTTACATACAAATTTTTTACCAAGATAGTTACAATTCGTCTACAGAGAACATTGGATTTTCCCCAACCAAGAGAACAAGCTGGATTTAAAAGTGGTTTTAGTACAGGAGATCATATCCAGGTATTGAGAGAAGTTATAGAAAGGTCAAATGAATATGAGTTGCCATTATGTTTTGGATTTGTAGACTATGAAAAGGCATTTGAATCTATAAACTTTTCTTCAGTGATTAAAGCATTGAATCATCAAGGTATAGACCCAAGATATTGTCAAATTTTAAAGAATACTTATAAAAATGCAACAGCAACAATTAGATTAGATAATGATACTGGGAAAGTCAACATTGAGAAGAGTGTAAGACAGGGTGACTCCATATCTCCACATCTTTTTACAGCAGTGCTGCAAGAAGTATTTTGTGGATTAAAATGGGAAGCTAAAGGAGTGAAAGTAAATGCAGATTATTTAAGTCATTTAGATTTTGCAGATAATGTAGTTGTTTTTGCAACTTATGCTTCAGAGCTGCAGGAAATGTTGCAGGAGTTATCAGATGAAAGTAGGACTAAAGATAAATGTTAATGGATTTTCTTAAAATATGAAAATAAAGATTGATTATGATGAGTTAGAAGAAGTTAACTGTTACAAACACTTTGGTCAGATTATTAATACAGATGGAAACATAATGGATGAAATTAATCATAGAATTAAACTTGGTTGGAGTGCTTTTGGTAGAAATAACTTGATACTAAAAGGAAATATACCTATGTGTTTGCTCAAAATATGAAAATAAAGATTAATTATGATGAGTTAGAAGAAGCTAACAGTTACAATCACCTTGGTCAGATTATTAATACAGATGGAAACATAATGGATGAAATTAATCAGAATTAAACTTGGTTGGAGTGCTTTTGGTAGAAATAACTTGATACTAAAAGGAAATATACCTATGTGTTTGCTCAAAATATGAAAATAAAGATTGATTGTGATGAGCTAGAAGACGTTAACAGTTACAAACACCTTGGTCATATTATTAATACAGATGGAAACATAATGGATGAAATTAATCATAGGATTAAACTTGGTTGGAGTGCTTTTAATAGAAATAACTTGATACTAAAAGGAAATATGTCTACGTGTCTGTAAAGGAAGATTATAAATGTGTTTTACCTGTTCTTACTTACGTATCAATAATGAAAGAAAGAAACAGTGCACTGGCAACGACAGTACTATCAGGCTTCTGAATTTTAGGCTATTAAGATCATATACAATTTTCAATGATCATCCAATTTTGACAGACAATGTCTTCCAAATTATTTATGAGGACTAATAGTTTTAATTTTAACAGTATACAAGCCTAACACGAGCATCAGTTTTGAAAGAAACTTTTTTAATTCCAACCATCAATAAAGATATTAAATGTATATATATTTTGCTCTAAATCTTTTTTTTTTTTCTGACTCTGTATAATATCTTACTTTTCTCATACGGTACTTATTAAACCTATTATTTTGAAATTTCCTTTTGAGTATATGACATTTTTAGTTATTAAAATGATTCTAAAATTTTAAATACAATTTCAATAAATATTTAAGCTTTAATATTATTGTGAGAGGAAGTTTTGATAAACAGATCTTCGAATTATTGCTTGTGAGTAACAAGCACACGGTATACCCAGCACGCAAATAACAATTTATTTTTCGAAATAGCAATCTATAAACCGAAATATAATTTATATTACTTTAAAATTTATTAAAAATATTAATTGAAAGTGTAAAAAAAAAAGTTTTACAAACAATAATCTTTTAAAATAATACATTTTTGAACGATATACTTTCGTAGGGAAAAAAAATTAGCCTTTTTTAAAAAAAAAACAACACAGACCGAAAATTACATTTTGTTTTATTTACAAAAAAAAAAAAACCACTTTTAGAGTAAATAATTAAAAAAACAGATCGCTTTTTACAAAGTCATACTTTAAAAATACATCGATTCATGAAGTGGTGAAATAGAATGTAAAATTATTACGTTTGACCGTATATTTAAATAGTTATGACTTTATAAATGATTCACCCCTGTACACATTATAGGCACTGAATATTTTAAGTACTATGTTCATAAACGTTAGCAATGAGGCATTTAGAGGTTGCTCTTTTTACCGTGTGTAATGTGGAGAAACAGCGCCGCATAGTGGGCTAGAATCTTGGTAGTTTCTGATAGCAGACGACACATAAGCAAGATGTGTTTATGGTAATCAGCGCCACCTAGGTTCTTGCTAGCAGACGATGAAAGCTGCCAGCTAGCTTGTGGAAGCGTCGTCTGTTTTCGAGGCCCCTACCTTGTATGTTCTGTGTGAAAACACAGAAACAGCGCCTCTAGCGGCCACATAGCAGGTCAGGTTAAAGTATCAATATTTCTTAGTCTCTGAAATTTTTAACTGCTTTTACTTTGTCTGGGTTAGGCGTTATCCCTTCTGAAATAATATGGCCTAAGAAGTTTATTTCGTTAATGCACCATAAACATTTATTAGAATTTAATATAGCTTTGAAATCAGAGAGCTGACCACATATTTTTGTAAGTCTTTTATGAATTATCAGTTATTAATGTATCACAAAATATAGTATGCCAATTTTCATTTGAAAAAATGTTTGGGGCTGTAGTTACAATATTTAGGATCATAGCTGTTTTCTCAGATGCTAATACTTGATGAAAAACTGGATTAAGATCTTATTTTGCAAAGAATTTAGCGTCTTTTTTTACATTGGGATTGGATAAAGACTTTTTGGTAAGCTTTATTGACAGTGATTTCATTAGGTTTGAATGATAAGTATAGGAGTAACCCATTTTTTGTTTTCTACAAGTATTAATATTCCTTTTTTAACAAGAACATTCAAAGCATTTTCAAGTTGTGTTTTCAGTGCAAATGGTACCTTACATGCTTTAAAGTAGTTAGGGTTTAGTACTTTCATGCACTGGAGTAACGACTAAGTCTGTTGTAATTTTTCTGATTTGAAGGATTTTGGATAGATAGTTTGGATTTCTCTTGATTTTAATTTATGCCTAAAGGTTTTGATGCATAGTACTGATTTTAATTTTTTATTCTTTATTATTTACGTCACTATTTAATTGTAATTAGCACTTTAATTTATCTTTATTACTTTTATAGAGTTACCATGTGCATCTCTAACCTTCATATCTGTTTTCATTATCTTTGAGTAGCTTTTAATTTCTTTGGAAAACAATTTCTAGTCTGTCTGCAATGTAAGAGATATCCCAGCACAATAGATTTACTGCCAATTTAAACAGTTATCATTATCTGTCGAAGATTATCACTATTTGCTTTGTTTATCCAATATTTGTTTTATTTTGGATAGATTTACATTTCTGGAATTTTTTATTTTTGTCAGTTTCATTTTTAGTATGACAATCATTACCAGGTAGTATTATATATTTTTAATTTTATTTGACAATTTTCAAATTTGGATGCACTGAGGATTGCTCATTAATTAACATTAATTTACAATAAATTTGTGAAATTATCTAGCATGTTTTAAAACTAGTTCATATGTAATACTTCTTTTTATGGCTTCAGAATATGTAAGATCAGGATTACTAAGAGTTACCATCATAAATTTATATCATGCCCCATTAGAATTAATCTAATAAAGCTTTCTCAAGCTTTTGACCATATAAAAATGTATTTGCTAATCTGTTAAGTCTTTACAACTGTCTCCCCTTTCTTGGTATCTGGTATGAAAGTATAAATGAGTTAGTTATATGTTTGGAAGGTTCAGGATTAAAAATATAAGAAATTTTTATTTATTAAATTTGCATAAGGAATACTTTCTGACTCATTAGGTTTATATTTAATCAGATTAGATGTGAACCTTTCACTTGAAATACAAAAAAAAAAAAAAAAGTTGAAATTATATTTTGGTCATATTATATTGTTTAATTTATTAAAAAAGTATAAAATGCTTAAAAAAATTCATAGTGAAATAAAAGAATAATCAATAATGAGATAGATTGGCTGTAACACGAGAATAATGAATGCATTACTAATGAATCTAAAAAGCTAACCATGATAGATCATCTTAAAGAAATGTTTTTCTTATATTCACTGAGAGTTGTTACTTGGCTATCTAATATTACTTCATATATTATTGTAATATTTAAACAGCATTAAGCTGTTGCACATGCGCTTTGCAGATTTTAAGTATAAATGAATGAATACTAACATTTCAAACAGATGATAAAGTCTTTGGAAAAGATAGAGTGGCCATCTATCTTTTCGAACCCAAACGCTTTTGTATGGGTAAATCTTAAGTATTTGAAAGTGAAAGCGTGAAGATATTAAATAATCACTTTAAATTACTTTTACATGCCTGAATGAATGACGCTGGTGAAATTTAATAGAATTTACGATACGCCATTCTTATTTGAAATTAAATGTATGTAAATAAATCAATTATTTTATATAAGGCGATGTTTATAAACTGTAATATTTAAACAGCATTAAGCTGTTGCACATGCGCTTTGCAGATTTTAACTATAAATGAATGAATACTAACACTTCAAACACATGATAAAGTCTTTGGAAAAGATAGAGTGGCCATCTATCTTTTCGAACCCAAATGCTTTTGTATAGGCAAATCGTAAGTGTTTGAAGTGTTAGTATTCATTCATTTATAGTTAAAATCTGCAAAGCGCATGTGCAGCAGCTTAATGCTGTTTAAATATTACAGTTTATAAACATCGCGCTATATAAAATAATTGATTTATTTACATACATTTAATTTCAAATAAGAATGACGTATCGTAAATTCTAGTAAATTTCACCAGCGTCATTCATTCAGGCATGTAAAAGTAATTTAAAGTGATTATTTAATATCTTCACGCTTTCACTTTCAAACACTTAAGATTTGCCCATACAAAAGCGTTTGGGTTCGAAAAGATAGATGGCCACTCTATCTTTTCCAAAGACTTTATCATGTGTTTGAAGTGTTAGTATTCATTCATTTATAGTTAAAATCTGCAAAGTGCATGTGCAACAGCTTAATGCTGTTTAAATATTAGTTTATAAACATCGTGCTATATAAAATAATTGATTTATTCATATATTATTATAAATGTGTAGGTTTAGATAAAAATGTTAAAAATTTGCATAAATATTTTATTATCTTTTATGATTTTCATTGTTTTTTGTAATAACTTTGCTGAAATGGTTCTAATATTAGCAAAAGAAAAAGTTTTTATATTTTAATTGTGTATTTATGAAAGGAATGCCAATTATTTAAATTAGATATTTAAATATTTCATTTACTCGACAGTTGGATACTATTTTATTTTTTGTTAGACATGATTGTTGTTAATGATAAACTATGCCTCTTACTTTTCTTTTCACTCTTTGCAAACAATATTGACATTTTTGTGTCGAAGGTGTGGCCATATTTTTGTTCATGCTCCCAAAAAACTCCTTTGTATTCCAAGTTATTTTTTGCGTTCTTGTATAGATATTTATGTTTAAGAGATTCTTGTGGCAATATTTGCATTCTATTCCCTGTAATATACTGCAGGACAGAAGATGTTGCTGCATTTAATTTTTGTAAACAATTTGCGGTGTTTTGTCCAGCTGTAATTTGTCTTTGGTGTTGTTTAGTAAGCTATTAAGATTAGGAGGGATTTGGAAACTTATGTTGAATGTTGGCGAACAGATCTTTTTTATTTTGTTAGTTTTGGGTTGTACTGCATGCTCGCCCATGGTTTGTTTTGTTCCTGGAGTTGGACTAGTTGTTTTATTTTTTATGGAATTATTTGTGTTTAGTAACACGCTTATTCTAAAAAGTTGAGACAATTTCCTCTGAACTAAGACTTACTATTTATGTGTGTGTGTATATAGATAGATAAAAATGTATGTTACTGATATAATTACAATAATAATGAATACTCTCACAAATTGATTAGACAATTATAAAAAAAATGTTCTTTGCAAAAAGAAAAAAAAGTTTACTATGCTTTGTTTTTTTTTTTCTGTCAAGTTTCTAAAAATTTATATTTTAGATATTTTCAGTTATTACACTTTTTTTTTAAGTTTTAGGAAAACTTTTTATCCTTTCTATCACTTCTTATTGGAATATTTTTTATATCACTTTTATGGCTGTTTACATCTTGTGAAGTGTATTTTTTGTATTTTTAGCTGCATTTATTTAATGAAATACATTTTGATGTTTTAATGTCAATGCATAAATGAGTTATCTCTTAGTTCTTATTCTAATTATAAGTAGAAAAAATTAATTGCTACCTTTCAAAATATTGAAAAGAATTAGGTCTTCATTTTGATTAATAATAATAAAACAATTAATTTTATTATTACATTATAGCAAATAACATTGTTAGATTTACTATTGACATTAATTTTTTTTTTTTTTTAGTAAAGAAATATTTACATTTTACTTGTTATTTGATATATTATTATTTCTTACAAATTAGTTTTTTTTTTTGTGGATTCTCCTATGTGATGCCTTCCCCTAATTAGATTGTCCCAATTCATATAGAACATGCTATAAGAGCATTAAATTATTTATTGGAAAACATGACAAGTTAACATGCCAGTAAAAGTCTTATGGATCCTTTTGTAATCTTTGATAATGTCTTATAATTTATAAAACTTTATATAATACAATACTAAGTCAGTAAAATGAAATAATTATATTTCTGTATCTTTATAGAAGTTAGACGTACGATATGTAAGTTGAGATATTTAATAGGATTGACTTTTAAAATTTAGGGTTTGACTAAAATTTTGTTACATGTAAAGAAACTTTCCAATGATCATATTATAGAATATTCATATATTCCAAAAAATTAGTACAATCTCATAGCTGTAGCAAAGTCTTGATTCAATTATAAGTTTGCCTTTAAAGGCTGTGTGGACTTTGGATGAAAGAAATAAATATTTGTAAGAATAATCTACACTACAAATTTCAAGAACTTTTACATATATGTTTGCCAATGAAAGAGTTCAAATGTGAAACTTATTTATTTATTCAATTTCATAAATCATTTGTTTGATAGTATAATTATCAAAAATCCTAGGCGTATGTATTATTTCCTTTTTTTTTATTTCATACACATACATAGTTTAAAAGATCAATTTATATTGATAAAACTACTTTTCAATGACATCTTTATAAAAAATAATGTATTAAAAAATTGGAAGTCCATAATAACCATACAAGGATTTTTTGTTGCAACAACAGTAATGAATTTCTATAATCTGGATTTGAATTTGACCAAAATTTTTTTTTCAGGTTCAATCATCACACTTAGACGCCCATAAAACAATCAAGCTAATAATCAAATATTGTTCACAAATAGATATTATCTATTTTTAACTAAATGATAAAAAAGATGGAAAATTGCTAGACCTTCAAATAATACTATTATAGTCATTAAAATGAAATAATTACTGTACATTTTTGAAGTATTATTGTTTAATGGTAGTAGTCTAGTATGTCCTATTATTACTTGAAAATATTATTAAATGATTGCCTATAGTGCTATTTTAAAGTTTTTCCTTTGTACTAGTTTGTGGATTGTAGTAACACCAGCAATTCTAAAAATTAAAAGCAGTATTTAGTTAACCTGTAGTTGATAATATTAATTAACAATCATTAACCTATTGATATATTTCTATTATATAAATAAAAACAGATTAGATAATTTTTTATCTTTATATGCAAGATAATTGTATATTTGATGGAGGAATATAATGTTTTATCAGTTTTTATATCACAACAAATGTATATCAATAAAAGTCAATGTGATTAATAGAAATTTAATTAAAAATATATAAACAATATTAATAAAATATAATTAATTCAGCATATTTCGATTACATTTAAATACCCCCCTCTTCCTTTTGTTTTTAAAAATATATATAAACAATATATGTTCTGACTTAATATGGATCATCAAAATATAGTATGTGAAATCTTTTCTAATTAACTTTCTTTCTCTATAATTAAATGTAATTTATGTTCTGAATATACTAATAGAATTTTATAGTGATCTTTATAGTCAATAAATTAATTTGTAGTCAACCTCTCCCCTCTTGTTCAGCTCCTCTTTTTTTATTGTAGGAAAGCATTAGATTAGATTTTCATCAAAACATAAATCACAAGACAATAAACATCATATGATCATTTCTTGTGCTTGCTCTTAACTGCAATATGTATAGAGAGTTTTGCCTGTTTTAATAAATCACAAGATTTGTATGACTTAATGATAACAGTTGTTATAGATTTTTCCTTTACAATTATCAGTGGAAAAAAAAAAATTATTTTAACATTAAATATTTTTTATCTCAGATATATTAACAAATATTGATATTGAAAAAGAAAAGAAATATAAAATTTGAAGTTATGGTTTATAATTGAAGAAAAACATAAAGCAAATTAACATTTTACTCACCCTGTCATTAATTTAGAAAAATCAGGATATAGTATGACTCATTATTATATAATATTACACCATGAGGACAAAATCAGAATTGTCTGTTTTTAACCCTGCTTGGATTAGTGCAGTGGTAGATTGATATACTCTGGAACCCTCTGCCATTTCAGGAATTTAGAAAATCCTGAGCAATACATTATTTGATTATTGTTTGCTTAAATAAAAGTCACATTTTTTGAAACAAACTTTATAAAAAGAGAAATAAGAGTGGGTATATTAGTTTCAAATTTTATAATTACCTACTTTATTGATGATCAACAGTCAACATTAATCAGAATGCAATCAAATAATCGTTTATTACTTCAAAAAAATTTATTACACAAATAATCTTTTATTATAATAATGCATATGTTTATTTAATTTTTTAAACATAAAATGATATTAATATTAGTCTGTGTAATAATTTAAACAATTTAAATGCAAAATGACATATTACCAAAAGAATGCTGTAATAGAAATAGATCATAACATGATAAACATAGGTTGGGTAGATTTATAAGAACATTATTATCCAAACAAAACTAATGTATAAATCAATAGATTTATTTTTGTTTGTCTTAAATTTTTTATTATAATTTTGTTTATTCACAATCTCTCAGTCTCAAATGCCTTTAGGATAATTAAACTTCAAAGAGATATACATATATTAATCTTAGATGCAAAATTTGCAGTAAATCTTGATATACTTTGGCATAGATTACTTACTTGTAAAAATAACATTTCTTTTATTTTTCATTTGTAAGGATAATTTAGAAGAATAAGATCAGCAGCATACAAATATGAAAAACAGAAAGTAGAAAGCAATTATTAAGGAAATTATAAGAGGAATTGGATTGGCCATAAACTTTGAAGTAAAGGAATTATGGAATACATACTAAAGAATATGGAAGTTAAAAGAATGAGATAGGAGAAAGAAGTTTATTGTATGGAAGTATATTAGTAATTTTTATTAGTCATTCATTAGATTAGCCATTAAATTAATAATATTTCTATAGTGTAATTTTCGAGCTTTAGGAGGGGTGTAATTATAAACATATGACCAAAGACGTGAAAAAGATGTCCCCATCACTCATCCATTTGCCCAGATTACATTCTCTTACACATATCTTTATCATTGTTCAGTATATATAGGTAGGGAATTACTACAGTTTAATGTATCAAATTTACTGCCCTCACATTCTATGAGTGCAGATTCAGCATGAAATATGCATCATGGAGATCATATACCTTTTTTACATGTCTTTGGTCATGTTTATGTGCACCTCTTCACAAGGTGTTAAAAGTGAATAGAAACCAGTCCCTACCTTGCATGAGATTAATATAGTGAAAATTATAGAAATATTATTCATTAAATGGATAATCTCTAGTTTAATGAATGACTAATAAAAATACGAACATATTTTCATCAGGTGGTTTGGATCAAAGTTGTGAGGGCAATAAGTTTGACATATCAATTAAACTAGTAATTCCTTATCTACATATACTGAACAATAATAAAGATATATACAAGAGGATGTGATCTGGACTAACTGATGAGTGCTAGTCATTTTGGGGATCATACATCTTTTTCACATGTCCTTGGTCATATGTTTATGATTACACCCCTCTACAAGATGTTGAAAGTGGATAGAAACCAGTCCCTACCTTGCATAAGTGTTGTAGGAAAATTATGCTACAGAAATATTCTTTAAAATTTATTGATGATCTTAATATATGAAGTAATTAAGAATATTTTAGAAGTCATGCAACAATAAGACAGATTTAGAAAATGTGATGAGTGAGACTTTGTTTTTGACAGATAATTATTATCATTATCAAGAAATTTTAAGCGAAATTATTTGTATCTCACTCGAAATTTTAATATTTCAATAGAATTTCTAAAAAAAAAAAGCTATTTTATCAAAAGTGTCCCTATCTTTTTTTACTTATTTCTCTTTGAAAACAGAGAAATTTGAAGTATATTTCAGGTTGGCAGGATATTAGTTGATGATACTTAAGTTTGATTTTCGGACAGTATTTTAGAAATTAATTTTTTTTAAATATATTTCTTTTTTATAAATACATTTTGTTATTTGAAAAAAAGTGTTCCTTTTTTATGAATTCAGTTATAACAGTCTTTATTATAGAATCAATTTTGATCTATCTGGATCTCCTATTTTATGCTTTAGTGTTCTATGCTTAGTTTTTTTTAAAAAGTTATTTTCCAATATTGCTTTGATTGTCTACGTACATATCATACACACATATAAAATAACGATAAACAGGAGGGTCATCTTCTGCATATTTATTAATCATTCTCAGATTCTATGCCAAATAATTGAGCTACAGTTTGCAGATGATATAAAGAAAACTGATTCACAACAGGAAATGATTTTGAAAATATTTTCTGTGTTTGGAGAGATCAGTTTAATTTAAAAAAATATATATATATAAAAATCTTATTACTTAAATATACATATAACTTGATTAACTATAAATTGTCTACTGAAACTTAAAATTTGTGATTTTTATAATGTTTGAAGATTTAGCACAATGATGAAAAGAGGTTCCTTGAAATTGTTGAGATCTTTGTATTGTTGGAGTTAATTATGCAGAGGTTAGCTATCATTAATATCTTATTTTGCCATGATCTCTTCCTATAACATTTTAGTACTTATAGAAGTAAATTAGATTTTTTTTTTTGCAGTTGTTAGTTTTTAGGAATTTGTGCTTTTTTCTATTATTTAGATTTAGCTTCAAAGTATCTAATTTTAATTGAAGATAAGAAATATCACATTTATATTGCTAACATCGCCATATAAATTATTTTGTTTTATAAGAAAAATCACCATTGTTTTTATCTTTTGAGTATATTGTTTGGTTTTTTTTCTTTAAAAGAAAATATATAGAGGTGAATGATATATTAATGTTTTATTTTAGAGATAAATTGTTTAATCAGTTGCTAAAGGAGTGCAATGTATGTATGATTGAATTAATAAAATAATTTATTTTGTAATTTGGAATGATAATTTGTCTATAAATTAATTAATATTGTGCTGCCTAGATTTTTGTGAAAGTATAATTATTCTGTGAAAAAGTAATAATAAATTATACATAATCAATTGAAAATTCAGAAACAAGCAATATCTTGAATTTAGAAAGGTTAAATTATAATTAAAATTTTGTAGTATACTGCATTTAAACTATGTTCATATATATGTATATTATAAAATGTTGATACACAATTTAGCTTTATAATTGTTTTCTACAAATTATTTTTGTAAATAACTTCTCTTACTTATTTTTGTTGTTCAAAGCCAGAAAATCATTTAAATATTCAATTATCAACTAATATTAATAATAAAAGTTATACTGAGAGAAGGTCTACAAATTGGAATTAGGAATTAGCCATATGGCTAAATAACCATGTGAGAATGTGGTAGTAACAAATGTGTTATAATTAAAAACACTTTCTATGATTTTAAATATTTCCACCCACTTCCAGGCAGAACTGGATTCTGTTAGCGCAGGGCCCAATTGGATATTTTTTGCAGGGCCCTTCAAAATAAAGCTCTAACTTTTATAAATAAATACACATTTTTTTAATATAAAAAAATTACTGAGTAGCATAATTTAAACAAAGTATATATCATCTATATTGAAGCAACATAAAATGTTTAAAAATATTTTCTAATTTTTAGCTGAGTCAAAATCAAACTTCCGTGCTTCTTTATTTTCAATTATTAAATTGTTTAGCCTACTTTGGCTCATAGTTGACTTCAAATAATTTTTATATGTTTTAACCTAGAAAATGTCTTTTCTCCAGAAAAAGACGTTGGTATGGTTAAATATATCCGAAGAACAATGAAGAAATTAGGAAAAGCTGTAGCACTAAAAGTAGAAATATTTTAGAAGACTTTCCATAATATTCTCATAAAAGAATAATTTTAGAATGTCCATTTCATCGATCAGCATATTGCCATGTAAACCTTTCTCTTTACAAAATCAGAAGATGAGTTTTTTTGTGTAATTTTAGTATTGGAGCAATTTATAACTGTGTTGTATGCTTTTCTAGTTTTTTTTATTTCTATTTCTTGAAATTTTCCCAAAAATTCAAATAAATCCATATGAGTTTTCAATTGTTCAAATTGAGTTTGTAATGATTATTTTGTTTTATTCAGAATTACGTTAAAAAATTTACTTAGAACATATCTACAGGATTAACAATTGGCTCATTATCAACTTCATAACTAAAATACTTCTATCTTCAAATATTTTTGTGTCAATATAATATTTGCTCAAATCCAGCATAACACTATACCACTCACGCAAGGCAGGAACTAGTTTCTATCTGCTTTTAACATCTTGTAGAGGAGTGTAATCATAAACATATAACCAAAGACGTAAAAAAGATGTATGATTCTCCAAGATGCATATTTCATGCTGAACAAGCACTCATAAGTTGGTCCTGGCCATCTCTTACACATATCTTTATCATTGGCTATCTATATATATACTGAACAATGATAAGATGTATAAGAGATAGTAATCTGAACACAAAATGTGTCTCTTGGGGTTCATACATCTTTTTCACGTCTTTGGTCATATATTTATGATTATACTCTTCCACAAGTATTAAAAGCAGATAAAAAACAGTCCCTATTTTGCATGAGTGGTGTAATGAAAATTGCACTACAGAAATATTATTCATTAAGTGGATAATCTCTAATTTAATGAATAACTAATAAACATATTAGTATACCAGCATCCTTATATTTGGTTAACCAATATAATAGTTTTCAAATGAAGAAAGCTGGAAAAATATCCATTAAATCACTTTGAAGTTCTTTACTAACTAAATTTATCTGGAAAAATCATATCAAAAAATGAGAGATACTATAAACTTGTAATCTTTTATTGAATGTACAAGTGATTCAGCATTACTTTTAACTTGAGGATCATCTGTTGTTTCTGATATTTTAAGTGCATCCATCATAGATCTTACTGCCTTAATACGTTGAATGTGATATTTCCACCTTAAATTGCAAAGAGGCTTCATAATAACTGTAACTATTTACCAAGAATTGACTTATTTGTGCATGGTGATAATAAAACAAAGGTTTTGAGGTATATCAAAG
This sequence comes from Epiperipatus broadwayi, assembly GCA_028023455.1. NCBI lineage: Eukaryota > Metazoa > Onychophora > Udeonychophora > Euonychophora > Peripatidae > Epiperipatus > Epiperipatus broadwayi. The sequence goes on along the minus strand of JAQFVV010012572.1, from coordinate 2,009,777 downwards.
TAAGTTCATATTTACCAAGAGTTGACTATTTATTTGTGCATGGCAATAATAAAACAAAGGCATTGAGGTATATCAGGACAAGTTTTAGCTTTATCTGCCAAAAGCAAGATTATAATTATGTCAAGTACAGGGAATAAAAAATGATCTTGAATTTTCCTTTAGGAGTCTAGCCTGAATTCTAGAATTTTTTCCCTTCATATTTGAACGATTACTATACGTTTGCCCCAGCATTATTATTTAATCATAGAGAATTATTTTTTTTGCTTTTGTACAGATATTTTCTCCAGAACTTTTCTACATTTATAAACTGTTCATGAATACCAATTATTGAACCATGTTTTTTTACTGTTAGAGACATATCTGAATATGAGTCATTTTTCTTGGTAGCTGGTACCTGAAGTGCAGTCAAGAATTATAGCTGAAGCAGTCAATCTTAGCCCAAGATTGAGCTTCATGGTTCTACCCACTCATCAGCTACTAATCTAAATTCAAACCCTACATCCCATCCCGCTTCTTTATTTATGTATGTACATTTCATGTATATATTTCTGAGAAGCATGCCTAAAATTATAAATTTAACTTTTCAATAACATTTTTATTTTTATTAATTCTTTTCTCTATTAAAGTACATAGGTGCAGCTCAAATGTATATATATATTACAGGAGCAGATATACTAACAAAATAATATTATAAATATTTTATTGTACATTTATAAATTTATATATTGTACCCTCACTTCTCGGAAATATATAATTATAATCACTTGATCTAGCTCAGTTAAATAACTATGTTTTAAAAAAAATGTATTTAAATCCACAATAACTATATTTTTAAGAATATCAATGATTAAATTAACTTAATTAATAAATAATAATCTAGTTCTGGTTTATAAAATGAAATAAATCAATATCTAATCAAATCATGAGACTATGAAGTGAGTTTACAAGTGGTAGAGCGAATACATTAAGACAATCTTCCACTGGATATCACCTTAATGGCATAAGAATACTATCCTTATTCCTATTACTTAAATACCACATTTATAGTACTCCTATGTCTTTAATCAAAACTAATTAAGTAAATTATCTTTAACAAATTAGTTTAAATATCTTTCTCAAAACTAATTTAACTCAAATTATCTCAGGTTCTCTTAAAATAATGATAAATTAATTATAACTTTTGTAATCAAGTATGATAAGGGATTTAATATCATTCCTAACTACAATTTAATAATATTAATAATAACAAATAGTAATACTAATCTTTAATCTACAATTCACTCTCCTATCTTTCTATTTATAATGTTATTCTTGTATATCTCATAATAAAATTGTAATATAATTCTCTATTATCCATATGGCATTTTAAATAAATATATTTAGTATGATATTATAATCTGAGAATATGTGGCAATCATTACTAAGATAATTTAATGTAAATCTTTGGTAATTATTCCATGACCATCATAATAATATCATAAGTAAAACTTCTTAAATAAAATATATCAATAAAATATAACTCCTACATAAAATTTTATTTATGATGTGCAAATATTATGTCTTCATTATAATTATCTGTGATTATGTAATTGTGATGTGAAGAAATTGAGTCAACACCAAGACTTATAAAACAATTTAACAATTTTATTAGCAAACTTAGCAATAAAATTATTTACATTATTTACATTTTGATAGAATTCTATTTATTCGTATTCAGGTATTTTTTCAAGACAAATCAAATGACTTAAACATAAGATACAGAACATTTCTTCAATAAAATATTTCTTATTTTTTAAAATATCACTATACAGCTTTTTTATTACAATTATTCGATATTATTAATTTATAGGTTTTAAATAAAAAAATATAGGTAATACTTTTACTATGAACTTATCCTTGTTATTTACTTTAAAAATTATTTATTATTCTGTATAGTCATTCTGCAATAATATTCATGTGAACAACCTTAATTCATAGCATACCATCAAACTAAGCTACTTACTAATTATTACTTTAAACTTTAAATATCATGTATGGATTAGTGTGTTGTTATAAAATTATTTTTGTAAAACTTATGACTACTTTCATTCATTCAACACGATTCAGTTTATTACCTTTAATCATAAATAAAAATATGCATTATATATATATGTCTTTTTAAAAATTCTTAATAATTAAGTAATATCATTATAAATTCTTTTAAATTGTCAACTATTTATTTTCTAAAAAAAAAAAAATATTTTAACTATAAAAGTTTTATGATTCTTTCACTGATGAAATTATGTTTTTATAATTTTTACACTTATTATAATCTAAGCAACATAACTTATCCAATTTAACGATTCTCTATTTCCAAACCTATTTATTATTTTCAATTTTAAAAACAGCCATATTTTACAATGTAATCCAATAAATTTCAATAACACATAAACTAGTAGGCATATGGGGTAAACTATAACTTCAACTTAACCTTTTATCAACTAACCATCATGGGCACAGTGTACATGAACTGAGGTATAACTTATTTGTTTAATAACCTCTTCTACCAAGTATAATGTCCAGGCTATTCATTCAGCACTATGGCACATTAAGCTTTAACACATAGAAAAATAAACACTGCCATGAATATAAACAAGATATAGGGCTATGTTAGCTATACTTGTATAAACATCAATATAGTATATTCTTCTTCCCATATAAATAAAACCTACATACAATATTCTCCTGGTCTTATATAACCTAATACTAAGATATTAGCATTTAAATTCACCAATTTACATCGCCAAATTCATCCTCATTTCTATAATAAATAAATTCATTTTTAGAATAACAATCTAACTAACTAATAAGACAAGATTATTTCATTCTTTAATAGTTCTCAAACTTTAGCACAAACAATCAGTGTCATATTTTTAACACTTTAAATTATTCAACAAAACATCCAATTCAGTTTTAATAGAAATCATATACTTATATTTCTTTTATGTTTAAATATATTTACTATATCATTAAAATTATGCATATTCTTAAATAACTAAACAAAATGATAAATTGTGTGTAGGTGTGTGTTTTATATACGCATCCATCCGTACAAAATAACAAACACATTTTAAAACTATTAATAATTTACATTATTACCATAAGTAATTTCTGTTGGCAATTACTTAGTGATGTCATCTGGAGTACGATCTAAATAAACATTTTATCATCGTTTATTCCACATTATCACACTTTAAAATATACTAAGTTAAAGATTTTTTTTTTTTACAATAAAATTTAATTACTAAGTTAGTAAATAATTTAATGTTTTCTGTTTCTACGCTATATTTATACTATGAATAAATATTACTATAATTGTGTTAGTAAAAATTAATTCTAAAACCATATTTACAATAATTTTATTAGAATTTCTTACGATGAAATGTTCTTTTCTTGATAATAAGTTCATTACAGGAAGTATCTTTTCTCCTGGTAAAAAAACATTAATACACACTTTTGACGTCAATAATCAGGCATGCTCCGGTTCTTAACGTTGTAATATATAATCCAAACCGACAGTTCAAGTTAAATTCGGTACGTTTACTTTTATTCTAAGACTTACACTAATATAATTAATATTTTTCTTATCTCCAAAACTTTAAACAGGTATTGTTAGGTAAATATCTAATTTTAAATACTCTTCGTCAAGATAATTTTCCAAATTCTTGTAACTTTTCCACATTTACTGAGGTTTAATATCTTCTGATACAACCAATACTTCTCCCAATATTTTCAAATAACTTATTATTTTCCCAAATAATTTAAATAAACTTTTGTATGTCCTGCATACCTTAATGACTGACTTGTAATATTTTTTTAAATATGATATAAGTCACATACTTGCAAATGATCTTATATTTTCTAGGAAAAATTCAATTTTAAAATATTTCTTCAGAAAGAAATATCTCCATGTTCTAAAATAATTGTTCGGTCATATTTAAAAGTTTTTTTCCTTTAAAAGTATTTTTCCATTGTGTTTTAAATAAATTTTCTTCATAAAATATATTATCTCATTCAACTTTATATCTTTTAATGAAAATGTTTTTGTTTTTTATATATATATATATTTTCGTGACGTTCTTTTTATGAAATTTAGTCGTAAATCAATATGACTTATCAACATAGGCAAAATTATATACTTTATACGATAATAATATTTGAATACCTCCATTAAATTTTTTATATTTAGTGATGACTTCTTCATGTTTAAGTTGATGACAAATTGAACAAAGCAGGTTGGCAAAGTAAGGAATAATTTAATTTTTTAGCAAAACATTTCTATATCCCATGAGCTTATAATAATAGACTACTGTACTTTTACAAAAATTGAATTTAAATAAAATGGATTATTACACTACTAAATACTTTACCGAAAATTGTAGAAATACTACGATGTTATAATAGTATGTCGGTAGAATGAGATAACAGCTCAATAATCGTCTGCCAAAATGTAAACAGCTCTTAAATACTCCAGCTGATTCCAATTTTGATTGGTCCGTTAAACAATCCTGGCCTCAAATTATCCGGGACCACGAACATTGGTTTAAAGTTAAAGTTAATAATAATTTACTAAATATTTATTTTTATTATATTATTCAATTCTTACTTAATTTTCACATTTTATTTTCACTTACTAAAGACTCCAAAATAATTTTTAAAAATCACATTTCAATATTTATTACCATTTCTACCTTTATTTTGAACTTAACGTATTTATTTTCAACAAAAAACATAAATCTGATTTTATTTATTATATTCACTTTTAAAATCCAATTTAACATTTATAACAGATAATATTATTCTATTTTTGAACACAGGTGTGCGTCACGTGATTTACAAAACTAAATAAGGCGCTAATAATTTAAAGACTAAAATAATAATTTAATTTATAAAATGTTACATAATCACTATTATAGCACAATTTTAAAATAATTATTTTAAAATTATAAAACCAAAAAATTACACTTTTCTTCCACATTATTATTTTTTAATCGAATGATTTTAAAAATATAGCCATTAAATACAATTATTATTACTAAATCTATTCGTTTAACTTTAAAGCATTACTTTTAAAATTTACCCTAATTATTATTTATAAGACTTATTAAATCAGTATTTATTATGGCCAATTCTCCCAACCATATAATCTTATAATGATTTTTAGTTAACTGTTTTCTTACAAATACCAACCCAACACTATACATCAATTATTTTACTTGCCTTAACTAAATTATTCAAAGATTATTAACACACAACATACATCATTCTTATCCAACTTCAGAATTTAAAATTTTTCAGTAAATTATTAGAAATAATCCATTCTAACCTAAACAAAAGAGTACAATATATATATTTATTAAATTGTATACTTGTGTAAACTCCAAAATGGAAGATGCAACTATTAATTGTCCAAAAATAATTAAATGGGTAGAAACATAATATTGTTTCAGTTTTGGGAAAGAATTTTAAATTAAAGTTTTACTAAGAATAAAATGGGAAATAAAACTAATGGATTGTATTTTTGTTATAAACATATTTGTTAAAACTATTTCCAATCTGGAAATAGATTTGAATACATTCTTGGAACATTATCTAATGATTACATCTCCAAGAACAATGGATAAAGAAAACGTAAGATTTCTGTTAGATTGAAGATTATGTTCTGGGCTAGAAATTAAAGTTAAAAGCATTCCACAAATACCTGAGTGGGATATAAAACTGGATGATTTTGAACACCAAAAAGAGAGCTACTATTGAGACAGCGGTGTTGCCAATATACTCCACGCCACTCTGAAATTTAAGATGATGAACGAGTAGAAGGCCATTCACCATTCCCGAACCTTGTGGGTTTCCTGCTACTATACCATCTTGCTGCTGCCCTAAAATGAAGGAAAAGACTGAAATGAGAACTCTGGAATGCTGAATGGAAGCTTGCTGTCACCAAGAACTCGCATGGATCCCTTAATTGCCGTGCAAGAGCCAGACTGTTAAAATGGACTCTTAAAATTGTGCAAGGTAACTTTTATTGCCGCCACTTGAAAGTAAATCTAGCCTAACTAATCTTGAACTCCAATATCAAGATTTCTTTTATGAAGTAGTTAACTTTGTATCTTTCTAATACCTAAAAATGTAATTTACTCTCAAATAATTTCTATCAATCTAATTCTCTCTCATATGCTCTCGCTTTCCTTAATTTTGATGCGGTCATTTATTTATATGCATTCATTATTTAATTGTGTATTTTTTTATTATTAATATGCCAATCAAAAACAACCTGTGATCTTAATTTTGAAAATCCCTTTTTTTTTTCTTATTAACCCTCCATGGATTGAGGTTATTAACTTCCCCTCCGGTCATAATGTATTATTAGTCAATACACTCGCCAGATTGTTTTCCCAAGTTAACATTTTATTTTATGTTTTAGTATAAAAATTATTTAACTCCGAATAGAATGAAGTAATTCTACCAGGAGTAAATTAAAGCTTTAAAATATTTTCTGATATCATTTAATTAATTTCTTCCAAAGTGACCGATTTTTCATTTTAAAGAGTTTTTTTTTCTGTTTTATACATATGCTGTTGAAATATCAAGGATTTAAATATTTCATTTCTGTTAAAATCCACGAAGGTGGATTGAGTCATTTCAAATAGCAGAGAAAGCTTTCTTTTTTGAAGGGGGTAAATTTTAATGTTTCTTTTAATGAATGAAATCTTCTATACATATATTATTGCGGCATAACGTATTATTTTTATAGATTATAGCATTAAAATGAGGGTCATTTATTTTAAAGTAGTAAATTCTATTCCATGTTGTTAAAGACATTTTCCCATACTGCATTAGTGACATTCGGCTGACTTTTGTGGTTCTGGGGGTTGCGGCAGGATCGAACCCGTGGATTTTTTCCTTCATGTTCTGTCCCACGGGTAGTTGAGCTTCCCGGACCTTCGTATAAAAGGCCTCTGTGCATTGGTGAATCCAGTACGTTGCCCATGCCATGCCTAACCATATTTTTCTAAGCACTGTCCTAAAAAAGGGGGTCTTAACAGTTGTTCGTCCAGAAGCACGATCTTTTTTTTATTTCTCCGCTATCATATCAGTATTACCACTCCTTAGTTTATTATTACTTTTTGCTTCATGACCTGGTTTTAATGTAGTGATATTAAAATTGCACTCTGCTCAAATATATATATTAATTCCGAAAATGACTAATTTCATTAATTAATAATGTTTATTCTAGCTCTCCACTGACGTGAGCCATAAACTCGAAACCAGTTGGTCTGGAGATGAGAATGTTCTGGGTAGAGATTTTAAATATTTTCTCATACCGCACTTATTAAGAGCTTGTTTGAGCTATTGGTATGCTCTCTGTGTGCATTTTTGTAACTACAAGCTTATTAAAAGTAATATCACGTTATATATGACTTGCTTTTTTAATTATTATTTTCGTATTTTAAGAGTATATGAAAATAAAGCGTTCTTCCAAATGTCAACTAAAATAATCTTTTGTAAACCTTCTAATATGTAATAAAATGTAATTTCAAAATGTATTTTCTTTATTTTCACGACCGCAATGGCATGAAAATAGTTTTATTATATATGTAATGAATCCTAGAACGCTTCCTGAAATTATATGTTAGTCACCACATTTCAGATCCATAGATAAAAGCGCTAATAGCAATGTTATGTAATCTTTTATAATAAATGATTGACATCTTAATACCGTACCCACTAAAGATGTGTGTTCATGTATATATATTATTTAGTCAATAAAAGAGCATAAGGGAAACGTTAGTGTGAATTCCAGTATGTAATTATGTACCGTTTGGTAGACCGTGCGTTCATGCACTTACTAATGTATATAATTAATTTATCATATTATTAAACTATTTTTATTGTCTAACTTATTTGAGATGTTCGATTACCTTTTCTCGACTTCCACACGTCCAACCATGCATATGCCTTTCTATAAATTTCATGAATGGGGTTCAAATCATCGATTAATAATTTAAATACATACCATGATTCCTAATTTACCTAATACCTATTTTAGTTAAGTCTTGATGTAATTAATATGCAAGTCTCATTGTCTTCTCCTTTCTGCTAGTGGGCCGGACTTAAGAATAAATTATTGTGTGCCATCATTATATGTTATTCATTAGGTGTTTGATCTGGGACTTAGGGAGTGGGTTCGAATCCAGGTTGGTCCCTGACCTAAATCTCTGGCATGACTGGGTTTGAAATACATTTATTGAGTTCCAGCTCATTTTAGATGGATCAACATGTTTTGACTGATACAATCTGCTTCAGATTTTACTTCCTATTAAATTCACTAATTCATTTTGAACTGTTGGATCAAATTTCCCAAGCAGTTCAATAATTCCTAAAAAGTTCTCTTTATGTGAATCACCAATGTTTTCAAGAGATCCTCGAAATACTAAATTATAAATTTTGAAAAACTTTTCTCTTTATGTGAATCACCAATGTTTTCAAGAGATCATCGAAACAATAAATTATAAATTTTCAAAAACTTGACATAATGACGATTTTTTTTGATTCAGTAATTTCTGTTGTAGCTTGTCTATATTTTCCACAGCTGAATGTCTTTTTTGAAGTTCTGTACTTTTTAACATTGCAACTAAATGATGATTTGATTTTTCATGTTTTGCTAGTCTGGTTTGGGCCAATTATTGAATCCTGATCTGGGCAAAGCTATCGTCATATCTTCATGGAAAAGATGACAAGAGACTTTTTTTTATCATAATATATTATCCAGGGAGGGTATATGATGTCACTATTTGGAAGTTTTTTTTTTTAAGATGAACTTTTGAAAAATGAGTTCTATTATTTTGCAGGGAATACATCCATAATAATTTTTGATGGTCCTTTTTTCTTAAATCTTATTTGTTGGCTCATTGTTACATTTAATAATTTATAAACTATTTTTTTGTTCTCAGACACACAATACTGAATTATTTTCACAAAACTGTTTTTTCTTGTAAATGGGTTTCTTCGTAATTATTATCTATATCCATTTTACTATCTTTAACATCTTGGGAGACATTTATGTGAATATTTTCATTTTCTTAATTAGTCACATCCAATTCTGTGCCTTCATTGTGAAGTCCTTTTGCTTTTCAGCTATAATTTTTTTCTTTTTGCCATTACCGGTAGCCCTTGGATATTTTCTGCCAACATCTCTTCTCATTCTGAATTAGAGATCCTATGGAAAGATAGTTAGAATGATAAGATTTCTTCTCAAAGGCAGATAATAACTGAAAATAAATATTTTTATATTGATTTAAACTAGCAAAATTTTTATTAAAATAATCAAAATTATATAGGGGTACCTGAAAATAACTGAAATTTTATAATAAAAAATTGTTTATTTTTTTTTAAACTATTATATATTTAATCTCTTTCAAATGACTATCCATTTGATGCAATACACTGGTCTAAATGTGTTTTTCATTTTTCAAAGTAGTCCGGAAGTACGTCTGCAAAAAAAAAAAAATGGAGACATTTTTTTCATTCAAGAAGCAAGATCGAGCATATATGCGATAGATAAGCTGAATCATGCTGAATATAATTTTCACACTCAAGGTTTTGAGAGATGACAGTTTGTGGGGGGTGAAATGACACTTTGTGGGGGGTGAAACTTAGATTCTTTTCTTTGTCACAAAACAGGATTCTTACGTTTTACCACATCATGTAAATGTTTCTGAATTTGCAGATAAAATGCCTGACTGTTACAAACTAAATTTTAGAGAAAAAATGCCATTTGCGTTAAAAAAAAAAGTATTGTTTTGACTTTGGACTTCACTTGCGACACTTCTTAGGGACGTGGTAAATTTAACATTTTAATTAAGCCATTCATAAACTTGTGTTTTTATGACATCAGCTTTCTTGTAATTTGTTTTAAGCATTACAATTTTTTCTTGTCATTTTCTGTAAAAAAAAAAAAAAAAAAACATTTCTTATTGGCAAACTCTTCAGTTATTATAAAAGATTAACAAAAATGCATTTGGCAGATTGACATAGAAGGGTTTCTGCAAGATTTATGTAAACTGCAGAAGTATATACTACAACAAGCTTGCAAACCAGAAGACGATTCCGGTTATTTTTGAGTCCCCTCTTGTATTTTCATAATTTTTTATTAATTAAAAAGTATTGAAAAATTGCTGTTAACATTGTAAATTAGTAGTTTAGAGTTTTGTATTTTTAGAATAATATTTAAGATTATTTTAAAAAATTTTGTTTAAAAAGAAAGAGAATTTAGTATAGATAAGCTTGTTGAATTGTTCATTGTATAAAAATAATTAAACTATATTAAAATTAGTTTAATTCTCATATACATAAATAATTTAATTGACTATTTAATAAAATTATTGATAATTTATTTGGTCACTGTAATTTTAAACATGACATAGCTTTATTTATTGCAATTTGTACAGAAGATAACTTACTATAATATGCTTACTATGTGCAGCAAGAGAGTTGTCAGAAGTTGCAATGCAAATTAGTCAAATTCTGTACAGTAATATAGATAAGTGATAATAATGTAAAAAAAAAAAAAGTATTTGAATAAATGTAGATGTTTTTGATTATTGTAATTTTTGAAATGAGATATATATATATAATTAAATAAAATTTTTAATATATAAACTTTGATGGACTTGGGCCTTCTTCAAATATGGGATCCAATTGGATGCAATTAGATCAAGCAAATTCTATGCGGCCTTTACTCTCCAGCATCTCATTTTAGCATGGAATAGTTTATTCATCTACTACATGGTCTAAATATTTTTTGTTGAAAAATAATAAATGCTATGACCATGCTATTGATTTTATATGTATATTTTTGAATTAAAATATTTTCTCCATCATTATATATATTTGTTTAGTGTCTGCTAGATTTGTGATATTTATAATTTCTTTATAAAATGAATTGTCTTATACACATGAAATAAAAATTTGCTTTTTCTTCTCCGCAGATATGTGCATTTTATGTATGCATGAATTTTTTGCCAATATTTTTTTTATAAAGTTTGATACAGTATTGATATATGTATACTTATAGTTTTTATGATTTTTTTATATTTACAAATTGAGCATTAATTCTTAATGTTGAGATAAATGATATTTAAATTAAGCAAGATGCTTCAGATTCGCCTATATAAGTGGAAATTAAGGTTAAAGATAAGACAGCCGCTCTTATTTTTTAAAAAAGTCTGTTTCTTGTGTCGTGGTTTGGAAGGTCCCTCTATCGGCAAAACACGCTTGATTATTACGAATTTTAATTAAAGCGCATTGAACACAGATTAAAGCCTGTTTAAAGTATTTACATATGCTTTCTGTGGGCTCAATAAATTAATTACTATTCTTTAAAAATTATAATAGGAATTTTCAGTAACTGGTTCTAGAAAAAAAGTATAGAGAAAAAATTGAGCATTATGAATATGAATTAGTCAAAACTTATTTTTTTATTTACATGAATCTTTCCGCAATATTTTATATATTTACTTATAATAATTTTTAGGATTTTTTTTTTTGTGTTTAGAAATGAAGCATTAATTATTAATGTTAAATGACATCATTTAAATTAAGCAAGCATTTTGTTTTAAAAATTATATGGGGATTTTAAATAACCGATTCTAGGGAAAAAAAAATATGAAGCAGTTATGAATATGAATTTGTCAAAACTTGTAACGAGAAAGAATATTTTTGTGTTAATTTTTTTTGTGCTGAATAAAGATATATACAAACTGGAATTAGGAATTGAAATATGGCAATACATTCATGATAGAAAAAAACAATAACAGATGTGCTAGAATTAAAACTCGTTGAGAACAGTTTGTTATTATTATTTTTTTATTTAATGAACCTGTGATATTTCTGTAATTTTAAATGTTTCCTTTTTTCCTTGTGAAAATCTCATTTTAGCATGCACTGATTTACTTATCTCTTATTATTATGTATGGTCTAAATATTTTCTGCTGAAAAATAATGATACGGCCATGCTATTACACATCCTTAAATTAAAAAATTTCCTGTGTAATTATGCATATGAGTTTATTGTCTGATTTATAATATTTAGAGTTCTGATTTATCACTAAGCATTAAAATGAACAGTTAGGATAATTACAATATGTTATATACATGAAATAAAAATTGTTTTTTTTCCCTAGACATATGATAAATTTATATATAAATGAAACTTTTGCTATATTTTATAAAATTTAATATAGAATTGGGATTTTATATTAACCTTTAATGGCTACATTTTATAACATAATTACAGACAGTATTTATAAATACCATATATGAGAAAAATATTATTTTATGATATAATTAAGATTCTAAACCGGCATCTAATATAAGTAAAACAACTAATAAAGATTTTAAAACTATTTGCTTTAGACTGGAACATATAATGTACATTTTTTTTGATTTTCTCCAAACAAATCAGCTTGCTACATGTTGTCCATAAATAAGTTTTAGTTTTCACCTGGAATCAGTTGGTTGAATTCTTTTAAGAAAATTAGGATCAGTTATTATAATGAAGTAATTTTTTTTTTTTAAAAAAAGCTTTACTTAAAAAAATATAATATTTTATATAAAAAAGTAGAAAAATATAATTATAGATTGCAAAATATTGAGAAATAAAATTATCTTTAGAATATAGTCTGTTATGAGATACTTCTGACACAAATTAAAGATGCATAAATACAATGCATTCCAATTATTTTTGTTTAGGCAAAATACAGATACAAATTTAAGGCTATTGAAGCAGATATCTGCATTCTAAAAAATCAGGAAATATGAAACTTTTGTGCAGTATGACAAAAAAAAAAAAGACATTGGCAGTTAAGCCATAATTAAAAATTATCATTGAGAATAGTTTGCCATTAGTTTTTTTTTTATCATATGTACTTGTGATATTTCTATAAATTTAAATATTGTTCATATTTTTTCCTCCCTTTTAAAATTTTTATTTTAGCATGGAATGATTTATTTATCTACTAGACGGTCTAAATGTTCTTTGTTGAAAAATAATAATATGACCATGTTAATCGTTATATACATATATGCTTGAATTAAAAAGTTTTTTATTATGTATGTTAGTTTATTGTCTGTTAGATTCATGGTGTTTAGAATTTTGGTTTGAAAACGTGTCTTTAAAATGATCAATCATAATTATATTATTTTGTATTATGGCATTTAAATTAAGTAGCTGACTCAAGGAAAATTATAAAAAAAAAAATGTCACAAATATGAATTGTCCAAGGCTTGCAGTGAGAATATTTCTTCTTACCTTTCTATGCAGAAATGAATTTAATATTTATAAACTGGTCATTCTGAATAATAGAATTGAAATCAATTTTATTGTAATTATGTAGAAAGTTCAAAGGAATTTTGCTGAATGTGTAATCTTAAGATTTTACCTATAAATATTCAGTTTGATAGATTTAAATCAAATATATATAAGATGCAGAAAAAATAGAACATTCAGTTTTGATGAAAGCTGGTTTATGTGAATCATGAAAAAAAAATCAATACGTAATTTTTTGATGACCAGAGAATACTTGGTTTTAATATCACTAATCTGATGTTATTAATAGTTTGGGAGAAACAAGGCATAAAGTTAATAGTTAGGTGTACATTATTATTTATGGTAAATGATATATGTAACTTTTATATATTATTAATCTTTTTACGATTTTATTAGGTATTTTAGTATGCAGGCCTCATATAAATTACTGAATATTAAGAGAAATATGTAGTCATTTAGAAATTTTAATTCATAGGCTTAGAAATAGACAATGTTTAGACTAAATTACGAACATAATGAGCTGAATAGAATATAACATATAAGTGCATTACATATAATATTGGATTATTAAAATAAATAGTTATCATTTATTGGAAAGTATGAAAAAATATTCTTAGGTATATTTAAAAATACATTCAGTTTAAATGCACTTTTTAATTGCTATGGATAAAATTATTGGGGAGAGAGATAGGATAACTGTTTAAAGTAGAAAAATATAATTATAGATTGCAAAATATTGAGAAATAAAATTATCTTTAGAATATAGTCGGCTATGAGATACTTCTGACACAAATTAAAGATGCATAAATACAATGCATACCAATTATTTTTGTTTAGGCAAAATACAGATATTAATTTAAGGCTATTGAAGCAGATATCTGCATTCTAAAAAATCAGGAAATATGAAACTTTTGTGCAGTATGACAAAAAAAAAAAAGACATTGGCAGTTAAGCCATAATTAAAAATTATCATTGAGAATAGTTTGCCATTAGTTTTTTTTTTTTTTTATCATATGTGCTTGTGATATTTCTATAAATTTAAATATTGTTCATATTTTTTCCTCCCTTTTAAAATTTTTATTTTAGCATGGAATGATTTATTTATCTACTAGACGGTCTAAATGTTCTTTGTTGAAAAATAATAATATGACCATGCTAATCGTTATATACATATATGCTTGAATTAAAAAGTTTTTTGTTATTATGTATGTTAGTTTATTGTCTGTTAGATTCATGGTGTTTAGAATTTTGGTTTGAAAATGTGTCTTTAAAATGATCAATCATAATTATATTATTTTGTATTATGGCATTTAAATTAAGTAGCTGACTCAAGGAAAATTATAAAAAAAAAAAATGTCACAAATATGAATTGTCCAAGGCTTGCAGTGAGAATATTTCTTCTTACCTTTCTATGCAGAAATGAATTTAATATTTTTAAACTGGTCATTCTGAATAATAGAATTGAAATCAATTTTATTGTAATTATGTAGAAAGTTCAAAGGAATTTTGCTGAATGTGTAATCTTAAGATTTTACCTATAAATATTCAGTTTGATAGATTTAAATCAAATATATATAAGATGCAGAAAAAATAGAATATTCAGTTTTGATGAAAGCTGGTTTATGTGAATCATGAAAAAAAATCAATACGTAATTTTTTGATGACCAGAGAATACTTGGTTTTAATATCACTAATCTGATGTTATTAATAGTTTGGGAGAAACAAGGCATAAAGTTAATAGTTAGGTGTACATTATTATTTATGGTAAATGATATATGTAACTTTTATATATTATTAATCTTTTTACGATTTTATTAGGTATTTTAGTATGCAGGCCTCATATAAATTACTGAATATTAAGAGAAATCTGTAGTCATTTAGAAATTTTAATTCATAGGCTTAGAAATAGACAATATTTAGACTAAATTACGAACATAATGAGCTGAATAGAATATAACATATAAGTGCATTACATATAATATTGGATTATTAAAATAAATAGTTATCATTTATTGGAAAGTATGAAAAAATATTCTTAGGTATATTTAAAAATACATTCAGTTTAAATGCACTTTTTAATTGCTATGGATAAAATTATTGGGGAGAGAGATAGGATAACTGTTTAAAGTAGAAAAATATAATTATAGATTGCAAAATATTGAGAAATAAAGTTATCTTTAGAATATAGTCGGCTATGAGATACTTCTGACACAAATTAAAGATGCATAAATACAATGCATACCAATTATTTTTGTTTAGGCAAAATACAAATATTAATTTAAGGCTATTGAAGCAGATATCTGCATTCTAAAAAATCAGGAAATATGAAACTTTTGTGCAGTATGACAAAAAAAAAAAGAGACATTGGCAGTTAAGCCATAATTAAAAATTATCATTGAGAATAGTTTGCCATTAGTTTTTTTTTTTTTTATCATATGTGCTTGTGATATTTCTATAAATTTAAATATTGTTCATATTTTTTCCTCCCTTTTTAAATTTTCATTTTAGCATGGAATGATTTATTTATCTACTAGACGGTCTAAATGTTCTTTGTTGAAAAATAATAATATGACCATGCTAATCGTTATATACATATATGCTTGAATTAAAAAGTTTTTTGTTATTATGTATGTTAGTTTATTGTCTGTTAGATTCATGGTGTTTAGAATTTTGGTTTGAAAACGTGTCTTTAAAATGATCAATCATAATTATATTATTTTGTATTATGGCATTTAAATTAAGTAGCTGACTCAAGGAAAATTATAAAAAAAAAAAATGTCACAAATATGAATTGTCCAAGGCTTGCAGTGAGAATATTTCTTCTTACCTTTCTATGCAGAAATGAATTTAATATTTATAAACTGGTCATTCTGAATAATAGAATTGAAACCAATTTTATTGTAATTATGTAGAAAGTTCAAAGGAATTTTGCTGAATGTGTAATCTTAAGATTTTACCTATAAATATTCAGTTTGATAGATTTAAATCAAATATATATAAGATGCAGAAAAAATAGAACATTCAGTTTTGATGAAAGCTGGTTTATGTGAATCATGAAAAAAAATCAATACGTAATTTTTTGATGACCAGAGAATACTTGGTTTTAATATCACTAATCTGATGTTATTAATAGTTTGGGAGAAACAAGGCATAAAGTTAATAGTTAGGTGTACATTATTATTTATGGTAAATGATATATGTAACTTTTATATATTATTAATCTTTTTACGATTTTATTAGGTATTTTAGTATGCAGGCCTCATATAAATTACTGAATATTAAGAGAAATATGTAGTCATTTAGAAATTTTAATTCATAGGCTTAGAAATAGACAATATTTAGACTAAATTACGAACATAATGAGCTGAATAGAATATAACATATAAGTGCATTACATATAATATTGGATTATTAAAATAAATAGTTATCATTTATTGGAAAGTATGAAAAAATATTCTTAGGTATATTTAAAAATACATTCAGTTTAAATGCACTTTTTAATTGCTATGGATAAAATTATTGGGGAGAGAGATAGGATAACTGTTTAAAGTAGAAAAATATAATTATAGATTGCAAAATATTGAGAAATAAAATTATCTTTAGAATATAGTCGGCTATGAGATACTTCTGACACAAATTAAAGATGCATAAATACAATGCATACCAATTATTTTTGTTTAGGCAAAATACAGATATTAATTTAAGGCTATTGAAGCAGATATCTGCATTCTAAAAAATCAGGAAATATGAAACTTTTGTGCAGTATGACAAAAAAAAAAAGACATTGGCAGTTAAGCCATAATTAAAAATTATCATTGAGAATAGTTTGCCATTAGTTTTTTTTTTTATCATATGTACTTGTGATATTTCTATAAATTTAAATATTGTTCATATTTTTTCCTCCCTTTTAAAATTTTTATTTTAGCATGGAATGATTTATTTATCTACTAGATGGTCTAAATGTTCTTTGTTGAAAAATAATAATATGACCATGCTAATCGTTATATACATATATGCTTGAATTAAAAAGTTTTTTGTTATTATGTATGTTAGTTTATTGTCTGTTAGATTCATGGTGTTTAGAATTTTGGTTTGAAAATGTGTCTTTAAAATGATCAATCATAATTATATTATTTTGTATTATGGCATTTAAATTAAGTAGCTGACTCAAGGAAAATTATAAAAAAAAAAAATGTCACAAATATGAATTGTCCAAGGCTTGCAGTGAGAATATTTCTTCTTACCTTTCTATGCAGAAATGAATTTAATATTTATAAACTGGTCATTCTGAATAATAGAATTGAAATCAATTTTATTGTAATTATGTAGAAAGTTCAAAGGAATTTTGCTGAATGTGTAATCTTAAGATTTTACCTATAAATATTCAGTTTGATAGATTTAAATCAAATATATATAAGATGCAGAAAAAATAGAATATTCAGTTTTGATGAAAGCTGGTTTATGTGAATCATGAAAAAAAAATCAATACGTAATTTTTTGATGACCAGAGAATACTTGGTTTTAATATCACTAATCTGATGTTATTAATAGTTTGGGAGAAACAAGGCATAAAGTTAATAGTTAGGTGTGCATTATTATTTATGGTAAATGATATATGTAACTTTTATATATTATTAATCTTTTTACGATTTTATTAGGTATTTTAGTATGCAGGCCTCATATAAATTACTGAATATTAAGAGAAATCTGTAGTCATTTAGAAATTTTAATTCATAGGCTTAGAAATAGACAATATTTAGACTAAATTACGAACATAATGAGCTGAATAGAATATAACATATAAGTGCATTACATATAATATTGGATTATTAAAATAAATAGTTATCATTTATTGGAAAGTATGAAAAAATATTCTTAGGTATATTTAAAAATACATTCAGTTTAAATGCACTTTTTAATTGCTATGGATAAAATTATTGGGGAGAGAGATAGGATAACTGTTTAAAGTGGAAAAATATAATTATAGATTGCAAAATATTGAGAAATAAAGTTATCTTTAGAATATAGTCGGCTATGAGATACTTCTGACACAAATTAAAGATGCATAAATACAATGCATACCAATTATTTTTGTTTAGGCAAAATACAGATATTAATTTAAGGCTATTGAAGCAGATATCTGCATTCTAAAAAATCAGGAAATATGAAACTTTTGTGCAGTATGACAAAAAAAAAAAAAAAGACATTGGCAGTTAAGCCATAATTAAAAATTATCATTGAGAATAGTTTGCCATTAGTTTTTTTTTATTTTTATCATATGTTCTTTGTTGAAAAATAATAATATGACCATGCTAATCATTATATACATATATGCTTGAATTAAAAAGTTTTTTGTTATTATGTATGTTAGTTTATTGTCTGTTAGATTCATGGTGTTTAGAATTTTGGTTTGAAAATGTGTCTTTAAAATGATCAATCATAATTATATTATTTTGTATTATGGCATTTAAATTAAGTAGCTGACTCAAGGAAAATTATATATAAAAAAATTGTCACAAATATGAATTGTCCAAGGCTTGCAGTGAGAATATTTCTTCTTACCTTTCTATGCAGAAATGAATTTAATATTTGTAAACTGGTCATTCTGAATAATAGAATTGAAATCAATTTTATAGTAATTATGTAGAAAGTTCAAAGGAATTTTGCTGAATGTGTGTAATCTTAAGATGTTACCTATAAATATTCAATTTGATAGATTTAAATCAAATACATTGAACCGTATTCGAATATGTGTATTCGAAACACCGGTCTCTTAGGCAGAGAACGTACTCGGAGAGTATGTATGCCCAAACGATAGCTATAAAATATATAACTAGCGTTACATTTCCAGGACATAACTTCTTCTCGGCTGTTGAGTTCAACACCAAGTTCAAAGCACTTTTTTGTTTGTGTATAAACACGGGCGCCAGCTGCTTATTCTAAAAGAATAGACAACGCACTTTGAATAGTGGCAACTAACCCAACGCCTAAATCCACGACTAGCTCAGTTGTTTGTAATCACTAATAGATTATACTTAATTAGTGGTTAAAAGACTTGATAAAGAATTTGTTAAAAAGAATTTATAAAAAGAATTGATAAAAAGGAATTGATAAAAAGAATTGACCGACAAATAAAGTTTAATTTTAAAGATAATTTATTAACTAACATTTATTTCTAAATTTAAACATTTTATAATTCTAATAAACACACGCATATTTTAAATTGACATTTCTAAACTAGTTTAAATATTCTTGTTTACTTTCATAACAAAACACTGGTAATTATCTAATTTAACTAATAATATTGATATAAGGATCACGCACATATTAACTCATGCACACACATAATAATATTAAAGTATTACATACCATCTGAAATTTAATCACACACATCAATAGTTCATTTATGTATGATATCGAGTTCATATATTTAGACTCTTGGAGGATTCGCACGAATTAATGAAATGCAATGGCTATTACAGTATAACGAAAATAAGCAAATGTTTTACCTAGGATTTTGAATGTTGACGTAGAATTTTGTTCTTTGGAGGCTGCTTTCGGTGAGGATATTTCCATTATAAATGCTTACCAGCCGGCTGGGACGTTTCCTTGCTGAGTTTCCTGATTTTCACGATTATTGCTATCGGAGACAAATAGATACTGACGGAGATTTTCTAAGATGTTAAGCTGACATTATTTCACGGGCAGATCTGCTGTTTTCTCGGACATCTGGGCTGGAGGTGAACGTGCGTTCCAAAATATTCTCAGCACTGCATTTTGTTTCTTAACTGACTCAATTAATTTCCGAACTGCACTCTCTCAATAACTTTGTGAACTGATGGTCTCAACTCAATTAATTTGTGGAATGAATGACTGTCCGATAAAAAAGGTCTATTTATATCTGCAACGTGTTGTCTTTCTGATATCTCCGGCAAAGATCTGTTGTCAAATTTCTTATCAATTAATCCTTTGATAAACGTGTTTTGAAAGATTGCTTAATTAGTAATAGCCATGCAAAAACGTATTGTTTTATATTAATTAATATCTAATAGCCATTGCCGTGTTTTTCAATGATAATCTTCCCTAACTTTCACATACATTTTATATATTTACAAATGTACATATATACGCACATATATTTTTAATACAATTTACTATTTAGTTTTAACATTATTTTTTTTTTAATTAAAATTGAATGAAAAGAGATTTGTATATTTATATTTTTACGAATACTAATAAAAACTATTTAATTCCTGTCTTTTTCGAAAACAAGCTGCAATAAATTCTTCAACATTTAATTTTATGTTTTTCTTTTATGAACGATTACTTTAATAATAATTTTAGATAAAAATTATATGTGCCTATATCAATATAGGTACAATATATAAGATGCAGAAAAAATAGAACATTCAGCTTTGATGAAAGCTGGTTTATGTGAATCATGAAAAAGAATTAATACATAATTTTTTGATGACCAGAGAATACCTGGTTTTAATATCATTAATCTGATGTTATTAATAGTTTGGGAGAAACAAGGCATAAAGTTGATAGTTAGGTATGCATTATTATTTATGGTAAATGATACATGTAACTTTTATATATTATTAATCTTTTTACGATTTTATTAGGTATTTTAGTATGCAGGCCTCGTATAAATTATTGAATATTAAGAGAAATCTGTAGTCATTTAGAAATTTTAATTCATAGGCTTAGAAATAGACAACATTTAGACTAAATTACGAACATAATGAGCTGAATAGAATATAACATATAAGTGCATTACATATAATATTGGATTATTAAAATAAATAGTTATCATTTATTGGAAAGTATGAAAAAATATTCTTAGGTATATTTAAAAAGACATTCAGTTTAAATGTACTTCTTAATTGCTATGGATAAAATTATTGGGGAGAGAGATAGGATAACTGTTTAAACTGAATAATTATTCATTTTGTATTCATCAATACAGGAAATATCTATATACATAGACTATAATTTATGAAGAGAAACTTATATATTGGGTAAATTGAATTATTAAAAAGCCAGGCCAGTTTATTTGTTATAGATTCTTGACTGCACTGTTTGCAAATGTAAGCTAAATGTTTATCATAATGTAAACAGAAAAACTGAGTGTGAATTGTTTAATATCTAGTCACTTTTATGATAACGTATGCACAAAACCCATAATTTGTAAATCATAAAAATGGATGAATCTGTGCTATACACCTGGGTCTCATTTTATGGGGATTATTTTAATGCAATTTTGAAGTTATGCAATTCATGTTTCTTCTTAATATCTTTCATATTTCACTATATTTATTAGATATCAAGAAATTTAAATTATTAATAATTTTTATTTTGACTTGAAATGCTTTTTTTTTTTTTTCAAAAATAAAACGTTATATTATAACCTACTTATACTAATGAGTAAATAATAATAAATTTATACTTACGTATAAAAATATCGCAATAAATATTCAAAAATTTTAAACTTTTAAAACGTATTTTGTTAGATATATCAGAAATAAATAATTTTTTAGATTTTTAAAATAAATAATAACAAAGATTTTATTGATTTTGTAAACTGAAAATAATCTTTCTAATGGTAATGTATAATCTTTTTGTTTTGATTGCGATCTCATTTTTTTAATATAGAAACAGAAAACCATTAACACAACACAAGACTGAAAGTGGTGCTAGTTGTACATCACATCACGAATCTGATTCCTTACCAGTTCACAAACGAACGCATATTGTCAAATAGCAATAATGATTAAAATACATATGAAAAAATGTAAAATTAAATACTGTAGTTAATAAAAAAAGTAAAAAAAGTTTGTTTTGTATTAATTTTTTTCAAATATTTGAAATTTTTTATTAGTCATACTTAATTTCCTTAATTTTTTTACTGTGAATTTTAAACTAATTTTTCCTTGTTGCTTTGCTTTTATGCAATTTCTGAAAAGTACAGAACCTATCCCATTTTTTAAGGTAAGTTAAGTCTATTTGCGATTTTTTTTGTGTGCATTTTCTGAGGAACCTATCTACCACATAAAACAAGATCCAGGTGTATATACAATGGAAATTTTTTTTTATGATGTATATGTAATTGATAAATTTTTTTTTTTTTTCAGTATTATTTTTTTATAATATTTGCTGATAAATTATATCAATAAATTAAGCTTAATTTTGTACAGTTATTTTTAAAAATTTTTAAAGCTGTATTTAGGTGTGCTTATTTTTGTTCAATTATTATTGTATAAAATTAATTTTTCTTTAATTTTTTTAAAGCAAAAGCCACAAAACTATTTTTAAAATATTTTTCCTTTTTATTATTGGAATTGGGTGACTTTGTTCAAATCCATAAAATTTTGTATTCCAAAAAGAGTCAAGAACCATGAATTTGTAATAAGGATATTCGGCCTACATCAATGCTTATAAATTGCTTGAGTATATATGTAAGGTATTTCGGGTTTGAACTAAGATATACACAAATATGTATTAGTAAACTTTGATTTAAATAAATATTTATATTAGGTGAAAGTTGACTGGTTAATAAAATTCAAATAAAAATGATTCACTTCAAATATATGTAATATTAATCAATATGATAATGATGATGATAATTTAAAACATAGCACTGAAGATTTAAACTGAGCACAAGCTCTTCCAAAAGTTTTTTTTTTTTAAGTTTCGATCAAAGTTTAAAGTGCCAAACCTGAATAGAAAGTGTACTTTTGGAAAACTTATTAATGCCTGATCATCATCATTTACAAATTATTACTGCCATACCTGCATGTCCCCCAGTGGGTTGTGGATATTACTAGCATATTGGATGTTAAAAGCATAATGTTTGTATTGGGTTTGATAAGCAAACAAACTAAATAAGTTATTAAAAAATAATTTATTAACAATGAATATATAAAACTTAACTTTTATACTTGCAACCATCACTAGATTTACAAAATATTAAAGAAATATTTTAAATTTAAGACCTTGTAATACATATAATAATAAGATCTTACCACGTGAAATATTTAGAGTTCCAAACCATGGTTTTCTGCAGATATTCTTTTAATATTTTAAGGAGGTCTTCATTAGTTCTTCCAAATTTTTGGTAGTTACCCTCCTTGTGCGCTGGTGATGTTAGATAGTAAATACAGCTGCATTAGTAATATTAGATAGGATATATTATCAGTAGGTCTTGGGTTGTTCTTACAGCGCTGTTTGGTTCTTTCTTCATGACATTATTAAAATTGGAAATGGCTGGTTTGGGCAAACTTCAGTATTAGTTTCTGGATTAGATTACATTCTCCAGGTGTTTTGGCTGATGTGGATTTAAGTTGTCTAACCCACACATACTAGATACTCTTTTGTTAGATAATGTCATCATATTTGCTGTTATAAATGGAGTATTGAAAAATACTGTAAAGCAGTAAGATATGCAACTTACAGTGGGAAACACTTTTAACTAGCGGTTTCTCTTCTTGACAAGGAATCACTGCAACACTGCTTTTTGAGCTAAGTCTTCAGATAAAACTTGGTTAGACTAGGACTGCCTGAGTTGTTTGCTTCAGACCTATTTATACGTATTTGATATTTAACAACATGTTTTTCAAACAACAGATTTGTCACCAGCTAATTATAAGATTTGACCTCTGTTTTTTTGTTTTTTTTTTGGAAAACATTTTCTTTATTTCCTTCACAATATATTGTGGAAATAAATCTACAGATATTATATCATGATTTGATACTTAAATGAATGAAAGAAGAAAAGGTGTTTTTTCTGTCTATTCACATCAGTTGATGATGGGAAGAAAGAAAAACCACAACCAACTTCAAAAATTCGACCTCCAATTTTTAAACATTATCACCTCCAAAATTTCAATATCATATTCTGACTTTTCACTAAATTTTCCCCAAGAATTAGAAAACTGTACACACCTGGGTCTCTTTTTACGCGGACTTATTTAACACGATTTTGAAGTTATGCGATTCGTGTTTCACCGGAAGTCGAACTCCGATAATGCGCTTTTACTTAATAAATATAATAATAAATTTCGAGCACTTTCGTTATATTGAAAGTAATAGCACATTATTGGAATTCGATTTTCATCTTAGTAATTTCAATATTTTCAGTCCTTTATAATAGTAAGATTTTATGCAATAATGAAATTAAAATCATGATTTCCACATTTTATGTATACACACATTAAATTTTACAAGATTATAATGTAAATTTGTTCAAACATTGTGCATGTTAATTTTGCATTTTAATTCACATTCTGTTTTTGCTTTTTAAAAAAGAACCTAATCAATTATTAATCATTTAGTGTCCGCAAGTTTATTTTTAAAAGGTGAGTAATAGCAGTGGGCACAATTAAAATTGAAAATTAAAGACAAAAATAACAATTTAATTTTTAGTTGTTAGATTACTTACTAATTATGTTGTCACCAGAAAACCATTAACACAACATGAGAGTGATGTTGGCGCTAGTTGTATTTTCTCTTGTGAAGAATCTGTTTTTTTACTAGTTTGCAAACGAACCTGTTTAACGGCAAATAGCGATAATAATTAAAACGTGTATAAAAAAATGTAAATTACTGTAAATTATCCATAAAAATATATTGTTTTGAATAAAATTAAATATTATAGTTAAAAAAAGTTTGTCTTGTATCAATTTTTTTTAAATTTGAAATTTTTTATTAGTTATATTTTATTTCCTTTTTTTTTTTTGCGCGAATTTTAAAATAATTTTACGTTGGTGCTTTGCTTTTACGCGAATTTTGAAAAATCACAGACCGCATCCCCCCCCCTTTTCAATGTAAGTTACGTCTATTTTTGCGCCATTTCGTTTGCGCGTGTTTTCTGAGGAACCTATCTCGCGTAAAACGAGACCCAGGTGTAATTAAAAAAATCCATTCAGAAAAAAGAGAATGAGAAAAGATACAAAATGTCTCGCATTTTTATAAATTATACAATTCAAAACTCCTGCGGCATATCAAAATATTTTTCTCTCTTTATAATACAATTTGTCATTTTGTTGTTTCTCATTTGTTATAAAGTAATTTTATGAAATATTTAATATGATTAAATGCATAAACTGACTTTTTTAAAAAATTTTTTAAAGCAAACAAATTTTTGTTTTCATGCAGCTTTGTAATATAACTAATTTGAGCTGCTATTGGATTTGTTTTAATTACGTATTATATATCATATAAAAATAAATACTGCAATTTCTGATACAATCACAAATATTTTTAGCATTATATTCTTTTAGAAATTGGTTTATATTTTTCAGAAACTAGTCATTCATAATGAACTAGATCCTTCTACATTTTCTTGATGAATTTTAATGGGATTGAAGGTCCATTGCTAATTTTTCTTGCTCTTTATGAAATTATTAGTTTTATCAATATCATAAAGGCTTCATTATTTTTTTTTTCTTTTTTCAGTATTAGATAATGTCCCATTGTGATACTTATTCATTTGTAAGGGTGGGTCTGTATATCTAAGGAACAATGGAGCTTTCAAATGAAGAATTTTTCTTAATATATGAAGTAAGTAGTGTGTTTCCATCAGTAATTTTAAACAGTTACTATAAATGTCTTAATTTTTTCAGTTAGTCACAAGTCTATCTTGGTTCGGTTTATATTTTTCTAATATGTGTTTCCTTTTTTCACATTCTTGATTGTAAGTTTAGTATTATCAGCATATTGAAGAATGCTAATTTTTTTCATAAATCCTGAATCAGTTATTTGTCTCCTAAGTAGATTTAAAATGCAACTCTTTTTAACAATATGAAAAACAGCTATTTTATTATAGGTTGTTTTAATTGTAGCTTTTAGTCTAGAATAGATTCCTCATAAGGACAATGAGATGCTTTGGCATATCTTTATTAAAGAGTAATTTAATATAAACCTGCTATGTATTTTAATATATATGTGTGTTATATGCAAGCAAAATAAATGTGTAGTATGCACTTATATCTATATGAATTGTATATATTGTAAATATCGATAAGTCTATCTATATTTTAAAAATTATCGTTTGTTATATAAAAAAAAAACCTTTGAGTTGATGTTTATATATGAAGTATTATTATTGTTTATGGTTATTAGGTATAGTTATTGTTTGAAGTTATTATTTTATTTATATGTTGATGGTACATTGTTATGAATATTTAATTATTATAAATAAATGAAGACATATAAATTGTTGATTATATAAAAAAATTTTATTTGCAGTGATTATTAAAAAAATGCAATATTATTATTTATGTATATTTTTAAAGCTGTCAAATAAATTTTCAATTTAATATTTTTTATATAATATGCTTGATATTTTTTTTTTTTTTAATGTTAATTGTTTAAAATAAAACATGTGTAACAATGGTTTTCAAAACAGCATTTGCTAGCATGTGGAACAACAGCAACAAAAAAAAAAAGAAGCCATTATTATTAGGATAGTGATTAAAAAAACAAAAGGATAAAATTTTGTTGTACTTTGTTTCTTTGAAATTACCATTCTTCAGAATATTGGAATAAGATAGATTTCTATGGTAAATACATAAATCATGACAGGCTAATAGAGATATATCGCAGC
This sequence comes from Epiperipatus broadwayi, assembly GCA_028023455.1. Taxonomy (NCBI): domain Eukaryota; kingdom Metazoa; phylum Onychophora; class Udeonychophora; order Euonychophora; family Peripatidae; genus Epiperipatus; species Epiperipatus broadwayi. Next base: position 1,982,799 of record JAQFVV010012572.1, on the reverse strand, counting down.
CAAGAGGCTGCACCATTTTCTTTCATTTATTCCAAGGCAGTTTAAAAAGAAAAACTAAGAAAATTTCAACACATGAATTTCATCGCGTTTGAAGCCGAAATTTGACATAGCTATCTGGAATCTATAATGGTCAATCTAATAATAATCTGGAGGTAACTAGAATTAATATATTGGATTCAACATTTCAATTTATTTATTTATTTTTCAAGGAAAGAAATTTTAGAAGGATAAAAATATACATACATCTTTCTTCACTTTAACTAGAATGCATTCTAATATTAAACGGATAAAGAAATAAAACAATGGAATAAGTTGACTTTTGAAGGAAAACTAGACATGTGAACTTTGAAAGGTAGTCAATAATTTTATATGTATAAATGATATATAAATATATTTTTGAGATCGATATTTTTGTTTACTTTTATTTTTCATTATAAAAATATAACGTTTTATAAATATTCAATTCAAGCGTCTTGTTTTCTAACAGCAATAAATGTTTAACAGGTGTCAAAATTAACACTTAAGTAATTTAAAATCTTAAAGTATGGCTTATAAGTTTGGATTGCATATGAGTTGTTATGTATATTTTAATAAGTAAATTTATATTCGCAAATTTTTATTATAAAAATTGTTTTATTATTAATTTATTTCCATTTTTTTTTTTTTTTAACTTTATATAATGATTCTTATGCATACCAAAACAATAATTTATATATATTTGCTGTATATAATATATATATTTTTTTTTTATTATTTTAAATATCTGAAAAGTATAAATATGGATTTGTATTTATATTAATACCTACTTGTTAAGCACAGATATGTCTTTATCTATTTAATATATATACTTATTGCAAGTATATATGTATATTTATTATTTGGGTTTGTATTTAAAACATTGATATTACCTAAAATTAAACCCTAATATAAAAATAAAGGATGTACTATTTGTTTTATAAGTAATGCCTTTGTAATTTATTTGAAAGAGTATTAATATTTTATTCTTATTTTTCTTTTAATGCCAGAGTCATTATGAAATTAATTGAATTCACAATTTAATAGAGGGTAACTTCATATTTCACTTATTGTTTGGTCTTTAGGCCACTTACACATATTATTATTCACAATTTAATAGAGGATAACTTCATATTTCACTTATTGCTTAGTCTTTGGGCCACTTACACATATTATTATTCATTGATATGTTTAGATATACATAAATTTACATAATAGATGTGTATATTGGATTTAATAGAATTCCCTTTGTTTCTGATATATATATTTGATTAGTTAGTCATATCAACCTTGAAAATAAATTATAATGATAGATCTCATTGCTCTGTATGATTTTAGATTTATTTCATGTATAGCTAGTTGGAAGGGCATATAAATAATTTATTTAAATATAACTGGGATAATTTTGTCTTTCTTCATTTAAATCATACAATCTATTATATTAGGCTTTCTCAACAATTGGATTCATTTAGATTATATATATTCCATTACGTTTATTATCCAATGTTTGAAGCATTATTTTCTTCTCATATATTGATGTTCCATTATATTTGAGGTATAATATGTTTATATGATATATTGTCCATTACATTTGGCACCACAAACTGTTGGTCCCAGTTAACTGATGATTGGTATAATATAATAAAAGTACGTTCCATTACAATATATTATACAAGCAATTTTATGTATAGATATATAATTCTATAAAATATTGTAAAAAAAACTACAGATGTAAATTTTATATAATTGATATTATTAAATGTGATAGAATTTTACAGTTATTATTTTGCATTTCTAGCTATCAAAATACTAGAATATTAGTTATTAAAAAGTATGTATTGCTTGTTTAGCGATTATTATTATTGACTTCTATTTGCAGTGTAAGGTGATTATCTAATGGCAAACAAAAATATCGCTCCTGAGGAGAGATTCGCTTTCTGATATTCCAAAGTGAATCTAGAGAACTTTTATGCAGGCTGCATGGTTTAGAATATTATTTTGAAAAACCTTCAGGCAGATAGTAAAAGAAACTAGAGTTATAAATAATTCATACTGAGTGCATTTTTTAACCTGAGTTCAAATTCCTCAAAATTAGGAGCAATGGTAATAAAGATTTATATATCAACTAGTTTTTTAATTAATAAGTATTTGTGGTGGCTAATGATTACTTTCTATCTTTTAATTAACCTGCTCCTCTTGTAAATATATTTTAAATAAAATTTATAACAAGTATTCAAGAAAACCTAATCCAGTTCTTAGTTGTTGTTTTTTTTTGTTAAACTTGATACATAGTAAAACATTTTATTGCTTGCCTTTTTTGCAACTGACGTATCAGATGTGTATAGATTAAATATTATATAATCACTTCCGTCATTACAGAAGAGACATTACAATGTAACGCAGTCAACGGTCTATTTGATCGAATTTAGGTCCTGTAATTGGTAATATGACAGCCATGAACAAAATTCGAACCCTATAATTGACAAACTGGTATAGTTAGAGAGATTTTTGTAATAGCCAAAAAATAATTGTAATTTTATTGAAGTAAAACTAGCAGTATTAAAATTAAAATGTAATAAATTATTATTACTGAATTTGACATTGAAGACTCGACTAGCTTGTCTCTGTTCATGCAACATGTTGAAAGGTATTTTCTTATAAATAAAGTTGAGGAAAGTAAAATTAAAATAACAATGTTATTATATTTTGCAGGCTAAAGGGTAATGAAATTATTAACTGTTTATGTGGAACGGTTAAATCAGAAAATTTTTTCCCAAAGAAATAATTTCTAAGCTAAATGAATATTTCAACCATTTAATCTTCAAGACATGCAGCTCAACTTCATTTTAGGCATATAAGTCAATCTCAAGGAGAAAAATTGCATAAATATGACATAGCACTGAGAGACCTAACAAAAAACTCTGTATATGGTGATTTAATAGACGAGGCACTTCTTGAACAGTTTTTATGGGGATGTCAAATGTTTGCGACAGCAATTATTATCAGACAAAGATCTGACATATAAAGATGCAATTAATAGAGAGGGATAGCTTATGAATTAGTATTAGAACAGTCAAAAACATTTCAGAAATTAAATTTGAATGATGTAAATGAAACTGCTATCCAAAAACTGAAGCGTGGAGCATAAGTAATTTTAATAAAACAAAGTCACATAGGAGAAAATTTTTGAGTCTGCTGTGGAAAAAGTGGACCTACAGCTTGTAATTGTATAAGAAATAATGAAGAGTGCACAAATGGACATGTAGTAAATACTTATTGAAAAATGTCCAAGATTAAATAAAAGTCTGCAACAAGTAGCTCAACTATGAACTAAAGCTAAACCCAGATTAAAAATACCAAAACAAATATTGTCGAGCAAATAATGTTTCCTATTTAAATATATGGAAAAAGAATTTTGTGGAAATTGACAATGGATCGGGCATATCACTATAATCCAACAAAGTCTAAATAATTTAATAGCAAATATTAAAATGACCCCTGGCATTAAATTTTATTTGCAAGCACAAAATATTAATGGAAGTGAAATGAAAATCCTCGGAAAATATATCAGTAGATGTAAAAACCAATAGAAAATCTAAATCCTTGCCATTACACCTGGGTCTCGTTTTACGCGATAGATAGGTTTCTTAGAAAACGTGCAAACGAAATTGCGCAAAAATAAACGTAACTTACCTTGAAAAAGGGGGGATACGGACTGTGATTTTTCAAAAATCACGTAAGAGCAAAGCACCAATGTAAAATTACTTTAAAATTCGCGAAAAAAAAAATAAGGAAATAAAATATGACTAATAAAAAATTTCAAATTTGAAAAAAATTGATACAAGACAAACTTTTTTAACTATAATATTTAATTTTATTCAAAACAATATGTATTTTTATGCATACATTTTTTATACATGTTTTAATTATTATCGCTGTTTGCCGATAAACAGGTTCGTTTGCAAACTGGTAAAAAATCAGATTCTTCACAAGAAGAAATACAACTAGCGCCAACTTCACTCTCATGTTGTGTTAATGGTTTTCTGGTGACAATGTAATTAGTAATTAATCTTTGAGATGATGATTTTATTAATTGTTTATGAACACGATATCCAGACATACAACCATTTAGCTCTCATTGGAATTTAAGAGCACGTTCGTGATTAGTGTCATTTATAAGAAAATAATTTGCCAACTGATTAGAAAGTTGAAGACCTTCTCGAATCATTTTTGCAGTGAAAGAAACAGGTTCCATTTCTGTTTCATTATCTTTTTCTACAGTTTCTTCTGTATCTAAACTTTTATTTTTGTCTTTAATTTTTTAATTTTCAATTCCGTTTAAAAATCAAATTTCGTTTCACTGCTATTACTCACCTTTTAAAAATAAACTTGCGGACACTTAATGATTAATAATTGATTACGTTCTTTTTTAAAAAGCAAAAACAGAATGTGATTTAAAATGCAAAATTAACACGCACAATGTTTGAACAAATTTACATTATAATCTTGTAAAATTTAATGTGTGTATACATAAAATGTGGAAATCATGATTTTAATTTCATTATTGCATAAAATCTTACTATTATAAAGCACTGAAAATATTGAAATTACTAAGATGAAAGTTGAATTCCAATAATGTGCTATTACTTTCAATATGATGTAAGTGCGCGAAATTTATTATTTAAAGTAATAGCGCATTATCGGAGTTCGACTTCCGAAGAAACATGAATCGGGTAATTTCAAAATCGCTTTAAATAAATCTGCGTAAAAAGAGACCCAGGTGTATATATAGTTTGGAATAAAATAAATCCTTTTATTAATCATGAATGGTTTGCGAGACTAAGTATTAAAGGTAACATAGTTAAAAGAATTAATAACAAGATTAAATGCAAATTCCCAAGTCTATTTAAGGTGAAACAAGAAGTTATGAAAACTAAACCTGTTGAAATTGATCTGAAAGAAAGGACAAAACCGATATTTGCAAAATTCTTAAAATGCCATTCTTCCAGAAAGAGAAAGTTAAAAAACTATTAATGAACTAGTTTAGAAGCAAGTATTAACACGTGGAAGAGTAGGACTGGGCAATATCTGTAGTCGTAAGTTTGAAACCAGATGGGAAATTTGAGAATTTGTGGCGATTATTGATTCACTGTAAATAAAAACTTAAACAAAGGTGCATCCAATTCCAAACACTAAACGAATACTCGCACTGCTACAAGCATTGTCATACATTTGCAAAACTGGATTTAAAAGCAGTGTTTCATCATATTTTTGGAAAACTTCTGAATACTCGAACACTAAATTTCTAGGACATCTAATCAGTAAAGGGGATAAATTACCTCATGCGAAGAAAGTATGGACTTTTAAAAAGCTTCAAGACCGAAAAATGTCAAAAGTGTTACAAGCTTTTTAAAATTTAATAAATTTTTTAAAATCTTTTTTAAAAAATAAGACCAAAATAACCCATCCATTATATAATTTATTAAAAAACCATTAAAGTTAGTGAGGCCCTGAAAAACACGAAAAAGTATTCAATGAAACTAAAGTTCTATTAACATTGAGATAGTTACACATTTATTATAATAACGATTGATCTTGACGTCATAGTTACTATAGATGCTTCCAACCATGGCATAGGGGCTGCTTTATCTCACCCTACGTATAGCGAAGAAGAGACAAAATAACATGCATCTAGATCAGTATCTAGTGCTGAAGGAAATTCTAGCCGATTAGATAAAGAAGTACTGGCTAATAACATTTGGAAGTGAAAAAAATTATCAACACTTACATGGTTGAAATTTTACTGCGTTAATGGGATCGTAAATCATTCGAGACCCACTTGCCAAACATTTGAGCCACTGCATATTATGCTGCTAAATTTTCTATCGGCATATAAATATGAATTGAAGTTCACAAAGGGAAATTAATTCTACATGCAGACGTGTTACCTTGAATGCCCATGAAACAATATAGACACTTCATTCAAATGTGCTAAATAGTAAAACAATCGCTAACCGGTCTAAAAATGATGACAGTTATCAAGAATTGATTAAATAGATAAGTAGGGGTTGGCCTGCAAAATGGCCAAAATAACTAGCGCTATTTGTTTTGGAATATTAGAACAAATCTCACAATGTACAATGGTTGCATATTAAATGGTAACTGAGTTGTAATACTAATGGCTGGAAGAAAGATTTAAATTTATTACATGATGGGCATCCGAGAATTGTAAGAGTTAAAGCATTAGTGAGAAAGTATGTTAGATGACCAAATATTAATTTTTAAAAAATATTAACTGAGCTGATCTACAGCTAGACTACTCGAGAAAAATTTTATAAAATGGCCTGCAGTAACTATCTTTGCAGTGAATACATAGACCAAGTCAGATCCTTTAAAAGTCACATTTTTCTAGCTGTCATAGACATATTTTTGTTGGTTAGAATACAGAATTGTAAAAAATACAAGCTCAGAAGTGACAATAAAGAAATAATGAAAATTTTTCTCATATCTTGGTTTAGCAGAAATCATCATATCTGATAAAAAGTGAAGTGAAAAAATGTTAATCATTGTCGCTTGAAATCAATTAATGAGTTAATATAAATAAGTATAACAGACAAAGAAGAAAACCAAGCAGATGACAAAAAAAGAAATAATGGAAATTCCACATGCCTGAACAAGATTAACAAGTGTAACAATGGAAGAAGATAAAACTGAGAGTCCATCCAACAGTTGTGGTTTCCAAGAGACATGCTTGTAAAAGCAAAAGAAAACACTGTTTCTACCAAGTAGGGAAGGGGAAGAGATTGCTATGTATGTATCTTAATATACATATATGTTGTAATGTATATATATTACATATATAACATTTGAAAAAAAAAAGATTACTCAGTATTAGACTCTTTAAAATTTGCTGAGCATGCTTTCAACTGCTAAGGCCAGAATCATAGTACTCATAATTTGCAGGATGCATTGTGAGATTTAAAAAAGGTGAGCATTATGTAAATAATTAATTTAAATTTAATACTTTTTGGACTGGAATGCTATTTTCTTTTTGTTGATCGCGTGGGGGTTATTAGTGATGAACCATAATCTTTATTTTGCATTTTCTGTCGTCATGTTTAGAGCATACATTTACTTTTACTGGATCAAAAATGTGATCTTATTCCCGCTCATATTTGAGAAAAATTGACTTGTACTCAAGAGTTATTCATAGCACATCAGATTTTATATATTATTTGGGGGGTTCAATCCAGGAGCCTATTCTTAGGGTATTATGTAGCAGTATGCTTAAATTCTTTTAACTTTTCGTGAGAGCAAAGGAAATGTATAGCATACATAACCAATATGTTATGTCCGCCTCTCATGAAGGTAACCATTTTATTTTCTTGTAAAATTTCTTCATGGTATTAATTAATGTATTATTGTTGTATCCTAGTTTGCATAAACCTTTGATATAGGCATCAATATTGTCTTTTTGATCTGCCTCATATTTGCATAGATTTAGGTTTCTATTTAAGAAACTTTTAATACAAGCTAATTTATGCATAGTTGGTGTCCGAGATTGAGAGTGAATTGTTCCCCGCCTCCAAATTTCAAAAAGCTTAATCATCATCTTCTAATCCAAATTGTCGTCATTTCGTTGGCTATATAGATCCAAGAACTTACAATCTTTTGAGGCATCTTCGTCTTCAGTGGGTCATTTTAAAGATGTTATTTGCATCCAATCTTAACATGTATCTGTAATATGTTTCTCAAGAGCACATATTAGCATGTCGTCCATGTATCATGTATAAATTAAGTTGGGTTCAATGGTTAGGTAATTAGGGATAATTACCTTTTTAAATTTAGCTAATGTAATGCTACAAATAATGCCACTTGTGGGCAAAACCATGGGCCAACCATAGTTTTTCTTGTAATGTTTGTTAAATAAGGCAGTGATGTCTTTGTCTGTCGATCTTAAAGCCTCCAGAATGAACCCACCCATATTAGGATTATATTGTTATTTTTTTTTGCAGCATTTCCTGAATAATGTTTATTGAGTGCGTACAAGAAACGACTCTTATAACTCCATGATGTCTAAGGATTCAAGTTTATGGTTTTATTTTATGTATATTAATGTGATAAACAAGTTTTAGAGAGGATCTTCCAAAACCTAGATGTACTGTAAGTCATTCAGCGATATAGTTTTAGCAGTTTTATAATAATATGCCTCTCGAAGATCTATCATTAACTGCAGGGACTAATTAAGTTTGTGTAGTTTAATATTTACAAAGATTCGTGGTGAATAGCTGCAGTTGGAAACATTTTAAAATATTCTGATCTGTTAAAAATTTTATTTCGTATGCGTTAGTGAAGCTATAATTATATTATAATGCGTAATACGTCTGCTTAGCGCTTTTGATAATGTTCGAATCTCATACTCATAGCTTTGTGAATGAAGACTGTTGTGATTTATTGTACACATATGCAAATGAGTTCGAATTTTTAATTAGTTAGTCCATTGTTTGGAGAGAGCAAAGCATGCCTCTCTTCTATTAATGGCACTGAGATCATTTGCTATGTAAAAAGCTTCTTTAACTTTTCTTTTGGTATCACTCTTCTCTGTACAAATTATTTGGGCAGAACTGGGTTCGAATACATGGCCTTAGCTGCTTTGTGGTCCCAGAATACTGATGTTTCTTCATTTTTATTTTTAACCCTGTTGTATGCATACCTGTGTTGGTAAATTCTTGTATTAAGGTTAGCCCGAGTTTCACCGTAGTAAGATGCCTGACAGCCTAATTGAGGGCATGCCATTTTATAGATCACTCAGTGTAAGCCATAGTAATCAATGGATGCCAGAACGCTTGTGCATAAAATTCCCATCTAGTAGCAATACGTATAGAGAGTTTTGCCTGTTTTAATAACAGTTATAAGCAAGCATAGGAAATGGTGATCATGTGATGTTTATTGGCTTAAAACCAATCCTGCCTAAAAGAATAGTGGTGGCTATCAAAGTCACCAAAATGTATAGTTACTGAATATATAAGCTAATGAGCTTGGATTGAAAATATTACAGTGTTTTCAATTTAAGACTCATAATTTTGTAGTTAATTAGAGATAAATGGTGGCTGCTGGAGGGTTGCATTAGATTCTAAGATCTAGGTGCAGTGCTCTCAGATCCAATGCTTCTCACTGACAAAGGCCATAAACCAGAAAGTAGTCCGGGATATTGGATGAGTAGGCACTAGATGGGGATTTTATGCATAAACCTTCTGGCATTCATTGATTACTCTGGCTTGCACTAAGTGGCAATACGTATAGAGAGTTTTGCCTGTTTTAATAATTAAAATTTGAGACTATTGTTTAATTTCTTTTCATAACTCATATTTATTTGCTTAATTTATTTATTATTAATATTTATTTCCCCTATAAAATAACCAATGTTCTGTTTGGGAAAGGTTTCATTATATGAAAAGTTTGGGAAATGCTGATATAAAGAATACTAATTGTTTAGACATAGATACATTGGTAGTATTTCTGCTATAGTAGCTTTGTAATAATGATTCCATATGTTCAGGCTAAGCAATATTTATGATGAAGTGATTGAAACAATCTTTGATCATTGTATAGAGTTTAAATTTAAACATAGTTGTTTTAATGAGAAATTAGTATTAGAAGATTTAATTAATTCAAAGAAAGCTTAGTTTCTTACTTGGACAAATGATAAAAATTGGATACTTTTAGCAATAAAAAAAAGTCATTTCAAACACATAGTTATCATTTTTATGAAAAGTTAATAAAATGAGATGTAAAATTAGATAGAATAAGTATTTGTGTTGACAAATTATATGGCATTAAAATCATAAATAACAAAAAATCCAAAATATCTTTATTAGCAATACAATCTAACATATTATTGGTGTGTAATAACTAGACAGGGAGGGGGGTAGAAATATTTACACGTTGAATATATTTAATTGTTAAATGCCATTATCACAAACTTTCAGACAAATATTATAGAAATATATCTAACTGAAGAAAAATATTTCTTTCAAATACAGAATCAAAACAAGAAGATTTAAAGCAGGAAACCATTATTGCAATTTGTAATCATATGATTAATTGTTCAGTAAATCATGTGCAGTTCAAGCATGAAAGTAGCAGATTGAACACAACTGAACATTACCAAGAACCACCTTTAATTAATAATCTATTTTTACTTACTGTGATTTGTATATAACAAATGTGGAAAACTGTTAGCTTGCAAATGAGATGCTCCTGACACTATGTAAATATTGGTTTTTATTATCATTTTTTTTAAACTTCTAATAATTTATAATAGTAGAGTTTGCATTAATATTAGAATATTTTAAAGATAAATAAAGAATAGATATTTTGAAATTTAAAATTTTTAATCTTTAAATAATGCCAATCAAAAGATTTGTTAACTTACAATTTTATTATCATATTTAGTTGCTCAAAAGTATTTCAACATTCAATGGTCTATAAGGGTGGACAACAAGTCAATCATGATCCACTGGTCGATTGCGAAGTCAATTTTGGTCGATGATGAGGCCAATCTGGCAAGAGCCGTCTGGTTAAGAGTGGAACAAATTGTCAAGATTTTCGAGTTTTTTTGTTTTTGTTCTAAATTTTTTTTCAATTATAGATAGGTGAAGTCCACTAAGTTGTATCATTATTGAAAATAATATTTTTAATTTTGACTTAATGTAGCTAATTTGAATTAATAAATATTGTTAATAATTACTCATGTTGCTTTAATTCCCCTGGACATGAGTTTTTTGGCCTGTTAAATAATTATTTTTTACATAGGTAGACAATATAAAAATAATATGTATTTCACACATCTCTCCGCTTAGACTATGCCTATGACAGGTCGTTCGCAATACATTTTTAAAATAAAAAGTAGATCTTATGAGCACAAAAGTTGGCCACCCCTGGTTTATAAGCTCCTGACAAAATTCTAAAAATGACTATTGAATTCTTGAACATTCAAAAATGTATGAAAAGTATTATATGTTACATGTAGCTATTATTATCTGAAGAACTATCCCACACCTGGTGTATAAAGCACTAATGCAATGTGATAACAAAAAAAGATATATAAGAATATAACAGGCTATAGATATCTAAATTGACTGCAGTTATCAGCAGTAATATCAATCTAAAATAAATATTCTGATTAGTTTATTATATAGATGAATTATATACATATTTTTATATATTTTGTAATTTCATGAGATATAATTTTAAGCATTCATTTTTTATTTAAATAGAATAATTTGTCATCACTGTAAAAGTTACTGAGATAATTTAATGCTATTAAAAGAATGCTGTAAGTGAAAAGTAGCTGAATTTTATGTTTGATAGGGTGAAATTTTAAAAACTAATAAGAAAATTATACATTAAAAAAAAAAATGTCAATCATCTAGAATATTTGGAAGTCTTTGGTTGATACATTATTTATCACATGCCCTATTTTTTTTTTTTTTTTTTATAAATGGCAGAGCATTGCATCAAGTACTTTACTATAAATGTTGAATTTATGATTTGTCTTGATACTAATACTAATATTTCTGAAATATGGGTTGCAGCACATTGAAATTTATTTTCCTGCATTTTTTTTATGTAAAAACATTTTTACATAATGTGTAAACAATTTTAACAGAGCTATTATGCATCATTTAATATAATTAATTCTAGAGAGTATTTGAACCCAGAAGTTCAAGTTCCCTTCAGTTATCCATTCTATCTTATACTACCGATACACATAACCACTTACATGTGAAAATCTCTAATATATGTATTTCATGCTGAAGCAGCGCTCACCAGTTGGTCCAGATCATGAATGCTGGTTCAGCATGTTATTTTTGTCACATGTATGTTGTTATGTGTGTTGGTTTTATAAGATAGAGTAGTTGACTGAAGAGAGCTTGAAAATCTGGGTTCAAATCCCTCTAATTACATTTAACTAAAGTATATATACTATATTTGTAAATAAATATAATTAATTCTGAAAGTCAATACCAAATATTGGCTTTCAGAGAAAGGATTTTATTAGTCCTATCTAGTGTAGCAATGTGCAGTTTGTAACAAAATAAAAGCGATGGATTGAGAAAAACAGTTGCATTTAATTGATTTTTTTTCTTCTTTTTTTCAATTGGAAGAATTTTTAGAATTTGAGCACTATTTTTACTATTTGGTTAAAATTTTTGTAGCAAAAAAAATGGAATTTTGTAACTAGATTTTTAGGTTTTACTTCTGTATAGAATATAAATCTTTTGTGAGAAGCCTAGTTGACTGATATCTAGCCTAAGTTAGATTTTCTGCATAATCTTTAAAAGAATCCACAAATTAAAAAAATTAAAGACACTTTTATGTTTGCATAGATTGTGTTCATTCAAAGATTGCATATTCATGTTTTCTATTTATTTGAACATAATGTTAATTTTACATAACATGGAATGCATTTTTTTGTCTGCATATGCAGGGTATTATAGCTTGTATGATTAGTGAACTATAAAATACATTATATTGTATCCATGTAAATGTAATGTTTTATTATTGTATAGTTATATTGTTTTGGTTTTTATTACTTTTGTAATATGTTTTTTTTTTAAAAAAATTTATGCAAAATTGCTTTGACACTATACTATGCATGCATTTTAATGTTATAAAAGTTCTCATCAAGCTATAGCAAACTGCCATCAATATTATAAAATATTGCTACTGGATTGTAGTTATACTATTAACTAACTTGAATCTATCTTTGAGTATACATCTTACTGATCTTTAAATATTTTTTTAATTTAGCATAACTCTAAATTTAAATATTTAATTTTTTATGTTTATTTTTAACATTCTTGTTATTTTTTAGGATTTGTATTGTGTACGGAGTGATTTAGGAAATTTATTAAAAGCTCTTGGACGTTTAGATGAAGCTAAGGTAAACTTTTCCGTTGACTGTGTTTGACTACATTTATGTAAAAATTCTCTCTCTTTTTAATTTATTTTTCCTCAAAGAAATTGTTCTAATAATGTTTTTTTTTTAAATGATTAAATAAAGTCACATTAATTAAAACCTAGAAATTTTCTTTGGGGATTATTGAAAAGTTTCAGAGGTGGAAATCAAAGTGTGTTGTTAAAATTTAATATATTAAAAACTTTATAATTTGATTTACTTAGGTATCTATGGCACATATTAATTTGGAATATCTTGCACCTTTGATTTTGTTTTAGCAATCCTTGTAAATTTATAATTTATTCATATAACAGATATTTATTAATTTAATAACTTGAATTCTAAAATTTAGGGAAACTCTAAGCAAAATCATGGGTATTCTTGACTGCAAGTTCTTCCTTACTAATAAAGTTAAAATATATGCTTTTTTTAGCATTTATAAAATGTTAAACAGTGCTTTTGAAAATATTTTCTTGCGTATGGCACAGTAGATATTGTTTATCAAAAGCACTGTTAACTGCGAGCGGCGCGCTGCAGCTGTCGTTAATTATTGCGCGTTTTCATTCCTTTAGTAGCACATCATGGAATCTGGCAGAAGACACTTATGTGCTATAGATGTCTGCCTCAAAAAATTATCTTTAAAAAATTCACTTGGTTTTCATTACTGAAACATTATTGTTATTTTTAATATCATAAAAAAGATGAAATTATATTGTCAAACTTTGTTTTATAAAATTCCATTAACAAGTTTTAAAAATAATTTTTAATTGTAAGAAAAAGATTTGTTTGATCTTTTTTTTTTTGTATTAATATCAAAAAATTCTCTAAAGAATTTGATAATTTTAATAAAAAATCATAACAAAAAAATAAATAAAATAAACTTTGGTCGTGTACTTCATCTTTATGCATTTTTGTTAACTTACATACTAATCTTTTCTTTTATTTTTCTCTTGTGATCTCTTGCCCTTCAGTTAAAATGTAAAGGCAGTCCTCAGGTTGGGATCATAAACTTCGCCGCAGTTGATGCAGACCACTTGTCTGAGATTCGGGTCCACCCTTATGGTAATCATTGGTGGGTTGTATGATGCTTTAAGAACTCTAATTTTATATTTTTCTTCTTCAGTCAAAATTACCAATACAAATTAAAGCCACATTTACATACAAAATTAATAATGCCATTAGCTTCCGCATAGTAATAAAGATTGATCAAATTTTAAAATTTGTTAATAATTGTTTTTAGCTAATTACAGCATTTTATAACAGATTAAATAATTTTTGAATATTTCTCTAAATTATAATTGATAAAGAATATTTATTACTGCTTTTATATATATATTATATTTATGTTTATGTATGTACATTTTTATAAACATAAATATAAAAGTTAAATTGGAGGTCAATGGCAGACTATTTAATCAGTTTCAAAATTACATTAAAGGCTTTATTTTCAGAATGATGTTTAAATGGCCAATGAGCGCAGCCAGTAGGTTTGCTGCGTTTATAACTGCATGCTGTGATTGTTTGAAGTACATAAATTGTACACTTTTTTTCTTATCCATCATCAGATCAAATAAATTTTTTTATAATTGCATCATTATTAATAGATTATTTAATTTACATTTTTATTGAAGAGCAGAGGTTCACACTGCCCTGATTTTATTTATTTATTTTTAATTTTTGAGCAAGATCTGGGTTGGTGGAAGGGGAAAAAAGTAAGACCTGCGTTTATGCGCGAGCAAAGCGATTGGCGGTTATGCGATGCAGTTTTAGTTTATGCATATTTTCAGTGTAGGGCGCGTAAAAGCGGAAGCACTGTTCTAGGGAACAAGTTAAATGTATTTTAAAATTTAAGTAATTAAAATTTTTTAGCGTTTTTATTTATTTATTTTTGTTTATTTTTTTTTCTATTACAAATTAACTTGTTTTCCTGAAATTGTTCATGGGCGTTTAATAATCTTGCGCAGCAGGGCGCATGCATGTTCGCAAGAAATCATTGGCCATTTGAAAAACATCTTGCGCGTCACATTCACTATAAGTAAATTTTTTAACAAATTTTATTTGTTATACTAATTTACAATTTATTTATTTTATTTTCTCTCTCTCTCTTTTTTTTTTTTAAAAAAATAAAGGCCTGTTATCTAAAAGCAATTGAAACGCAGCCTAATTTTGCTGTGGCATGGAGTAATTTGGGATGTGTCTTTAATGCACAAGGAGAAATTTGGCTAGCTATTCATCATTTTGAAAAGGTAATGTAACATATATTAAATAATTGAAGTAATTAATCAAAAACTAATGTAAAAAATGTATTTTGACATTTTTATTAATATATAGTTTTTAAAATTTCTATTCTTTTAAAAGTTTTATTGATTAATATAGTTAGATTATTAATTGATTTATTATGATCACAATTTATTTACTTGTAGCCGTGATAATATTAATTTTTTTATTATTATAATTTTAATGTTTTAAAATTTATTAATGTGCTTTTGAAAAATAAATCATAGTTCCTAGAAGTTTATATTGCTAGAAACATAAAAATATAGAATATCTAAATAAATACCAAGTTATTTGAGAAATAATTGATACAAAATGCATTGTAATGGTTTTTAAACTTGTACTTGCAGTCCAGATTAAATAATATAATTTTTAAGCCAATAAACATCACATGATTATAAGTTTTGTTGCTGATCAAAGTTTACAAACAATACAATTCTTTCAACATATATTAATTTAATGAGATATATTTAATTTTATTATTGTTAATTATAAATTAATTATTATAGATAAAGAAAATAATTTTGAAAAATTATTATAATTAACAATAATGCTAAAAATGAAATTATTGAATTGAAATCACAAAAGTTATTTATGAAATGTTAGGATTATTGTTTAATTTGGTAGTTGACTAGTAATAAAAGAAGTTTATAAGAATTTGAAACATTTTACTAAAGAAAATCAAATCTTGCCTATTCTATAAAATGATTGATGATTATCCTGAGATTATTGTTTTTAAAAATTACTGTATTAGAGATCAAAATGTGATCACTTTTTTTTAAATAAATAAAAAAGTATATAATATTGATAAATACATTAATTAAAATCATTAGAATATGCTTTCATTGTGATAATGTTTACACATTTCTACTTATTTATTTATTTATTTCATATAGTTAATAAAAATAAAAAAGTAGTCTGTATGCCTGACAATATTTCTGTAGATGAAAGTAAAATTGGCATGTTTGTTCAGCTAACAACATCTTTGTAAAACATTTAAAATCTACTGATAGTTATTTTAGCTGCTTTAGAGCATTTATAAAATAGACAAAAAGTGTGTCAACTTATTGAAATTATTCGAAAGGTTTCGTGATATCTATATGATATTTGATCATAACAATTTTCATTTAATTTTTTAGATATCTGATCATTAGGTATAGAAACTATGTGAACACTAGATTTATGAGAATTTGAATGTGTCATCATAAATAGTTTAGTAACATGCATAAAAATCCTCATTAATCTTTAAGACAGGTAATGACTCCTGACAAGTATTTTAGATTAGTCATTATAGCCATAATTTTATTGTTTTTACAAATTTATTTTACAAATAAAAAATTCTTTATTAATGACACACTTTTTTTCTACTTTTATTTATTTAATAGACTGTATATTATGATTTTAAAGCTTTGTTTGATTTCTTCTGATGTCATTTTACTATAAGTTGATCCAAAAGAATGAGAATATAGTGATTTAAAAAGAAAACATTATTTTAGTTTATTAGCAAGGCATATGGCATATTTTTAAAGCCTTTAAATAATATATATCTTATTTTATTTTGATTAGTCATTATTTAATTTAAATTGATTATTGACTATTGATTTAATTTATTAAGCTTAAATCAGATTTAGAATTAATCATTTATGAAATATTTTAATCCATCAATATTTCAATAGTCTGGTAAAAATTAGGCCAGATTTCGTTAACTATACTAAGTCACCAAAAAAAAAAGTGTGTATGGCTTTATTGCTCGGAAGTTCATAAGAAGTTTGTGTCAGAATCAATCCCAAGTCGGACACTCTACTAACTATACCAAACCATGCAGGATACTAAGTCACTAGAAGTGTTTAAGGAATTAGATGGGAAAAAAAATGATGATGAGTTTTTTAATATTTTTTTTTTTTTGTATAAAAGATCTTTTCATTTATTTAACTAGAACTATAGCTTTTTTTTCATGCTACCAATTTCTCATTGATCTGTCTATATTAAAAACTAAGGCAATACAAAATGGAGGAGTTAATAAATCTGTCAACTTTTCCATATTATGCATAAATTTATCCAATTTTTCTGGATAGATTTTATTAGACAAATAAATTTGCACATTAGTAAAATGTTTAATTTTCTTTCTACTATTACATTTTTTAGCATTTGCAATTTATTAGATTATTATGCAACATTAAATACTATTATTGATTTTAAATATAACAATAATACAAAAAAATTATGTAAAAATGTAAAGGGTGATAATAATCATTATGATATATAATTCAATTAGCAATCAGATTTATCACTGTTGAACTAACTGGAAAGGTTTTAAGGTTTTGTCTCTAACAATATATATATATATAATCCTAAGTAGTAGGCTGTTGGGTGATTTTAGGCTGGAAAATTAACTTGCAGCACAATGTCATAAATCTGAGCAGGAATGCCACTTGATTTTAAATTGTGCAGATCATTGAGATTTATCTTGTCATTCAAGATGCAGTTGTTTATAAAAGAAATAGTTTTGCATTAGATTACTAATATTTTATCTTACATGATGCATAAGAGTCTAACCTATAAGTTAATTATATTAGAATCAAATCTGGAAATAAATAAAAAAATCATTTTGGCCAATTGAATATAGCTTGTGCTCAATCCATTATTTATTTGCTTGAATGTTGTATGACTCTTTAAGTAACTGAATATACAATTTATTTTAATAATAATAACTTGAAAATATATATATATATTAAGCTAAATATAATTCTAAAACAAGACAATAAAACTCAGTCAAGCTGTCGATGAATTTGAAAAAGCACTTCTTTTTTATAGACAAAACATATTCTTAAAATTATTAATCGTAGATTTACGTCACAAATATTGAAAAAAATGGAGCAGATAGTCTAATAAAATTTTCTAAATCTGGAATTATTCAGTGCATTCTGATTATCTGTACAATGTTATTGAGCATTAAATCTGTGAAACATTTTAAAATGCTTAGAAAGAGAGTTATATCTTAAAAAGTGACAATAAGTCATAGGCTTGTAATAAAGATATAATAAATAATATTCAGAATTGTTTTACAAGCAAATTATTACTGTCTTTTTTTTTTAAGTTGCTATAAGTGCTAGCGAACTAGATCTGTGAAACATTTTTAAAATGTGTAGAAAAAAGTTAAATCTTAAGAATTGGTAATAAGTACCAAGCTTGTAATAAGGATATAATATTCAGAATTGCTTTACAAGCTAATTATTATTGACTTTTTTTTTTAAATTTGTGTATGTGCTAACAAACTTGTTAATAATTTATTAATTCATTTTTATAACTTATCTTTTTCCTCCAAAATTTAATTGTATAAGTATTTGCGTGTTCTTTTAATTAAAAAAAAAATAAAAAAAATTTTCCCATTTTTTTTTTTTGCTTTAATGCCTAAAATTACGGAGGCTTATGTATATAAATGTTTTTCAATTTTGAAATGTAAATACTTTGAGGAATCTTGACTTTTGTCCGATCTTTGTATTAATGTTTATTGAATATGTTTTTAGAAATATGAACGAACAAACTTATAAATTTGAGAATAAAAACGTATTTTTTATCATTTTCATTTTTTTTTAAAACTTTGAAATGTTACTTTGTTTGAATCCACTATTTAATATTAATAAATTGAATGTGATATAATTATACCTGTTCACAATAGGATGACATTCTGAATCCTAAAAGTATTAAGTTAGGTATTTTAAAGAATTATTTTTCCCAAAGTTTAATTAAGTTGTTAATATTTTGTCTTCTCTAGAAAATTAATTAGTGAAAATTATTTTTTTGATATATATATATTTATAATTGTGTCTGAGTTTACTTACTTTTTTTTGTGTTTGTTTTTAAAGCTTATAAATTGATATATTCATT
This sequence comes from Epiperipatus broadwayi, assembly GCA_028023455.1. Taxonomy (NCBI): domain Eukaryota; kingdom Metazoa; phylum Onychophora; class Udeonychophora; order Euonychophora; family Peripatidae; genus Epiperipatus; species Epiperipatus broadwayi. The sequence continues at coordinate 1,963,658 of JAQFVV010012572.1, read as the reverse complement.
TTTTATTTGGTTTTGACATGGCAGGGAGCATATCCAAACCATATCAGCTCTTGAACATCTTTAATTTGTCGGTTCATAATTTTTTTAATTTAGTAAATGTCCATAAAATTTTAATTGATATATATTAATTTTGATTAATCATTACAGGATTATATAGATTTTTTTTTTCTGCATTATTTTGCTGTTTCAAATACCATTTAATTGTTGATATTATTGATTGTATATATTAGATATTTAATATATAGACTGTCTTGTAAAACTTATATTGCAATTGCTACCTAACAAAAAATATTTTTGTATTATTTGGCTAGGTAAGAGTTTGAAATACAGTATTGAGCTAGTAATTTTGGTTTGGCACTAGAATTGTTTTCTGTTGCTGCTATAATTATACAGTGGAGTAAGGGTAAGGGATGGATATTGACTTAAATCTTTACTACATTTATCTTTTAATTTTGCTTTAATAATATTACATTGACTATTGGGTTTGTTAATAAAATGTGATAATCGAAGTTGTGTTGTAAAGAACCTTTTTTTTGGACAAATGAATTATTAGTATTTTAATAATTATAATAAGATATATATAAAAGAAATTGACTGTTAATTTTGCATTAAACTTTAATAAACAAATTTTAAATATACCTGGGTCTCGTTTTATGTGGTAGATAGGTTCCTCAGAAAACGTGCACAAAAGAAATCGCACAAAAATAGACTTAACTTACCTTGAAAAATGGGGGATATGTACTGTAATTTTCCAAAAATCGCATAAAAGAAAAGCAACAACGTAAAATTACTTTAGAATTCACATAAAAAAATAAAATATGACTAATAAAAAATTTCAAATTTGAAAAAAAATTGATACAAGACAAACTTTTTTTATTAACTACAGTATTTAATTTTATTCAAAACAATATATTTTTATGTGTAGTTTACATTTTTTTCATACATGTACGGTATTTTAATCATTATCGCTATTTGAAACATCAGATTCATCATGTGATGTGATGTGAGGTACTGTAGCCTCTCCTTAAACGAAGTCAAAAGGAAATATAACTAAAATGTTTTCCAATCGCTGTTGATCCTTCCCATTTCACTAAGCGATCTAAAATTGATATTTTTGTTTACAAAGAAATTCATTTTCTTGGGCGTTTTTTTCCTCTCCATTAGTGTAAACTAAAAGTTTAAAGTAAAAATAAGAACTTAGACTTACGATAATAAAAAGACACCGACTCACCACTGTTGGGCAAAATTTAATTAAAACTAACAATTAAAAATTAAATTCTTATTTTTGTCTTTAATTTTTTAATTTTCAATTCCGTTTAAAAATCAAACTTCATCGTTTCACATTACCTTAATTTCAGATCACGTTATATAATTTTTAAATTGTTAATTACAATTAAAAATCAGATTTTAATTGTCAAATTTAATTGTGCCCTCCGCTGTTACTCACCTTTTAAAAATAAACTTGCGGACATTAAATGATTAATTGATTATGTACTCTTTTTATAAAAAGCAAAAATAGAACGAGATTTAAAATGCAAAAACAACAACATACATAGTGTAGGCATCTATAACGTTTGAACAGATTTACATTATAGTCTTGTAAAATTTAATGTGTGTAGATAAAATGGGGAAATCCTGATTTTAAGTGAATTATGAACTTCTTTATTGCATAAAATCTATTACAGTACTATTATAAAGCGCTGAAAATATTGAAATTATTAGATGGAAGTCGAACTCGATAATGCGCTATTACTTTAAATATGATGTGAGTGCGCAAAATTTATAATATTTAAAGTAGTAGCGCATTATCGGAGCTCGATTTCTGATCTAATAATTTTTATCACATAAAAGAAAACTGCATACAAAGATATTAAGAAGAAACATGAATCGCATAACTTCAAAATCGCATTAAATAAATCCGCATAAAACGAGACTCGGGTGTAATGGGGTTCTAGATGAATCAAACAATATATATATATACAATTTTGAATTACAATATCAAATTTTATTTGTTATTTCATATTTATTTATAACAAGGCAGTGAAATAATTCTTTAAATCTTTCTTCCTCTATATGAGGGATGGGAAATCTTTTTTCTGCCAAAGGCCATTTGAATAATTTATAATATAATTCATTGACCATACAAAATTATAAATTTAAAAATTAGCCTGCTATATTTAATAATCTTATGTGATGGCTGAAACTTATTCTCTTTGGTGAGGTGTGTATTGTTAGCTGATATTAATGATGTTGATACACATAATTGCTTTTTCAGATTTGTGTTAGTCAGTCTGGAGCGCAGTTGACTCTTTGCAATGCTAAGTTTTGAAAAGAATTACAGCAATAAGTTGTTCTAAACATAGATGCATATTTAATGCATGTCTCATCAAAGTGGGAAATTCATTGCTGATGTTATGTTTATAGAGCTCAAGCAGTGGGATATTGATAGCTATCTTTCAGTTCATCATCGTTTTGCAGCTGAATAATTCCATTATGCAAGTTATGAGACACATCAATTGGTACCACATTGAATGATGTAACAAAGATATTTAATTCCATTTGTTTACTTTTCATATTCAAGTGTTATACAAGATCTTTGCTTTTCAAGAGTTGGAAAATGCACTGTATTATTCTTTTCAAGTTGTACTTCATGTTTAAAAGCAAGGAGCTGAGAAGCTGATTGGGGTTCTGTATGTTGATGTTTAGCTCTGTGAGATATTAGGTAATGTCTACTGTGAACGGTAAATCACATAGCAACTTGCTATTACTGAATTTCCTAACAGAATTTCCCTTCATCTCCGTGAAATTTGTAAAATCTCAAGAGCATGTTCTTGCAACTGAGCCATTGTACTTCATAGTGATAAATAAGATCATCATATTCTGAATCAAGATCATCAGTAACTCCTTAAATTGGAAGCTGTTAAATCCTCTGCTTTTAATAAAATTTATGCATGACACTACTGTTGACGTCACATTGTTGAATTACAATGACTGCACAGAGACTTTATTAGTGCACAATGATTAAATCACTTGGATCAAGACTGAGTTGATTAATTTCTTTATTGACAAAAACAATTAATCATTTTTTAAAGCCAATCATGGCTGGAGCTGTATCCCTACTAAGGCCACTTTTTGTATGTTAGCTCGAGTTTTTTTAATTGATTAAGCAAAGCTCTCAAACAAATTCTCACCTTTTGTCATTTTATGCATGTTCCAATGGTAGTAGCTCTTCTCATATATCAAACTCTGCAGTTATTCATCTGAACAAAAAGGGCTTGTTGGACAGTATTTATGTCTTGTCTCATCATAAGCTAGAAAGAAAAATTTGAAATCTCTTGCAGAATGCTTCAGAGTTTTTTTAATATCTTGTGCTAAGTCAGTAATCTTATCTGAGACTGTTATCTGAGATAAACTAACAATATGAAACAATTTTACTTTATCTGATACTAATAAGTCCGCAGCAACCATCCATGTACTCTTTTACAAACTTTCCTTCTACATGAGGCCTCAACTTTTTCGTGATTAATTTTCTCATTACATAACTCATCTGAGTAATGATGTCTCTGTTACAGTAAGGTCCAGTGAAAGTTTTTGTTGTGATTTTAAACTCTGCTGAAGAAAATTGATTTTATTTAGACATAAGTGGGCCCCAATTCATTGAATTCAGCATGTTTTGAGCTGTAATGATGCTTTAGATCATTTTTTTTTTATTACTGCTAATGCATCACTACAAACTAGCACACAAGTTTGCCTTAAGTCCATTTCTGTTATAAAGATCGACAATCTGCATCAACTTTTTTTTTCATTGTCATCTTTAGTAGGATTTAACAATACTTAAACTTTAATAACCATGCAGTATATATTCTCAGAGATGAGATTATTTTGCTTTGTAGTTGCCATTTATAGAATGTTACATCACTTAAATTTTAATAGCTAACTAGTATGTGTAGCCAGCAGCGAGATTTATTTTGATCACTGTTCTAATCCTGGATTCTAAATTTGGAACTTATTCAGTGTTCATATCACTGACTCTTAAGATCTTTTCCGCATATTGTGTCACACAAGATAAATTTTTGTTAGTGTGAAAAAAGCTACTAGATTTATTAAATTTCAAGTTCTGTTTGCGGTTGCCTTAGCTGGCTGGTCAAAATGGCTTTGCGGGTTGTACAAGACCTGAGAATTGGATCTTTCCAATCTCTGCTTTATAGATTTCAACAATAATTCTCACAATTTGCAAAATTGGATTCTGGAGCGATTGCTTTTAGAAATTATTTAGTTAACAGTAACAGTTTTAAAGAATTACTTGCATCTTTACATGTTTTATTTTATGAGCCATTTCATGGACATCCCATAAATTGGCTCCTCTTTGCAATCTTCAACTTTCTTCGTGAAGTTGGAAGATGCCCTGCATATGTTTTAATAATTGCTTTACTAGTAAAGTTTCTATTATTTTTAAAGCATTAATATTTTCTATATCCTCAATTTATTTGAAGATTAAAGTTTTTTTTTTTTTTTGACAACTTATGATAGACAAAAATGTGTCTTCTGAATATTTCAAACTTGTAAAGCTTTCCTGACCATTTTGCTATCAAAAATGAGAATAAACTGAAGAGTTTCTGATTTATGAATCTGGCTACTTAACTGATACATTGAATATTTAAAAAATTATGTTAAGCCACAAATTTTATAATATATGTTTGTATTACTAAAAAATGACATAATATATATTATTTTAAAGATCAAACACCAAAGAATATAATTAAACTGAATAAAATAGTCATTGATATTCAAAGTAATAAAAAAAAGAATAAAAGTTAATATTTCTAATAATTATTTTCATATTATTTCATAAATTCTAAATTATCATGTATACAAATTAAAATTATATTTTTGTTAGTAGATTAGTTGCATTCATTATAAAATTTCTAAAAAATTAGTATATAATAACACTTACCTAAGGTAATCCATCACTTGAACACTTCATATAATAAAGACATTAGTACCTTTCATTTTTCTCAGTAGCCCTTCAAAATGTATTTCCATACAGGGATTTGTAATGTATATGTCATTCCTAATAACATCCTTTATAACAAGTAGTTAATATTGATCAATAATTAGTATAAAATATTATAATAAAGAATTTCAATACAGTTTATAAATTATTAAAAAGTACTACTAAAATAGTCACTATATACAAAATAAAATAAAAAGTGAATTAAATACTAACTTCATTATAGAGTTAAGCTTAATTAAGATACATAAGTTAGTAGTTCATATATATACTGTCAAAATCTTTATTTTTAATATTTGCGTATTTTTATTATTAAAATGCAGACAAGATATAGAAAAATATAAATCGGGTCATATTTTCAAAATATGTTTATCTTTATCTCATATCATCTAATTCAAATACTTTGCCCCAACCCTCCTCCACATCATATCAAAAAATGCAGATAATTCACAATATAAATGTAAACAATCATGAGCTATTTTTTTTAATGTCTATTTCAATAATAATTTTTTTTGTACATTTTTGGTCAAATACATCTATATATGAGTAAAATAATAATTAAAAAATATGCAGCTTTGAAATTTATATTGCAATAGTATATATAATCAGCCTAAGTTTATGTACTGACAAAATCGTTACTTTTCGCATTTACGTATTTTTATTATTATTAAAATGCAGACAAGATATTATAAAAATTTCTAAATCAGGTCATAATATTTTCAAAATATGTTTTGTCTCATATCATCTAATTCAAATACTGGAGCCGAGTTCATATCATAGCAAAAAATGCATACAATCACGATCTTTTCTTTTTTTTATGTTAGTGTCAATAATAATTTTTTCATATATTTTTTATCAAATATATATATAAATAATAATTAAAAAATAAATAAAAATTAAATTATAATAAAAAATATAGAAAAATAAATACTTACCATTAGGCCCCCCATAATGTTGTCTTCAAAATACATCTGAAAAAATAAAACTTTTTGCCGATGTATTTTTCAGGGTGAAATCTTTTCCAGTAACTATGAAAAAAATGAGAGAAAGACAAAAAAATTCAATTTACTTGATCACAAAAATCATCATAAAATTTGTATTTTTTATCATAGTAAAATAAAACTTACCTTTATGGAAAGCTGAAAAAACGATGTAAACGATAGTGTAAAATGCATATGTGTAGACTGCATAGATTCCCGTTAACATTACGTTGAATGCTTGTCTTCATTATACGGTTGTAATAATGAATAGGTTTTAATTAAGCTTAAATTTTTGATGTAATTCTTATCTGGCTATTAAGCTATGTGGGTAGTGTTCTGTGATGCGTACTGTGGCCGCTAGGCGACATTGCAGTACTACCAAGAAGCCTGCAAGTGATAAATTTATATCCCAAAACGGCTGAAATCGACGGAAAATTAAAATGCCTAAGGCAAAACATCAAAAATAAGCAAAAACCCAAGTAAAATTTTTAGCCTAAGGCAAGACATCAAAAGTAAGTAAAAAATCAAGTGAAATAATACGTAAATTTTAAGCTCAAAAATAAGTAAAATACAAATTACAAAAAAAAAAAAAAAAAAAGAAAATGCTATGAATATTTAGATTTCAACATTTGCAAATATGCACCTGCGATCAGATTACAAAGTAGCGATTTATATAAACTAAAAATAACATTACACGAGAGCTTCTAATTGTCTCCCAAAAATTTATAAAATTAATTATTCTCTTCTTTGAAATTAAATTCGTCAATAATTAAAACATATAAAGCAATAGCAACATTATACAAAAAATCATATTACCAATTTTCTTCCAGGCATTTGTAATAGGCACTTGGATATTTGCAGCATAAAAATCCATTAAAAAGAATGTTATTATTTTGATTTAGAAAACAGATTGCAGCACACAGTGGTTTTCGATGCAAAGTTATTTAGAGAAACATTCAAATTTTGAAGCTTATTGGAGCAAAATTATTTAGAGAAACTTTTTTTTAAACAGATTGCAAGACACTTAAATAATAACTGCACCATTTTTAAAGAACAGACTTAAAATAGTAACAGCAGATTAAATAACAGTGGTTATTTGGTTTAAAAAATAACAAAGATGGCACAAATTAACAGCAGATTACAACTAGCAAACAATTATAGTTCCGCAAAAATAGCAAAAAGAAGGTTCAAATTTTTATCATTTTGAGTAAAAAAAGATTTCCGAAAAGATGCTACTGATATTTCAGCATGGGATTTTGAAATGTTGCTGAAAGTTTGAGCATGTTTAATGTTGTATTCATCTGCGTAAAAAAAAAAAATCCATATTAACCCTGTCAAAAAATAAAAATAATCCCAACAACTTCTATTTCTAGCAGTACAAAATAAATAATATGTCATAATAAAACTAAGCAGATATTTCAAAAGCCTAGTTCAATTACATTTTGATTAAATTTGTCGGCTTTGGAAATTATATTTTTCATGTGAAAAGTCTATTACTTCACATTTCATTTTGAAAGTACAAACTGTGACGTTTAATATATTTCTCTTTTTAAATCTTTAATTGGTATATGTGTATAGATTTAATTTAGTGTTTTCCTAAGAATCTCATATAACATACTTATATAATGAAATGTTTACATGACTATTTACCAGTTTCTAACTTTTGCGTGTAGGTTAAAATGTTAATTTTAAAAATAAATTTTGGGTATTTAGAGTGAAAGTAAATGCAATATTTGCAGAACCATTTTCCATTCACATGAATTGCCTTTGTTGAGCTAAGTAAAGTTTAACAATAGAAAAAGATTATTTGCAGCATAAAAATCCATTAGCTATCGAAAAACAAAATTAATTAAAAATTCATTAGCTTTTATAACTTCTTTAAAATTATAAAATTTAGCTGTCTATTGTTAAACTTCTTAACTTTCACGTGAATGGAAAATGGCGCTGCAAAGATTGCATTTACTTTCACTCTGAATACCCAAAATTTATTTTTAAAATTAACATTTAACTGACACGCAAAAGTTAGAAACTGGTAAATAGTCATGTAAACTTTCATTATATAAATATGTTATATGAGATTCTTAGGAAAATACGGAATTAAATCTATACACATATACCAATTAAAGATTTAAAAAGAGAAATATAATCGCACAGTAATATATTACATGTCACAGTTTGTACTTTCAAAATGAAATGTGATGTAATAGACTTTTCACATGAAAAATATAATTTCCAAAGCCGACAAATTTAATCAAAATGTAATTGAAATAGCCTTTTGAAATACCTGCTTAGTTTTATTATGACGTATTATTTATTTTGTACTGCTAGAAGTAAAAGTTATTGGGATTATTTTTATTTTTTGACAGCGTTAATATGGATTTTTTTTTTTACGCAGATGAATACTACATTAAACATTATCAAACTTTCAGGCAACATTTCAAATTGCTGCGCTGAAATATGAGTAGTATTTTTTCGGCAATCTTTTTTTTACTCAAAATGATAAAAATTTGAACCTTTTTGCTATTTTTTTGCAGAACTATAATTGTTTGTTAATTGTAATCTGCTGTTAATTTGTGCCATCTTTGTTGTATTTTTTTAAACCAAATAACCACCATTGTTTAATCTGCTGTTACTATTTAAGTCTGTTAAATTTTGTTCTCTAAAAATGTGCAGTTATTATTTAAGTGTCCTGCAATCTGTTTGAAAAAAAGCTTCTCTAAATAATTTTGCATCGAAAGCCTAAAAATTTGAACCTTTTTTTTTGCCTATTTTTTGCAGAACTATAATTGTTTGCTCAAGCCTGCTGTTCATTTCTGCCATCTTTGTCGTATTTTTTAAACCACCAAATAACCACTGTGAGCTGCAATATGTTCTCTAAATCAAAATAATGTTTTTTTTAATGGATGTTTATGCTGCAAACATCCAAGTGCCTACTACAAATGCCTGGAAGGAAATTGATAATATAAGTTTCTGTGTAATGTTGCTATTGCTTTATATTTTTTAATTATTGATGAATTTAAATGATATGCCATAATTTCAAAGCAGAGAATAATTAATTTTTGTGAGACAATTAGAAGCTCTCTTGTAATGTTATTTTTAGTTTATATAAATCGCTGCTTTGGAATCTGATCACAAATGCATATTTGCAAATGTTGAAATCTAAATATTGATGAAATTCTGTTTTTGTAGCTCCCACCATTGTTAACTTTTTTGTCATTTAAAAGTTTTTCTGTTTCGAATTTCATAGAGGTTTCTTGGGGTTTTTTTTTTGTATTTTACTTATTTTTGAGCTTAAAATTTTTGTATTATTTGATTTTTTACTTACTTTTGATGTCTTGCCTCAGGCTAAATTTTTTACTTGTGTTTTTTTTTTTTTTACTTACTTTTGATGTTTTGCTTTAGCCACTGTTAACTTTTTTGACATTTACCGTTAAAGTTTTTCTGTTTTGTATTTCATTGAGTTTTCTTATTTTTGTATTTTACTTATTTTTGAGCTTAAAATTTACATATTATTTCACTTGATTTTTTACTTACTTTTGATGTCTTGCCTCAGGTTAAATTTTTTACTTGGACTTGTATTTATTTTTGATGTTTTGCCTTAGGCATTTTAATTTTCTATCGATTTCAGCCGTTTTTGGATATAAATTTATCACTTGCAGGCTTCTTGGTGGTGCTGCAGTGTCGCCTCGCGGTCGAAGTATGCATCCCCAAACACTACCACTATATTATTATTTTTTGCTTAATATGTTCAATATGTAGTAAACTAACAAAAATAATCAATTTAACCAAAAATTATATCATTGAACTTTATCTAGTTTATCTACACTTCTATGTCTTTCATTTGCAAATCTTAACTGGCCCAAGCTTTTCATTTTTTGCACAAAAGTAAGATGGCTGTACTAAATTATTTTTTACTGAAATTCATCAATTCTTTTACAGATCTTGTAATTTGCAGTTATTTATAAATGGTCTGCTTGCTGAGCTGAAACTTGTTTTTGTTTTTTTAATTTAAATTTGCATTCTTTTATGTTAAGCATGTAAAAGTACAGAAAAATATCTTATTTAACTTTATTTTTTAACATCTAACTTTGATGTCGTTTGTAATTTTATTTAACACATAAAATAAAAGCATTTTTATATTGGACTATTTCCATCATCTAATATGAGTATTGAATGTCGTTAGAAAAATTTAACTTTATTTAAATATTCCAAATACATTCAACTGTTAGTAATAACACATCAAGCAGGTTAGTATTTGCACAATGTTTCGAGAGGTATTATTCTCCTCTCTTCTTCAGATGTTGCTGGTCTCAAACCTGGATTCTTAGATTCTTGAATATTGAATTTTAAAGCTAATGCTCTAAGCAACTGAGTCATCCTGCGAAAGGCAACAGTCAGTAGAAATTTCATATACTTATGAGGTTCCTCCTGATTTCTCCACTTTTTCCTATGAGCAAAGTTGATTAGTGGTTTCCATATATTATGTATAGTCACACTAGGTTGGCTTATGGGATTTTATTGCCATTGTCATGTGAGCAGCTTCTTTAAATTTTCTTCTTTTTACCCTTTCTTCTCTATCCAATATTTTTGTATTTTCTCAATTGAACATATGTTTATTGGTATATACTTGGTCTGCTACCTTAGACATATCTGTTTTCTCTCTTCTAATCATCAGTTTGTATTCTTGCAAATGCTTTTCAATGGGACGACTGGTCTCACCAATATATGTTCTTCCACATTCACATGGTATTTAATATATGCAGTTTTTTTCTTTCCTGCATTTCAAGTTTAGGCTTTGTACATGTTAGAATTCCTCATAGTGTGGTATGGCTCTGGAAAGCTATTCTGGTGTTATACTGATTGCAGATTTTCCTTAATTTGTCTGCTATTTTTGGTATGTATGGGTACACTACAGTACCAATAATTGTCTTTTCTCTTGATAGTTTTTTTGTAGTCTATTTAATGTTTTCCTAATAACAGGTGACGGGTAACCATTTTTCATAAGAGTTTGTTTTATATAAATCTTTTTTCCAAATCGCTGATTTCTGAACAAAGAAGAAAATTTAAAGAAGCTGCTCACATGACAATGACAAAAAATCCCATAAGCTAACCTAGTGTAACTATACATAATATATGGAAACCATTAATCAACTTTGCTCTTAGGAAAAAGTGGAGAAATCAGGAGGAACCTCATAGATAAGTACATGAAATTTCTACTGACTGTTGCCTTTCGCAGGATGGCTCAGTTGGTTAGAGGGTTAGCTTAAAATTCAATATTCAAGAATCTAAGGGTCCAGGTTCGAATCCCATGCTAGTAGTGTCACTGGTCAGGCCAGCAATACCTGAAGAAGAGGGGAGAATAATAACTCTCGAAACGTTCAATACTCATATTACATAATGGAAATAGTCCATATAAAAATACAACTAGAATACCATCAACACAAACCTTCAGGAAAACACAAAATAAAAGCATATTTTATATATTTGACAATTTGTGTATCCTTAGCTATTTTTTCAACTCAAACTTATTACCTAAAGAATTTGATAATGTTGGTCCATTTAATGAGATCGTTTTTATGCATACACTAAAAACAATATGAGAATTGCATTGTTGATTTATTAAATTTATTACAAGAAGTATGATGCTTTGGAGAAAATGGAATAGCATATGGTTCTGCCTAATATCTTTCTAGTAATATCTTATTACAATAAGACATATCCCAATTTATACAAATTGCTACTCATGGTAAACAAGTGTCACCTTTTTTTTTTTTTTAAATAAGATCAAAGCATTTTAAAATCAATTGATGATGGATATATATGATTACTCATTGATTAAATCTCTGTGATAGTATTACGGGTTTGTTTTTCTTAGTTCCCTTTACTTTTATCTTATTCTGAATCTTTTTAAAAATTTTATACCTTATTAATTTGCATCAAGAAAAAATCTGCTTATTCCCATTAACACAAACAAATCTAATTAACATATAAAGGATGTCTACAATAAAGCTATTTTGTCAAATTAAACATAGAGATAACTACAGTAAGATTATTTAGTCTAATTAAAAACATATGCTCATAAGATAAATAATGTAAAAAGTTACTTTAATGTTTTAACTGCTCTTCAGTTGATAAAATACATACAGGGAAAAATAATATTAAAAAAAAGTGAAATTGTAATAAAATTATATATATACTTTTAAAAATGTAATACACATAAATTATGTAAATTAGAATTTAAAACTAAACATTTCCTAAAAAATAAATAGCTGACAATAACTTAAAATATGCAAAATAAAGTATTAGCATTATTAATTATTTTATATTATTTGAAAAATGATTTTCAAAAATAAATAAAACACTTCTTCAATAGGAATTGAACAATGGAAAGCGTCAGAATTCTAACAATTATTAAAAAAAAATTTTCAATTTGCTCTTTAATAATTCCACAAGTCTGCATTTTTAATTTAATTTTTTAAAAAAAAAAAATTTGGAATGCCATTCATGATTTTTGCATCTGATGGGTTATTAGTATATATATTGTAACCTCTGCTTTCTTCACCTATTTCACTTTATGTACAAATAAATGTCCAGGCCCCAATTCTGTACAAGATAGAATAAGTTTATAACTGAAATTGCTTTTCTACTTACTAATAAGATTCTTATGTTGATATTACTCTATGACTTAGCTCAGTTGGGGTTATAGTGTATGGTAGTCATATAGGATGCAAATAGGATGATAGAAACATTTATAAATAACAATTCTATAATACTGATTCAATTATATTATAAGCATCTATTAAGTAATAAGGACTATTGTGAAATTAATAATCATTACACTAAATAAAGTATAGATAATGAGGAGGATTGGGTACCTTTTTGCCCTACATCACCATCTATTCTAAGCAAAATAAAACATATTTTTGGCACTGCAGTGTTAAGATCTGTTAACTCTGGAATGTTTAAATAATTGACTTATACTAACAAATCCATAAATTCTATAATTATATTATGTTAAGCATATGTGTGTGTGGAAAATGGACAATCGAATGCACATAATAAAACAATTCAGATTGGATCTTATTTCAGCAAAACATTTATTATAAAACAAAAATAAATAAAAATATTTCACAACAAATTGATGATGATTTAAACATTTCCCTTATAGTAACACAAATTTAATTATTTCCCAACAAATTGATGATGATTTAAACATTTCCCTTATAGTAACACAAACTTAATTATTTCACAACAAATTGATGATGATTTAAACATTTCCCTTATAGTAACACAAACTTAATTATTTCACAACAAATTGATGATGATGTAAACATTTCCCTTATAGTAACAAAAACTTGGTTAATACTTGTTATATAAATCTAAGTGACAGTTTTATTATTATTTTTCCTTTCTTTAGATAAAGTAAAATTTCTTAAATTAATACTACATTCATACCGGAGGATGAATTGTTAATAATGATAATAAATGAGATATTGATAATATATGTGATATGATTTGACAATTATTTAACTAATAATTTTAATGATGTCCTTCCTCAATATTTTTTTATTTACCATATCTTCGAGCGTGTGCACCTTTACAAAATTACAAACACAATGCATTTATAAATCATAATTTCTACTAGTTTACTTGCAGAACGAATGGTGCAATAAGTTAATCATTGAATTAATGATCTTTTTTTAAACATATTATAAAAGCCATAAAACATTTATCTGATATACTCAATATATATTCCTTAATGATAATTACACCGAAATAAAGAAGTAGAGAGAAATAACAATAACTGTTATTTTCATATATGCACGTGAGGGTTAACTAAGACTTCAAATTCAAGCATAATTCTTCAATAAATATCTACTAATTTTTTTAAAAGATACAAATGTTGCTGAATTCAACCAACTTATTATCAATAAATGGGCATTTGCCACTTCATTTTAAAAGGAAAAGAAAATACAGCTATCTCATCATATGCTCTTAATTAAGTAAGTATATCAACCACTCATGATTTAATAAGCAAATAATTAAGGAGAGTATAACTCAATCCACATAACAAAATTATCTCTCAATCATTTCTACATCCAGATGCACTCAACGTATTTCATATAAAACAAATCTATGAACAGTCAAACCCATAAAAATGAAATACAAATTTAGAAAAATTTATGACAGTGCACCCCCCCCCCCCCCAATATACGATCATATATAATATGATTTCTAAACCGTATAAGATAATAAACTGTCATATTAACGATAATAATAAAGTACACTAAGCATTAAAAAAAAAAATTATTACCTATCCATTATAGACAATATGAAGAAATACCTGTCAACACTTAATCATTAAATGTAAAGTTTTTTTTTAGATTTGAAAATTCGAACGAAAGCATACACTGCTGCTTACAATAATAATAATGAATTAACAATACTAAAAAATAAATAAATAAGTCAAATACAAACGTTGTTCCTACTGGCTGAAGTAAAATTTGATAAAAGTTGCAATAGCTTCCAATGTTTTAGAATCTCTTAATAGACATTATAAACAATCTTGATAATAAACTGTCATATTAACGATAAAAATAAAGTACACTAAGCATTAAAAAAAAATTATTACCTATCCATTATAGACAATATGAAGAAATACCTGTCAACACTTAATCATTAAATGTAAAGTTTTTTTTTTAGATTTGAAAATTTGAACGAAAGCATACACTGCTGCTTACAATAATAATAATGAATTAACAATACTAAAAAATAAATAAATAAGTCAAATACAAACGTTGTTCCTACTGGCTGAAGTAAAATTTGATAAAAGTTGCAATAACTTCCAATGTTTTAGAATCTCTTAATAGACGTTATAAACAATCTTTATGTGCAATGGAATTCTTTTATTAATCACAAGGAACAAAATCTCCGACTTGGTAAAATAAGCCAAGTAAAAGTTTATGACGTTACTCCTTTTAGTTTTTTTTTTTAGTATTTAATATAATTTTCATTAACCATTAAATGCATTATTAACGATTTATCCATGCTTGTATACATTGTGATAATCAATCATTAAATATTGTTAAGTTATGGATTTAAATTACTCATTTTTTTATATGTGCGAATAGTAATGTTCTTTGGTATATATAACTATCCTCCTGATATGAGTTAAAATAGACAAATCTCTTCGTTTTAATTTTATCTTGCATAATATAAACAGAAAATTTATTAATTGAAAACCCATATAGCGTCCCACCACAGCGTTTAACATAATTCTTTTAGTTATCTTTATTTTTAATAATTTTTATAATTCCGATATCATTTATTTATGGTAATTACATTAAAATAAACTATAATTAATAATCTTACATAATATCCATGCATTTTTGAATATTGTAAACTTAGACTATCAGTTGATAAAAGCTAGAGCTGGATACCTTAAGAATTTATTCTTCCATGTGTAGTCTTATTTCAAGTAGTATGATAGAAAAATTATCCACAAGAATAGTAGCAAATCTTCACAATGTTTATTTCACTTATCGTACTATTTTTTTTTTAGAGAGTTATTCTATTTTTCCATAACCATTTTTTTTTTTTTTTATACCTTCCTTCTTGGAATCTCTTGTCAAAGCTCTCCCTCACACCTTCTTTTTTTTATTACCATGAACTTGGGAATATGCCAGAATTCTCTTGCTTGTAAAAAAAAAAAAATTAAATATTAAGCATTGACTAATTATAAACAGATAACCTTTGCAATTTTAAATGTAAGATTTCAAGTAAAACATAGTTAATAAATAAAATACATATAAAAAAAAAAATCATTTAAATTAATGGTATGTGTGTGTATTTGTCTTCTATGGCATGTGAACTCTGCTACTATAATTTGGACATTATAAATAATAGTATAAAATATGAATAAAGTATGAGATGATGTAAAATGGACATACATAAAGTTAAATCTTGGATGAGAGTAGATACCAAGTTTAAAAAAAATGAACAAACACCTGCTATGGCTCTCCTATTAATTTAACTCTCATACCAACAATCCCTGATATTGTCCATCTTACTCTTCCACTACCAGACACATGTAACTTAAAATTCTAACAACTGGTACACCCAACTAAAGTCTTAATAATTTTTTAAACCAAATTTTAAATACTAAATTATATCACAATTCATTTTTTCTTTAATAGTTACCTCTAGCCATTATTAGCATGAATGTGAACTTCCCACATTTCTTCCTGGTGCCAACCTGGAAGGTCACAATATATATTTCAAATAACTGGAACTTAGTTTTAATTACAGTGAATTTTCTCATTAATTACAAATTTATTCAACAGAGTTTCATATAATCACATTTGAGTAATAATAGAAGCATATAATAAAAGTTTTCACCTCTTAACAAAATATGAAATTGTCAGAGCTTAAGCTTAAAAAATAAAACTTTTACAATGCACCATCTTATTCACACATGCATAAATGCATGAGTAATATAAAAAATATAACTATTACAATATTATATTTATATAGAAGTATTGAAGGGCCTTTTTTGTGATATGACTATATATCCAGCATTTTATAACTTAAAAAAACTACCTATTACAATATTATATTTACATAGAAATATTGAGGGGCATTTTTAGTGATAGCACTATATAACAGCATTTTATAAACTTAAAAAAAAAGCTTTGATAATAGCTGAAGTCTCAAGTTGAAAGTTATCGTAGGGATTGATGTGTAGAATATTGCCTACTATTTGAAAATACAATGCATTAAAGCCACAATTAAGAAATATTTTAAAAAATACCGATTGAAAAAAAAGGGTTGCATATAAAATGTAAAAATTTAGAAAGTGCAACACATATTCAATTTATTGAAAGTTTATCTGGGTGAATTTGTGAAATAAAATTTTGCTGCATATAACAAAATGAGAAAGATTGTAATTAAATTAATTATGTAGTAAAACTAACTATATCTATTGTAAATTTTGCTACAGCAAATGTTTCAACAGTGAAAAAATTGTACAACAAATACTTTTTCTCACTAAATTAAGATTTGAACAATGAATGCTAGAGTTACAAACATCTTTGTCTCATTTGTAAAGTTTAAATTACTAATTTAATTGTCATACCTGTTTATTTGTGCTTTTTCAATAGTGAAAGTACTGTACACAATTTTTCCCCCCAAATTATTAGCAGAGTTATAAAACCAATTAATATTGCCTCTAAAAAAGAAATAATTTCCTTAAGAAAATAGTAATTACTACCAGTGAAAACAAATACTATAATGAATGCTAATGACTGACTTAGCATATGCATATACAATCTTTCCATTTTAAATAGAGCATCAGACTTCTTTGCTATGATTTATAAAACTGCTATGTATATATAGTAATTTTAGTCAAGAGTTTGAAAAATAGAATGAGAAAACTAAGGTAATAACAAAAATATGATTTTAATCATTGAAAACTAAAATTGAAATTTCAAATTTGGATGTAAGTACAGAGTTTAAAATTTATATATGTATGCAATTAATTTTACATATATTTTTATAATTAATTTTTTGATTTTGTATTATGTTTCTTCCCATTTAAATGATTGTTTGATGGTAATTTTTTTCTTGACTAAGGACCTTGAATAGATTATCCCAAATACATATATTTAAATGTGTGCTAGAACAAAGAGATTAATTAACAAAACAAATTTTTAGGGAAAAAATGTTTGCTATAAGAGAGCCCACAATCTTGTTAGATTAAAAATAGATAGTATTTAATAATTAGAATTAAAATGATAAATATGATAATTGTAAATATAAAAAAAGAAAATTCTATAAAATATGACTTAAAAATAATTATCACACATAAGATATAAAATTATAAATGAATATTTATGGGGTAAATAAATGTAAATTTATGGCTCACATTCTCAGAAATATGAATCTTACTCAGTATTTGTGAAGACTTGAATCATACTATAATCATTTTTTTTTTTTTTTTATTATCAGCATTGGCAATTATTTAACAATCCAGATTTTTAATCCGGCACCATTACTACCTAGCTAAATAATAGCTAGATAAATTTATCAACTAATACTGGACGGTTAATTGGTTTAGACCCATGAAGTATAGATTAGTAAATATTTTATTAAAAGATATGTACTTTGTTGCAACATAATGATATTAATAGTTAAACATTGAACAATTAGACTGTTTAAAAAGATATATATGACAGTGCAGAAATCTTTAAAATTGTATGTGCTACAAGCATGATTTATAAATAAAACTGTCAGAATTTAAACTACATTAAGAACTTTATGTAACTGTTAACATATCTACTTAAACTGATGTCTGATTTTTTTTATTTTTATGTTTTTTCTGAATGAATCTTATGTAAATACATTTGATAAATATTTTTTGAATAATGAATCAAATCTTTATTAAATTAATCTATGATTGCACACAACACTGTTTTCTAAACTTTCACTAGACATGTATTGCCTTCAAATTTTTACATTTCTTTCAAGCAAAGATAATTTGGAAAAAGTTTTATTCAAATACAATTACTACATCATCTAAATAATTAGGTTATTTTAAATGAAGAGGGAAGATAAGCAATTAAATTTATCAAGAAAAGATTTAGGATATAATGGAATTATTACTATTTTAAAAGAAGCAGATGAAGAAATAGAGAAACTGTTAGAAAAACTATGTGCCTAATGTCTAAATAATAAAGATATATCAGTTGATTGAATGATACCATATTAATATTGATATTTTAGAAAGGTAATAAAGAAGATATCAGAAGTTGCTGCTCTGGTTTTTATCACTTCTGTGCAGAATTTTTTACCAAGACAATTATTATTCATCTACAATGAACTTAGTTCTTTCACCAACCAAAAGAAAAGACTGAATTTAAAAATGGTTTTAGCACAATAGATCACACCCTATATTATTGAGAGAAATTCTATACCAATGAATGTAAATTTCCATTATGCTTTGGGGTTTGTAAATTGTGAAAAGGCATTTGATTTTATAAGCATCTTTATGCTGATTAAAGCTTTGGCATATCAAGGTATAAATCAGCTTAGTATTTTCTGAAGAATTTTTATCAAAATGCAATAATGGTGATATTAAGAAGATTATCATTGAGAAGGACATACAATAGAGTACTTTAATATATCTAAAACTTTTTACAGCAGTTTTATAATATTATGGATTAAAATGGACAACTAAAAGGATAAAAGTAAATGGAGATTATTTAAATCAGTGGTCTTCAACCCTTGGTCTGCAGATGGGTGCCTGGCCGCAGAAGTTTTCTGCCGGTCCGTACTAGACTGGCAGGAAAGTTTGTAATAAAATAATATTTTAAACTTTTAATTAATATAAACAATTTTTTATTTATTTTTTCATCGCAATTATTATAAATCAAAATTTTATTTAAATTATTAGATAATACTATAATTACTAAATAATCAAAGGAATTTATCTGAAAATGCAATCTTTAAAAGACAAAGTGTCAATCTCATGATAATTGCACCACTTCTTACACGTCAATTTCTATACCTAGTAGGCATTTCTGTATTATGTCAGCTCATTTATTGGTCACATATAGCAAAATTTTTTATTGCATTTGTGTCATCTTTTTATTTTGTGTGAGACATTTCTTTTTGAAATTGAAAACTTCACAAAATGGAGACAGATCATTGATGATGATTTCCCTTCACTGAGAATGTAAATCTATTACCTTTTTTTTTTTTTTTTTAGCAAAATGACATCTTTATAATGATTGTTTTATTTCTATGTGACACTTTACTAAAACAACTTTTCAGCTCAATTTTCCCCAGTGGCTTTACAGGTGGTCCCCAGGTGACTTCAAGAGTAAACAACTAATGCAATCTGGTATTATTTTAATCTCATTTTTACCAATTAAAAAAAAAAGAAACAAAGATTAACAAAATCTAATCAATCATACATAGATTAATTTGTTTTTCTAGTTATCACAGATGTTTATGGGGGAGGGGGGGGTCAGAATTAAATTTTTTATTATTCTAAAAAAAATAAAAAAAAAGTTTTTTATTATACAAACTCCATATATATATATATATAACTTCATCTTGTATATTTAACATTAAATATAGATATTACATTTATCATAATCATTGTCATGTAATTACACTAGCTATGATATTTCCCAACATTCAGGTGAATAATATTTTATTTTTGCATGTTTAACCATGAAATAATAAACGTAGCAATGCAGGCACATTAATGAGAACTATTGTTATTGTACTGTTTTCTGTAGTACTATGACTGCACAACTCGAGAAAGAGTGTTCAGAAAGTGAAGGTAAGCAACACACACAGTAACTAGTGTGTTATTTTGGTCAGTTATAACAATTATGCTCATCTAAGGTTAAGCAGTTTAAATCTTTAAGAAAATTTATCTGAAGACTTATGGTGGTCCATGAAAACTTATCTTTATTTTTGCCAGTTCGCAGGTGTGAAAAGGTTGAAGACCATTGATTTAAATCATCTAGATTTTGAAGTTGATGTGGTTGTTTTAGCAAATGTTGCAAGCATTATCAGATGAAAGTAAAAAAAAAATAGGACTAAAGATAAACGCTAAAAAAAAACAAAACAAAATAATATTAATAAATTTTTTAGAAGAAAATGAAGATTGATAATCGTGAATTAGAATTACATATACCAAGTCACATTATTAATCTAGATGCAAATATAATGGATGAAATTAATTATAGAATTAAATTTGGAGTGCTTTTAGAAATAACTTAGTAATTAAAAAGAAATATGCTTATGTATTTGAAAAGAAAGATTTTTAATATACATGTTTTACCAGTTTTACTTATGGAGCTGAGATTTGGACACTTAACAACAATATGGAGTCTTCCCCAATCACTTAATAAAGTATGAGATGATGTATGTTAAGAATAACAAGAGATTGAAAAGTAAATGTGCAAATGAGAGAATAAATAGGTATCACAGACACCATAGAAAGGATTAGATTGATGTAGAGCTGGTCTTAGTATATTGCTAAAAGGGACGATAATAGATGGACATTTGAAGTTTAAAAAAAAAAACTTCAAGGGATTGTAAATGACATAGAAAGAGACCACAACTGAAATGAATGAATGAAATAAGAAAGTTTGCTGGCATATTGTATGTAAAGAAGGTTTCAGGGATTGCAGAAACTGGAGAGACTTTCATCCTACACTAAATCTATAATGGTTGAAAACGATGATGATGATGGTAAAAAGAATTTAAATACAAATTAATAATATAAAGGATTTTTACAAGATCACCATTTTTTACACTTGCTCATAACTGTTGTTAAAGCAGGCAAAACTCTATCCATTAGTGCCACTCGGTGCAAGCCAGAGTAATCAATGGATGCCTGAAGGCTTGTGCATAAAATCCCTATCTAGTGCCTCCACTCATCCAATATCCCCAGACTAGTTTCTAGCTTGTGGCTTTCGTCAGTGATGAGCCTTGGGTCTGAGAGCACTGCACGTAGATCTTAGGATATATATATATTTGTATTAGATCCTAATATCTAGGTGCAGTGCTCTCAGATCCAAGATTCCTGGTTGATGAAAGCCACAAGCTAGAAACTAGTCTGGGGATATTGGATGATTAGGCACTAGCTAGGGATTTTATGCACAAGCCTTCTAGCATCCATTGATTACTCTGGCTTGCACTGAGTGACACTACTGTATAGAAAGTTTTGCATGTGTTAAGAACCGTTATAAGCAAGCATAAGAAATGATGATCATATGATGTTTATTGGTTTACCAATCCTGCCTAATAGGATAGTGGTGGCTATGGTTATTAAAAATCCAAAGACACCAAAATATATGGATACTGAACTGGGTTCAGACCAATATGACTATATAGGCTATTGAGCTTGGATTGAAAATATTATTGGGTTTTTAATATTAGTTTTGTAGTTAGGTAGAGATAAAAGGTAGCTGCTAGAGGATTGCATTAGATCCCAGGATCTAGGTGCAGTGCTCACAGATTCCGGTTTGCACTGAGTGGCATTACTGTATTGAGAGTTTTGCCTGTTTTAAACCTGAGAATTCACTGATAAAGTAAATGGGGCTTGCTATTATTGATTTTTAGTAAAGAGCATCAGATTTGAATCTATATATTCAGCAGTCATATTTATATTATTCAAAATTTGAAATATTGTAAGCTTTTGAGCCCAAAATCAACATAACTACATAGATCTGAACCTAAATATATTGTAGTAATAGATCTATGATCTACTCAAACAGTTTGGATTGAGGTCAAAATCTTAGTTTTAGAAAACTTCAAATCGTTAGCTTAAATAATATAAAGTTAGCTATTGAATAGATGTCTGTAAATCTACACCAAGTAACAATTATAGCAAAAACTAGTGATATAAAATGACTTTAAATGAAGTAATATTCTGAGCATAGACTATATATTCAAAAACCCTATTAGCCAAACTACACAATCCTCTTCAAACTCTTAATACATTCCTATAAACAAGTCATATACTTTTTATTCCCTATTATCCAATTATTTCTTTAGCCCTAGATCATGTCTTTCCCCCCCCCTCCTATCCCATTTTAATAAAAACTGTTTTAATCCATTATCCTCGTACCTTCCAATTTCATTATAAAGACCTAAACAAAAAAATCATTAAATATGATCTCTTTCACTCTTCTTATTTTTAAATTTCTCCCATTCTCCATATAATTTATTCCGATTATCTTTCAATATCTTAGATTCCAAAAATTAAATGTTCAATACTCTTCTTTTAAATTATATCTAGTCCAAATCCTTATTCCATATTTGCATTCTTCCTCTAATATCACAAGTTTCTATCCTCGCACCAAATAACATTAAATTTCCTTTAATTTTATTAATATATTCCTTTATATTTTATATAATTTGTATTCTTATATAACACTGAACATTTTTTATTTTTCATATTGGATTTTTTAAACTATAATTCAATCTGCGGTTGATATAATTTTTGTTCTTATTTAATGCTAGACTATTTTTTATTCATATTCATTTTCTGTAACT
Source organism: Epiperipatus broadwayi (assembly GCA_028023455.1). Lineage (NCBI taxonomy): Eukaryota > Metazoa > Onychophora > Udeonychophora > Euonychophora > Peripatidae > Epiperipatus > Epiperipatus broadwayi. The sequence goes on along the minus strand of JAQFVV010012572.1, from coordinate 1,940,591 downwards.
GATTCATGCGATGCACTATGGCTTCTGTTTGTTTTATCAGAGTTTCTTTCATCCACTGCCCAGAGAAATCCGTTAGCCATTTTATCTTCCCTTTCCATTCCCCACCCTAAGTTTTTCCCATATTCTTTATCCTGCTCCATCCCATTTCCACTCCATCACCTTTGTCCATTTTATAGCCTTTATATCCAGATCCCCTTGGATTTTGCCAAACACAGCATAAAAACTAAGAACCTACTTTCTGTATAACCACTTTGATTATAATTTATTTTCCCACTACTTCATTATTTGTACCCTTTCTGCTTGTAAGCATTTACATTCAATTAACAGATGCCTAATATTTTCCATGCCTTCCTTACATAAATTGCAGATTAAATCACCCACATTTCTCCATTTATGTGTATATTCACTTACTGCTAAAGATCCTGTTCGAGTCTTAAACAGTAAACCACTTTTCTTGATATTATCATAAATTAAAACTCAATATTCTGTTTATTTTTATATATATTTAAATTCTACTCTCCATATTAGATTTTCATTTCTTCAACTCTATATTTTTTATTACTACATCTATTCTTTTATCCTATTCCACTACAACACTCAACTACTCTCCTAACACAACCATCCCATCTTTTGTACAAATATACTGACGTAAAGTCTTTATCCAAATCTTCTGCATACTGTACTACCTTCCTCACCCATCTTATTGCCTATCCTTCACTCATAATCTAATTAAATACTATTTTGGCTATTCTATTACTATTCCATAAATTGCAATCTACCGAACGTTTTCATTTTGCTTTTTTGTATCTCTCATAAAAACTTGACCATCCCATTTCTCCTTGAATTGCCTCCTTTGCTGTTTACACATTGCATCTAATGCATGGGTTTTTCTTCTCTTTATATTCCCCAATAAAAATTCTTTCTCTTCCGTTTCCCGAGCTTTTATCATCATTACTTTTGATTTTTCTTCACTAAATTTAATACCCATTCTTGCGCATGTCTTCAGCATAACTTCCATATCTCCATACTTTCTGTGCATAAGAAAATAACAGCAAATAAAAGACTGATAATATATGCACTTCCTTGCCATCTATTAATGGTATCTCTTTCCCTCTTCCTCGTCTTTCTATTCCTCTTGCGATTTCTCTCAAATATAACAAAAACAAAATAGATGACATAAGATATGGTTGTCTGAGTCCCACCCCATTTTTAACGCTACTGATTCTATGTTTCCTAATTGATATGTATAGTAATTATTTTCATACAATCTCGTAATAATTCTACTAAAGCTCCATTCGCAAATTTACTAAACTTACCCATAATCTATTTCTATTTAGTCTATCATATGCCTTCTCTGCATCTATATAAACCATATATAACTCTCTACCTGTATTTCTATTTATGTCTATTAGTTGTATGACTACAAATAAACTATCTCCTATATGCCTATCTGATCGAAAACCTCCTTGCATTTCTCCCACTATATAATTTTCTTCCAGCCACTGTATATGAAAAACTTTATATAACGCTGATGTTATCAGTCTATAATTGTTTATCTTTTTATGGTCCTTATTTTTCCTTTAAATAATAGCCTCACTCTTGTATTATTCCGGATATCTGGAAATTTTAAGTCATTTTATTAAAATATGATAAGCTTAATTTTGCTCTATTCCCCCAAATTCCTCACCATTTCTGCTGCCCATACATCTAAACCTCTTGCATTTCTTCTTTTCAATTTCTTCCCTGCCTCATTCACTTCATTTTTTATAAACAGAATATTTCATTACTATATGCTTTTATGTTTGTTATCATTTTGTCCTTCACATCTATCTTTTCCATATGCATTACATACTTATTTAAGATTGTCTCTATCTATATTTTTTTTCCTCATCATTTAGTAATACTATTTCTCTCTCCCCTACATTCCTTTTAATACATTTCTAAAAAATTTTAGTCTCTTTTCTTCCATTAATAACCTCCAATAATTTATTAATTTCATTCTCTCTCTATAATTATGTATCTTAGCCAACTTCTTTTTTTTAAATAGTTGTGCCATTTAATATTAATATCTTTTTCACTTTCTTTGTTTTTAATAGCACATTTATATTCTCTACATGCTTTTTTTCTCTCTTTTACACTTTTACTAATTCTCACTTTTCTATTATTCTGAATATTCTCACCTAAAACCCTATTTACTACTTTTTCTATTTTACCACACCAGTCCTTATATTCATCCCAAACTCTTCCATGATTTCTTTTATTTTTATTTTATACTTTTAGCTTATTTTTATCATTCATCCTCCATCCACATCTTTCACTATCTTTTCTACTTTTATTACAATTTTTCGTCACATTACTAATCATTTCTATTATAAAGAAATTATGATCACTATTACATAATCTCTCTTCATTATGAAACACTTTAATTTTCCATACTTTCATCATTCCCTCTCCATTGTGCAAAATATATTATTGCTAGATCGTGTGTATTACCCCTATAAATATTTGATAAATTTCCAATGATCAAATTCATTCTGATAAAAATTTTTCAAAAGTTGTTCATTCTTGTTACCCATGTCATCAATTTCTTCAATGTGTCCATTCATATACCCTATAACCATTATTTTCTTCCCCCCTTTTTTTTTGAAACTGTATATCCTTAACTAGGCATTCATATATACTACTGTTCTACTCTATTATAATTTGACTATTCTCTTAACTTTATCTCAAACCACAAATGTTTTGGACATTTTACAGTATTTAAATATTTTTTTGACAAAATCTTCCATTGTAAGTTTAAAGTTCTTTTAGATATGGTTCCACTACTGCTAATACCTCAAGCTATTCATTGTTAACAGCTTTGTTCAATTCCAGCCACTTTTCTGATCTCCTACACCTTGCTTATTCAAATATTCAATTTTAACACATTCTTCCTTTTGTACTACCCATTTATAAATTCTTTTGTATCTTTCTTCTCTATTACATTTGTAAATAGTTTGTTTATCATTAGTTTTTTAGACCCATTCCCTCTCCACATTTTCTAAATCATTTGCCCTTTGTTTACTTCTTACTTCCCGTCCATTCTTAATCTTCTTTTTGATAATACTGTAATTTAAAACCCTATCACTCTTTATAAGGTTCCTGAACTATAATATTTTTAATAAATCAAACCCCCTAATGATTCACTTTCTTGTTTTGCTAAGTGCAATCCATCTTTACTATATAACTCCCTCTTACTAATAAAAAAATTTCCCAACACATCCACAAACATAGCATTATTTTTTTCCCATAATTTTTTTAATCTTTCATTTATAGAACATGGCCTATCTAACATATACCTATTGTCAAATATTGGTAATAATTCAACTACTCCTACTCTTCTTTTAACCTTATTCAAATTACTAATCAAATTCTTTGTATTCATTTATTACTCTTTCCGATGGCTCTGCCCCTAGCTTAACATAAACATCTCTACTCCCTTGTTTCTTTACCTTATCTATAGCATCCCTAATTTTAGCTCCAGGCGAACTCACTCTTACATCCTCTAATTAGCGAGTCCACTATCAAGACAGTCTTATAGTTTATTTGTCCTACTTCATCCGTAAAATTTTTTTCCACCTTCTGGACTTCCTTATCTAATTCTTATCATTTCTATTCATTAATTTCTTGATCAGCTCACACTTGATGTCTAATGCTTTTAATTTTACATTTTACATTCTTTAACTCTTCATCTATCTTACTTATTCTTTGCCTATCTCCATTGCACTACTTATTTTGTCATCCACTTCTCTTAGTCACTCCACTAAAATATATATTTTATCTTTCTTATCTACAAATTTCTCCACTTTCTCTTGATTTTTTAAAAATCTATCTATACTTAGAAAGCATTTTTTTTCCAACTTTTATCACATTTATACATGAACCACACAACCATACATTTTTTACCTCCTTCCTAGTCTAGTTTAAGCATTTCAAATGGAAAACATCACATAATACACTACCAAAGCTCGCCTAATTTTCTTCTGACCATCATAAACATATATTGTGGGTTACAAATGCATTCCATATTTCTATACAAAAGAGAAAAAACTTTTTTTTTAAATGGCAATCAATAATATGTGCTCCCATAACCTTACGCCTCAAACATTAATCTCTTTTTCAAATAAATTACTCTCTTTCTAAAATTGAAAAATATTTTAATAGCAAACTTCCTAAAATCTAACTAATCTTATGTTTGACTTAGTTTTAAAGCCTCATTGCAATAAACACACACACACACAATTTTTTTCATTTTATATTTAAAATGGCATACTGAATCATTTTCCAAACATTAGCAATATTTTTCTTGGATTTTTCCAAATCCAATTATATCGTGATGTGATGTGATGCACTGTGACTTCTTATGTGGAGTCAGAAATCTGTCAGCAACTATGCCCAGAGAAACCTGTTAGCCACTTTACCTTACCTTTCCATTCCCTGCTCTGTTTTTTCATATCCTGCTCCATCCCATTTCCACAACACATTCTTTGTCAACTTCATGGCCTTTATATCTAAATCCCCACTTATTTTTCTACAAACCCAGCATAAAAACCAATAACCCACTTTCTGTATAATCATTTTGTTTATATATATTCTTGCACAACTTTACTATTTGTACCCTTTTTGCTTTCAGGCATTTACATTCAATTAACAGATGCCTAATATTTTTTATACCTTCCTTACACAACATGCAGACTAAATCACCCACATTTTTCCATTTATGTATATATTCCCTTGTTGCTAAAGATTCAGTTTGAGCCTTAAACAGTAAAGTACTTTCTTTGCTATTATAAAGTAACTCTCATCCAATATTCTGTTTACTTCTATATATATATATATATAAACTCTTTTTACTCTTTATACTCTGTCTCCAACTACCTATTCTTTATTAATGCATCTATTCTTTTATTCCACACCCCTTAACACTATAACATTCAACAATTCTCCTAACACAATCATCCCATCTTTTGTATAAGTATACTGACATAAATTTTTTATCCAAATCTTCTACATACCTTACTACCTTTCTCACCCATCTTGTTGCCTGCCCTTTATTCATAACCCAATTAAATACAATTTTGGCTATTCTTTTATTATTGATAAATTGCAATCTCTCATATAAAAACTTGCCTAGTCTTTGTATTCCTCTCTATTTTTCTCAAATACAACAAAAACAAAATAGGTGATATAGGACATCCTTGCCTTAGACCACCCCATTTTTAACTTCTGATTCTATATTTCCTAACTGATACATATAGTAATTATTTTTATATAATTTCTTAATAATATTTTCCCAAATTTACTAAACTTAATCATAATCTATTTCTATTTACTCTATCATATGCCTTCTCTATATCCATAAAAGCCATATATAACTGACTACCCGTATTCCTACTTAAACCCACAATTTGTGTAACTACAAATAAATTATCTCCTATATACCTAGCCAATCGAAAACCTCCTTGCATTTCTCCCACTATATAATTTTTTTCCATCCAATTTGCAACCCTTACAGCCACCATATATGAAAAAACTTTATATAACACTGTTGTTACCACTATCGGTCTATAATTGTTTAACTTTCTATGATTGCTTATCCTTTCCTTTAAATAGTAGCCTTACTCTTGTATTATTCCAACTACCTGGAAAATCTCTTCTGTGCCATCTTATTAAAGCATGATAATAGTTTTAATTTTGCCCTATGACCTAAATTTATTACTAACTCTGCTGCCCATCCAATCATGTGATGTAATGTACTGTGACCTCCTTATGAGTCAGGAATCTCTCCGCAACTATGCCTAGAGAAATCTGTTAGCCACTTTGACTTCCCTTTCCATTCTCCTTCCCAAGTTTTCCCATGTTCTTCTCTATCCTGTTCCATCCCATTTCCACAACATAATCTTTGTCAGCTCCATAACCTTTATATCTAAAACCCCCTTATCTTTTCCCAAACCCAGCATAAAAACCAATAAGCCACTTTCTGTATAATCACTTTGTTCATATTTATTTTTCCACAACTTCATTATTTATACCCTTTCTGCTTTCAGACATTTGCATTCGATTAACAGATGTCTAATATTTTTTATGCCTTCCTTACACAACTTGCAGACTAAATTACCTATATTTCTCCATTTATGTGTATATTCTCTTGTTGCTAAAGATCCCATTCGAGCCTTAAACAGTAAACTACTTTCCTTGCTATTATCATAAATTAACTTACACCCAATATTCTGTTTACTTCTATAATATTTAAACTTTTTTTACTCTCCATACTAGCTCTCCAAGTCCCTATTTTTTTATTAATGCATCTATTCTTCTATCCCATTTCTTAACACTATAACACTCAATAATTCTCCTAATACAATCATTCCACCTTTTGTATAAGTATACTGACATAAATTCTTTATCTAAATCTTCTGTATATCACATTAGCTTTCTCACTCATTTTGTTGTCTGCCCTTTATTCATAACCCAATTAAATACTATTTTGGCTATTCTTTTATTATTCATAAACTGCAATCTGGTTTAAATCAATATAATTAAATTCAACAACAGATATGATGATGATGGTTTTGCGATTGCAAACATTCTCGGTGTCAAACCTCAAAAAAGGTTTGCTTAGTATTATGTAAGAAAACAATCATCAGAAATTACAAATCATTACCATAAACTCCAGCATATCCCTCATTGGTTGGTACATTCTCATAGTTTTGGATGTTTTATAAACTAGCCTATGTGTGTGCTGAATTTATAATATTTAAACTTACAAAACCATTTATTATTAAAACAAAACTTATGTAATTTGGTTGCAGCTATTAATAATAATTCCAAATGGAGATCTCAAATCGAGAATATAATAATTGATGTAATTTTAACAAATAGTTCACATATTTCATTTTCTTTTTGTTTAGTACTTTTACATATTATAGATATAAAATCGAGCACACAATCTTTAATCTATTTTCAACAAACAATTCATATATTTAGTTTAGTAATTTCACATATAGATATAAAATCCATCATTTAATATATTTTCAAGAAACAGTTTCTTCCCATTTAATAATTTCAAATATAGATATAAAGCAATTACATAATATTTGACATATTTTCAACAAACAATTTCCTATTTTTTTGTTTCTTCTAGTGATTCCACATACATATATATATATGAAGGAAAACAACATCCCATTTAATGTATTTTCAGTTTGAGTCTATACTCGCAATTCAAATGTAATACAGGATAACATATCACAATATTTAATTTTTTTTATCTTTGTAAATTTAAAAGTCTCTTTTCAATATCATAGAATGAATAGTTTAATATTTTATCTATAAAAAGAAATACAGGCAGTTCTTTACTTTTGTACAATCACTATTTTGTACACATTTTGTACTTTCGATTTTTATCCATATGTATAACAAAACGCATGTACTTTTGTGTAATGATTCTCTCTTTCTCATGGTCTATTAGTCAATAGACCCTTCCAGTCTGAAATTAATCATATCCATTTTCAATGTCACAGTTTCAGTCTTGAGCAGGAACATTTTGAGTTAGTGCATATGTTGATAAGTTGTATCTTGTCAGTTTATGTTAGAACGTGTGTTGTCACTTTATGTACATTTCTATTTTGGTAAAAAAATTTGCCCTCATTAATTCATAAACGTTAGTGACAAATGAAAAAACGGCAGTCTTGATACGGACAAAAAGAAATCAAGTTCTCATAATATTCATACGATCGAGACTAAGATAGCGAAACTTTTGCTTGAATCAATCATTCGTATAATATAAGCTGATCGACAATATGTTCAATCATGAAAATCAAGAACAAATTTAAGGAATATTTCCAAGTTCATACACTGTCATGTTAATTATGTTTTTAAACTTTTTTAATATTATTGGTCTAGATTTTATATGCATATATGATTGTATCACACATGTCTATATACTGTATTTAGCCTCCTTTTTTCCCTCAATTAAATTGAAAATATTTTAGATTTTGAGGTATGAAAATTTATTATATATTAAGAATTCTTTAAACTTTTTTTTAAAAATAGAAACATAATATTTAGCAGAAATATATATATATGTATTTTGAAAAACCTTTTTGTTTTTTTTACATTGCTCTACTTTCATACACATTTCAAAAATCATGAAAGTAGATGGCCACCTGTATTTAATGTCCTCCATCATAGGTTTCAGATATCCGTTACAGTTGGTCGTCTTCATATATCTTCTTGAAGCGTATATTTCTTCTCTACATATACTGGATAGGTAAATTAGAGTTATAGTAGTATAGTGCATGTAAAATATACATAAGTCTTTGCAATTTGACTGTGTAGTCCAGTTTTTTTACTGGCAACATATGAGGTAGCAATATAATTTCACACACTACATTGTTATTTACTGGATTGAGCTGCATACTCAGGGTCTTACGGCTGATGTGCTACTATTTCTTGTCTGGCCTACCATGGCAAAAAATCCATTACTATAATAAAACATTTCATAGTTTGTAAGATAGATGTCTATTTTAATTAACAATAATGCAAAAACTTCTCTTCATGGCTCACTTCCACACTGCTTCTACATATAGCTTGCCTTTTAGATTCCGTCAATCAACACTGGAATAAAGTTGATCTCTGAAAGAACGATTGCATATTGGTTTGCATCATTAGTCATTGCGTGTTCCATTATGTAGACTATCTTTTTGTCTCTGTAGCACCTACCATAATGTGGGCTATTCTGCTATCTCCAACCCCAAAGAAAAATATTTCATTGTGTTTATTTAACAGCACATGAAGAAATAAGCTTGTCAGCATTATTATATTACCTTTTTTTATCAGCTCTGTATTACAAGAGAGAAAATTCTTTACCGACTAATATTCTTGTAATTGTACTTTCTAAAATATTGTTGTTTCCTAATTCTTTTTCTTGGATTTAAACTCAACTTTCTATTTTTTTATCAGAATCGATGAGATTTTATTTACAATACTATTCGAAATAAATGAAAGTAAAAAGTTCTTTAAATGCCCTTTAATTTGTGAACTGCATATTTTCCCTTTCCCATATATATGTATGCATAGATGCACACACATGCACGTTATTCTTATGTGGGCTGCACTCCTAAGGGTTATAATATAAAGAGCTTATCATTTATAGATTTAATTTATAATAAATATTTAAAGCATAACATTTAAAGTTTAAATATAATTAATTTAATAGGTTTTAAAATTTAAACTACAATAGTCTTCTGTTACTTGATTGTAAAGATTACTTAATTATCTAGAGCTATCAGACTATATATATATATCATTATTATTATGTATGTAAAGTCAGTATTTCAAAACAAATAATAAACGTATGCATTAATTATAAAATAATGACTTAATACCTATATAGTTATAACAATTATTGAAAATAAAACATTTTGCAATTCAATAAATATTTTTAAAAACATGAGCAAATCACGGATGTAAAAATGCATTAAATTAAATGTATTAAATTAAATACAAAAAAAAAAGGTAGGTCCTGCACATCAATTTGGCCCAAGCTTTTCTATTCATTGCTTTATTCATAAAATATTTCTAGCTACTCCCTTTAGATCAACAATTACTTTCTTAGTACTAACTTTTTTATTTTGTAATTTCTCTAATAAATATATCTTTGTTTATTCTTTTCAAATGTTATAAATTCTATTATTTCAAGTATTTTATTGTTTTTTTACACAACTCATAACCTTTAATCTTTTTTCAACTGGTTCTTTCATTATAAGAGATTTTTCAACAATATAGACCCCATCTGCCCAAGTTGCCTAAGACATGAGACTTTCGATCATATCATCAATTCATGCACTGGGCTTGGCAACATCAAATCAACAATTTATCAAAACTCCAAAATAGACTATTCTAAGATTCTATTGCTGAAAGATTGCATCCAGAGCAGACATTTCCCAACAATCAGAATGTCGATCTTTCTAACTCACACAATCTGGATTGTTAGATGTAAAAGACAATTTACAATCCCTCCTGACCTAGATAATTTATTCATTAAATTCTTAGGGAAAATTCATGAAAAAGACAAGATTCTTTCATCCAAATTCCTGTTCGAAGAAACCTGGAGTCTTTTTCAAATCCTTATACTTCCCAAAGTCTGCCAAGTTTATCAAGGATAATGAAATATGGAGCACAGGACTTACATGGTTATGCAGAACTAACACATCAGCAGTGTTATATTAATTTGGGTTCCAAATATGTATCTACCTACTAAACAATATTTAATGTATTAATATCAGATATATTCCTTGAATAAAACTACTTTTGAAAATAATCTTTTTTCTTCTTGTCTATATCTTTTTCTATACATTATGACACTCCAAACAAAACTGTTTTTAAATTTAGCTTTATTTGAATTACAAATTTTTTTTATCCTTATTACAAATATGTTTTGCAATTTTAATTTCAATAATTTATCACTATTTTCATTATCACATGTACAGTTTTCTAATTTATTTTCTTAAACTTTCTGTCCAATTGTTATTTATAATTTTTTATTACTCATAATAATTGCTACAACTTAAATACATTGATTTTTATTTCAAATTTCATTTGCTCTATTTATCATTTTTTAAAAGTCATTTTTGATTTCAGAAAATTATACTGTATCATTAAACATTGAATCATCCCATTGATAATTCCATTTCATCTAAAAATTTGCAGCTATTTATTTTCAAGTCTTTACATAGATGCTTGAATTTATGGATAATATTAAATTCTAATGTATATATTTTAAATATATATATACACTAATGCCTATTATAACAATTGTTTAAATATTGTACATCATAAAAAATAATTAACGCAAGAAATAAGTAACATAGTTATGAAAAAGACAGCGCAATAAAAAAATTGGAGGCACATTCATATACTTAGATGTACAAATATAGTTGAATGTGTATTTGGGAATGTTCATTTAGAGTATAATTTTTGTGTTTCATTATGTTACTATCATTAACGCAACAATTTTTATTTAATGCAGTCCTTTGTCTTCCAGTTCATGATTTCAACACTGCTATTAACTTAGCTATGGTTTGAAAAAATAGTAAATAAAATTGGAAATTATTAAAAAAATTGTTTTCCATTTTTCTTAATTGTACTTTTAAGTTCACATTGTAATATATGAGTGTGCAAAATGTCATAAACAAATAACTGATATAAACTTTTTCAGTAAAGTAGCAATTTTAATACACAAGTAGAATACTATTTATCTGAATTTTTTGCTTTCAGAGCTTTTTTGATTTCAACAATAAAACATTTATTCTTTTATAAATCTGTTTTTATAAGCATCCAAATTGTGATGAAAATTGAAAGAAGCATTTATTTTATTCTTATAATAATAATTTCTATGTACTAAATAAATTTATTTTATTACATATTGCAAGTTGCATATTTTTTTAGATGTTTAGTGAGTTTTTAATTGTAATTTATTAGTATATTTGTTTAATAAAATTTACTTTATTTACTTTTTTTTTATATTTCTATTTTACAATGGCAATCTCCTAACACAAATATATAGTTAATCACATAGGCTTGTTCTTTATACAATCTATTTGTTTTAGCATGGATTGAAATTTATATTTAGGAGTAATTAATGTATTTTAGGTTTGACAAATCAAAATTGTTTTCTAGTACAGCCATGTCAAGAGGATATAAAAATAAATAGAAAATTAATTGCTGTAAATATTTAAATTTAAAATGTAATTGATTTTAGTGAAAACTAAAATTAAACATTTAAAACAATAAATTAACCCAATAAACAATCATAAAAATTCATAAATTATTATTGATTTAACCATTTCTTATTTAGAACTTCTACTTATGTCATCTAGAAGTTTTTTTTTTTTTTTTTGACATTTCTAATGATCTTTTCTGCTTAATAGTGAAAACAAAATTACATTAGAAAAAAAATCATTCTATATTTAGAATTATGTTTTGTTTTTGACCCTATTAACTGATTTTCTGGCTCATAGTGAAAATTAAAATCAAACATTTGAAAACATAAATATATGCAAACAAAAGTTACAAGACACTCTTCATTTAACCATTCAATATTTACAATATCCACTTTCTTGCTTGAAATTACTTTTTCTTACTCAGGAAACCCTTTCTTACTCATACTAGTGAAAACTCGAATTTTAAAAAGCAAACTTAACACCAAATCAAAAAGTAATAAATTGTTGATTTAGCCTTTCAATACTCAGAATTTTCATCTATTCATTTGGAAATTTTTTTTTTTTATTGGCAATAAAAAGATATATGAATTAATTTTAAGTAGTATAGCCTTAGAAAACATATCTAGAATGTCCAACATTTTACATAAAAGAGAAAAATTTTGAAATCTCTTACATATGTTCATTATGTCATCTGATATCATTCATCTTTGCATTTAAATTAGTTGACAGTTTTGCTAGCTTTTTATTTGGAAATGATAATTTTTTGATGGCAGTGTTAATCAGTCTTTTAATCCTGCTATTCAGATTCATAAATAAAATATGTGTTTGCAGCAGAATAATTTTTAAAAAAAGTTAGAATATCTTCACTGGTATAGAAGTATAAATAAATAGACAAAATTAATTTGATTAGTAATTTAAGTCATCTAAGACGATATTTTTGCCCCTTTAGTAACTAAACATTTGCATTCACGGTAGAGATTTTAATTTAGTAAGAAAAGAGTTACATAATTTGTTTGCTGTAAAAGCATTCTTAGTCATTATTACTGATATTGATATAAAGTAAACTTAAAATTAATTTTTGTACATTTTATGTTGAATTGTAAGTTTTCAAAATTAATGGAAAAGGGCAAATGTATAATTTAAAATATTCAATTAAAAAATTAATATGTTAAATACTGTTTCAGAAATTTAAAAAATAATGGGTACTTGCTTGATTATATTAAATTTTATCATGGGGTGGGGGGCAATACTTGTTTAAAAATCACTTAGCTATTAGATAAGATGTAGCATCTCCAGAAGGGTTTTACCCCAATTGCTTGTCTTTTTTTTTTTTGTTAATAGTAAGAGCTTTTATTTCTTATCACAGTTTAAAAGTATTAGCCATAGAAATCAACAAAAATATAGTCATCAGAAAGAGTTAATGAAAACATGGAACATGCAGTTAATGTTTAAAAACAAAAAAATGCACATTCTAAAAGCATAAAATAGTGCTTGGAAGAATTAATGACAAATATAAACTTTTTAAAATACTGTGTGCCTATTTTTATATCAATACAAAACTTATGCAGCAGAAATGAAAGCAAAAACAATAATTTACTAATTAACTCTATATTTTAATTCATTATTTAATTAAAAAGCAATTCAGCCTATTCAGTGATTTCTTTCATTTTTCAACTTAGCAATTAAATGTAATCTTTTTTAAAAAATTTAAAAGACTTCAAAAAAATGAAAAATTGTTTTTTCTTCAGTAATTTATTTTCTTCCCCTTTAGTGTAATTGCATATAATCCTTTTTAAAATATTAATTATAATATTGATTCTGAATTTAATAAGGCTTTGATAGAAAAAATAAATTGGCTATTCTTTGCAATTAGATTTATTTATTTGTAGGTATTACTGAGTTGTTTTTAAATTTTATCATTAAATGTGTTTATATTATTTTATTTACTAATAAAAATATATCTTTATATTTATCTATATTGTGTATGTATGTACAAGTTGAAAATCTACTATGTGTATTAAAAATGCATATTACATATAATTCTCAATTGCCCATGAATTTTGGTATTCGTTCCAAGATTTAAAAAAATCAAAGGTTAATATTACTTGTGGATTAATGTAATTTATCAGACTAATACTGCAACTATAATAGCAATCAAATGACTGAAGATCGATGAGATTAAGAAATGATATATAACCTTGCTTATATTTGTAAAATGTATGAATCTGAATTTACAAATTTTAAATTTTTATTTAATATTTTTTTAAATTGCAAGTTAATGAAACTATAGATGTTTATATGGCAAATATAAGGAGAATTGTATTCATAATTTCGTTTATAATCTTTTTTTTTTTTCTTTGGAAAAAGATTAGATTTAAGAGTGAAATTAGTGAACTGACTTTAGTGTTAGCCTTTTAAAAATCAATGAAAAAAAAAATCAGTCTTTTTATATATGTCAACAATAAATAACAATTCTCCTTGGGTATTTTTTCTACTTCATCTTTTTTTTAAAATCCAAACTTCTCCATTACCACAATTATATCTATTCTAGTATAAATACAATGGATTCTATATAATGATCATTTTAACCAACTTGTAATTTTTCCCACTTAATTAAACTTTGAATCGTCAAATCATACAACTAATACATTCTATAATTCACTTCTCATACTTTCTGATTTCTAGATATTACTGTAATCTTCTCATACCCTCTGATTTCTAGATATTACTGTAATTGTAGTCTTAAATATTAGACATTGTATTTTCTAGTTTGAGATATTAAATTTATTTTATCAATCATAATTTTTTAATGAAATATGTGATTTCATAAATTATAATATTAGAATGCATTAAACTTAAACACAACAACTTTATTTTTCATGCACTCTCTATAAACAAATTATTTTAAATTAATGATATTAAATATTCAATATAACTAAATATTTAAACTGTACAATTAATTTTTCACATAAGTGACTCAGTTTAAATAAAGTTTATAGTAAAATAGTTTTTAATTTTATTATTATTAAAAATATATTTAGAAATGAAAAAAAAATATTAAAACAAATTTTTTTGAGGGGAGGGGGGTTAGCTTTATGCTTTGCTAACGTAAAGTTAACAATTTCTAATGTAATGAACTCTAATGTTACAATGAATACCATTGCCTGAAATGGCATGTCTGCATGCGAGATATTTTAGAATGTTTCTTTATTGATTTGACATATTTTTGTAAAAATTTTGTTAGCAATGAAAATACTGCTTTTTTAAAAAAATTCTATGTATATACTATATAATAATTTTAATTTTGAGCCAGAAAAATGAAACTAGATAACTAATATGAATGCAGGAAAGAAATGATTTCCATGTTATAGGCAATAAAACCAGATATCTAAAGCCTGAATATGAAATTCAAATACACAAGTTGCTAAGTGGTTTTATAAAGTAAGAAGTTAATATTGTAATATCAAGAATTGGATAAAACATTAATGTAGGTTAATGAAAAGTAAATAGTAGGTGATTATGTCAAAGAATATTTTTTTATATTTTTAAGTTTGATTTTAATTCAATTTTACTTGTACAGTACAGTGTAGCAGCATTGAATACAATTTTTTAATTTTGTGATTTTGTATTATATATACATTAACTGGTTATCATGGAGAGATTGTGAATCTGAACAGATTATTCTCAGATACATATATAATCAGTGCACCATTGGACATTTAGCAAATATGTTTCTGTAATCAATAACATTTATACCTTGGGAATCCTATATATTTATATTCTTACTTAAATTTTAGTTACTTATTGATAGGTTAAGGTTTTACAATCTTTATATGTTAATGTATTAGTTATTTTTTTGAAAAAAAAACAAAACCATATCATTAAAAGAAAATATATTTTCTGTTAAAAGTTAATAATAACCTCAGTTCATTAATAATAATAATATTGTTGCATACTACTACATTTTAGATATTTTTTTGAATTTAGTAGTAGCTGTTTTCACAGTTATTATAGGCAATTAGTTTTGTTTTAAACTTTTAGGTTTTTTTGTTCTGCTTTTAGGAATTGAATTGAATGTATACAGGCAATAATAATAATATATTTAATCTATTTTTATTTCTAGCAATTAATAATTTTCTAGAAACATAATATTATTATTTAAAACTTTAATTTAAAGTTGTATGTATGTATGTATGTATATATAAATATAAATGTTTGCTCATATTTTTAATGAGTAACATAATTTGGAAAATTTTTTTTGTTAAAGTAATGTATAATTTGTAAAATTCTTTGAATAGCATAGTAATCAGCCTAGCAATTATTCTCTCAAAAGTAATCAAATTTTTTTATTATTTAAAGAGAGAGGGTAAAAAATGAATTTGTCCTATTGTACTTGAGAATTAAGTTTCAAGATTCAAGTGGGAGGGAACATGAAGATTTAAAAATCATAATACTTTGATTTGATATTGATCTTTTTCTTATTTATAAATATTTTTTATTTGGTAAGTGAAAATTCAATATTAGATATTTTTAGTTTTTTGTTTCATAATTGAATGTATTTAATATTAGTATTTGTGTTTATTAAAAACCATAAAATTCAAAGTTAATGTAGGAAAGTAAATGATTATATATATATATGCATGTATATATGAGCTTGTATATGTATGATACATATTTGGCACATTAAAAAAGAAAAGAATTTCAGATAAAATATAACCTAATTTCAAAGTTGAAAAAAAGAGTGTCAATCATTTTACTTTCTTGTATTTTTATTTTCACACTCAAAAAATCATTTGTTACTTACTCTTTTAGTTACAGGGTAGGCATATATATATATTGAATAAATAATATTAGCATCAAAATGAAAATAGATAACTAATTTAAGTATTATTATTCTTTCAAATATAAAAACTTTGAAAGTGTGATAAAGAATAGTCTGTCATCAATGTTTCAGAATTACTTTTTAAAAACCGGGAAATACAACTACTGGAATTAATAATAGACTGAAGTCTGCATTTGTTAAGAATGACCAAAGGGGCATTCTAAAGGATTTTAATAAAATATATAATTATATTCACACCTGGATAATTCATTTTATTGTAAAATAATTTATTTTGAACATCACTAACAAACATTTATGGTTGAACGACTATTTCAGAGCTGATGTACAATAGATGACTGAAATCATGACTTATCATTGGAAGAAACATTGTTTACATTCTCCCCAATCACAGAAAATATTCTGATGTTCTCAAAAGTAGCTTAATTAACCAGGATGATTTCTCCCAAATATGAACTAGTGTTAATTAACTTGTCACACTATAGTAGTTTCTGTTTAGTTGTTATACCACAACTACAAATTATCTGAACAATTTGAAGGGATTATGTTCATCATATAATCTGATATTATTTTTGAACAAAACTGTCTTTTTACAAGATGATAATGTTTTAAGATAAAAAGCCTACTCAAATATTAGTTTGAATTAATATATTTGAAATACAAGCATTCTTCATATACCTGGAGCTTAATTGTAAATATAGGGGATTTGAACTCAGACTTTTAATCACCCTTCATCCCACACTATCTCATACCATTGATGCACATAACCACACACATGCAGAAAAGATAAATAATCACCAATATAATATTTCGTGCTGAATCAGCACTCATCAGTCGGTCCAGATTATCATCTCCCACACACATATAATCAGTGCTCAGTTTTATTAAGATAGCAAATCTTCATACCTTAATGGACAGGCCTCAATCTACTTCAATCTCCAATTCTTCAGCCATCCATACCACTGAAAATCTGATGATGGAAAGCCCAAATCCCATACTGATGCCTATATTATTGCCATGCCCACGTTGACCTCAAGTCACTGACCTCTTCAGCCATCCATATCATTGAAAATCTGACAATGGAAAGCCCAAATCCCATGCTGATGCCTATATTATTGCCATGCCCATGTTGACCTCAAGTCACTGACCCCTCATGTATAGGACTGTATCCATTTAAATACATAGAAAATGATGCTATGCATCTCTTATAATCTTATAAGTCCCTTGATTCAAATATTATTGTGCTTCTATAGATTGTTGTTGATCAGTATGAAAGATGTTGATATCCTTTGCCAACACATAAATTTAATTTTTATAGACAGCTTTCAAATGTTAGGTAATTTCATTTCTTACAGAATGTAAGCAAGTTTTTTAATGTAATATATACTATAAAAGTTATACCATATTAATAAAATTATTGTAGATTTCCTGTTATTTTGTTTGATTTTTACATTTCTGTTTGTGTTAATATTTATTTCACTCAAAGTATGCAGGCTATTTATCTTTTTTCTTTATTTTTTGAGTGTAATCATTTATACTTTATAATTCTTTCTTTGATGGATTTAAAGATTCCTATTAATCCTTTACACTGCATTATAATCATAATTATTTTCATTAATTTCATTTTATTTTTTCATCCATTTTTTAAAACTATTTAATCTGTAATTTAAAATAAAGAATGTAGAAATGTAAATCTGGCTACCAATTATGTCCAATCTTCCTTACATCCCTTCTCCTCTTAATTCGCAAGATATCAGATTGCATTTTTATAACTGACTTAGAAGTTGTTTTTTTTCTATAGTACACCTGGGTCTCGTTTTGTGCAGATTATTTTAATGCGATTTTGAAGTTATGCGATTCATGTTTCTTCTTAATATCCTTCATATTTCACTATATTTATTAGATATCAAGAAATTTAAATTATTAATAACTTATTTTGACTTGAAATACTTTTTTTTTCTTTTTCAAAAATATAACGTTATATTAGCAGCTAACTGAAGCTGTATTTAGAATCTTAGCTTCTATATAAATAACCTACTTATACTAATGAGTAAATAATAATAATAGATTTATACTTACATATAAAAATATCGCAATAAATTTTCAAAAATTTTTAACTTTTAAAACATATTTTGTTAAGTATAACAGAAATAAATAATTGTAGATTTTTAAAATAAATAACAAAGATTTTATTGATTTTATAAACTGAAAATAATGTTACTAATGATAATGTATAATCTTTTTGTTTTGATTGCGATCTCATTTTTTTAATATAGAAACAGAAAACTATTAACACAGCACAAGACTGAAAGTGGCGCTAGTTGTACATCACATCACGAATAAAAATAAAGTGGCTAGCAGGTTTCTCTGGGCATAATTGCTGAGAAATTCTTGACTTCATTTAAGGAGAAGCCACAATACATCACATCGAATCTGATTTCTTACCAGTTTACAAACGAACGCTAGCGGTAATGATTAAAATATGTATGAAAAATGTAAAATTAATACCACCTAAAATATTATGCTATATACTAAACTATGCTATTATTAACAATTGAATTAATTTGAAAAGTTTAAAGTTTGAATTTTTCTGAAAACATTTAACAGTTAATATTAGATGATGGAAAAAGTCCAACATATAATTACTAATATATTTGTTCTGACATTAATCTATCTTTCTTCAAGTCCTTAATGACTTTTTGTTGTTGTAATTTTGTGTTCAAATTGCATTTTTTAAAAATAGAAATCAAAAGGATTATTTATTTTATATTTACTATGACATTGATTTTATATTATATTAGTTATATTTATTTTGTTTTTTTATTCATTATATAATTTGACAGAGTGTTTTGTACAATAAAAAAAATTGATGTAAAAATAACATTTCTTTAAGTTTGATGAGATGAAAATGCTTCAAAATCTCATTACAATATATAGATCAAAGCTGAGGAAATAGTATTTTATGAATAATACGATTCATATTGACAAATATGTAGATGTCTTTAATACATAATTATACTGATGAACTATGATTATTTTTTTAATCTCTCTATCCATAACTTTGCATTCATGATAAATGTGTGCAGGAAGTTTATTAGTCAAAAGAGTGGCTGGTGAATAATGATTCTTTTAAAGTTGATGCTTAAAACATTATTTTGTGCTAAGTTCAGTGTACAAATATATTTTAAATATATGATATTGATTATGAAAAAATAAACATCATTGTTCCTTTTTCATTTTGATTTTTAAAATGGATCTACATTTAAGGAACTTTCGTTGCCAAAAACAAAATGAGACTTAGTGAAATTTTTTTAGATTTTGATTTATGCATCATGATATTGTACATTTTTTTCTTCTAATATTTCTTAGATCCTTAGGATTATATTTCTATTTTCTTACAAATATCTTCTATTAATTGAGGAAAAAGAATCATTTAAATATGTAGTCACTTTATGATCTTAGAGATGGACATATGTGCATTTGCATCAAAATCAATTATGTGAAAAAAATAACTACCAAAAGTTATTAGAGAAAAGAAATATGAAAATATTAATAATATATACAGTACTTAAATAAAATGGATGAATTTTTTAAAAATTTTTTAGCTTTGCAAATTTAATACTTGATTAATGCTGACTTGAGAAGATAACATTATCAATGTTTATGGAAATTTATAATATTTAAGAAATAGCACATTATCGGAGATTGACTTCCATTTGAATATACTACTATATATAAATTGATATGTGTGTGTATATATTAAGACACTTGAAAAATAAAATTACTATACACCAAATATAAAACAATGTGGGATATTATAATTTAATAACTATCATTTAACCACATCCATTGCAAAAAGTAGAAATTTTCATTTGACATAACTGCTATAATTGTGTAATTATGAAACTAATATTTAATAATATACATATTCATTAAAAATTTTAATTATTAATTTATAAAAACAAAAGAACATTAAAATTCTATCATTTATTGTTTTTTTAAAAAGGACTTACAATTTTACTTAATATTCTTCTATTGCTATTTATTATTATTATTTTAGGCAGTTGCGTTAGATCCAAATTTTTTGGATGCCTATATCAATTTAGGAAATGTATTAAAAGAAGCCAGAATATTTGATAGGTAAGCATTTTTAATACACAAGTAATCAATCATTTTGTCTTTATAAAAATTTAGAATTTATTTTTTAATTAATTGAAAAGTATTAAAAGATTATTAATAAATTAATATAAGTTTGTCATCTTAGGATAAATTTTAATTTTTTTTTTCTTTTTAAATAATAGAGCAGTTGCTGCTTATTTAAGAGCTTTAAACTTGAGTCCAAATCATGCAGTTGTACATGGAAACTTGGCCTGTGTATATTATGAACAAGGGTAATATTTTATTGTAATTTTTTTGATCAAAATAATGAGTGATTTTAATTTTGCACATGCATATTAAAATTTTGAGTGAAATAACTTAAATATAATGAAAAGGGAATTTCCTATTATCTACAAGGAGATTCTTTGATTCCTTCTCTTTGCAGCTTTAATGGGGCTGGGCAAATGTCCATTTCATACATCTTTGTTATTGCAATTGTTATTAGTATGTAATGTTTTATATGGTAAATAAATTTTGAATAGGCTGCAATCAGCCAGCTTGATGGGTTTATTGGATTTTAACTTGTAGAGTTTGTGACTAAGAAAACATTATATCTTGATAGTTGCTTTAACAGTTTTCCTAAAGGCAGGATCCATATGTGTGAATTTAATTAATATTTTTTATTTAAATTTTTATGACTAATTAAAAATAAATTACAGTTCTCATATCAATAATTCGTGACCAAAAAGCAATAAGGGGGTAAGAATAACTGAAGTTCAGTACTTAAATTATTATTCAATGATGATCTTTATCTGATTGCTACAATTACATATTTTCAAGCAAAGTAAGAAAAAATATTTCATAATATAATAAATGGGTCATTGTTGAAATTTGTGAAATGTAAAAGAACAGTGAAGAAAGTATTATTGATTTGAATAGTGAAAATCTACTTTATGCTAGTGACATTAAATATTGGAAATGCAAATAGATTGGGATTCATTTCTTAAATAAAAGATGAAAGAATAGCTTTATAGATATTTATTTGCTAAGTTAGACAATATTAAGATTAGTTATTTATTTCAATGGAAGATAATTTCAGTTTTATGCTATAACACAATTCTTATTCTGACGAAGTAGATGTATAAAATGCTTTTGAGAAGACTAGTATTTTAAAAGTGTCTTGGAAGATTTTAATGTTAAAATTGAGCAATTGAAAGATGAGATCTGTGAATAAATTTAGTTATGAAAATAGAATTGACAGGGAAGGTATTGTGGAATTTGTGGAGGGGAAAAAAACTTCTATATTATGATTTTTTTTTTTTTGAGGAAAAAATCCGGAAGAAATGGGCATAAGATTTGACATTGGAAATGATCATTGCTTAATGAGGTTTAATATATGTGCTAATGGGAAGCTTCACTTATACTTTGATGACAGAATATTAATAGGAATAGAAAAGCAATATTTCAACAGTAAATTTTGAGACAATATATAAATATTTGAAATATAACTGTAAAATGGGAAGAAAAGCTATAAAAGTTTCACAGATATAAAGCAATAAGAAAAGAGAATAGCATTTTTACAAAAAAGAGAAATGATGTCATAAAGTATGAAGAAGAGTGCAATAAAAAACATTATGGTAATATAAAGATTTCTCATAAGTATGATCTTTTTTGAAGTGCTTTGTATTTTAAAGGAAGAGATGAGATATGCAATTAAATCTTTGAACAGAATAATGATCAGGAAATGATGAAATCGTTATAAATATTTTAAAAGAAGCAGTTTTAAAAATATAGCATTTATTGGCAAAACTATATATCAAATATCTGAATAATAATGGTATGCCAGATGATGCAATAGTGATATTGTTATTTAAGATAAGTGAAAAAAAAAAGTTATTACAAATGATTGGTTGAAAACTTTGGACAAAAGAATAATCTGCATTTTGGAAATAGTTATAGCATTATAGATCATATTCAACTTTTTAAAAAAAATTATAGAAAAGACTAAAGAGTATGAGTTGGCATTTTATATTGGATTTGCAGACTATAAATAGGCATTTGATTTTATAAGCATTTTGCTGTGTTTAATTGAAACTTCATGACATAAAGTCAAAATGATGTCAAAATCTAAATAATAGATATATGATAATGAAGCACCAGTAAATTATATGGTAACAGATTTTTACATTGATAAATAAGAATATACAACAATATGATTTCATATCCCCAAAACCTATTATAATTGATTTATAAGTAATATTTTGTGGATTAAAATAGAATTAAATATAAAAATGAATATTAAGTCAGGTGAAGGTTTGATTTTACTAGTGCACAGAGCTGCAAAAAAATGTTATCAGATGAAATCAAGAAAGTGTGATTAAAAATGATTTTTTAAAAAAGGAAAAAAATCAAGATGGGTAATGATGAACTAGAAAAAGCTAAAAACTATAAATAATTTGTTAAAGTATTATGTAAATGATAACATGGTGGATGAAATTAATCATAAAGTATTGAATACTTTAGGTAGAAATAACTAAAAAGAAAACGTGTCTTATTTGCTTGAAATGTTTTAAATAAATACGTTATATTAATGCTTATTTATGAGTCTGAAACTTTGATAATTAATAAAAAGCAATACAGAACCTATAAGTTGCAGTGAAGTCTGGAAATATAAATATTTGAAATTAATAAGAATATATCGAAAGTAAAATATGCTAATGAGAAAAGAAATAGGTATCACTGATATTGTCAAATAAGAAATGGTTCAAACTTTCATATTATTCCAAAATTTATAATACATTAATAAAAAAATAAAAATTATATTGATAAGCATATAATTATTCGATAGTTGAAATTAATAAGTAATTATAAATTAAGAGACAGTATAAAATGCAAAGAAGGAATTGCATACAAAATTAATTGCGATTATTACAATATAAGATCCAAATTAATTTGACAATGCAATTAATAGGCAATAGGATCAATCTGCTTTATACATTCACTACTTAACATATGGACATAAAATAGATGCTACAAAAATGTTTAACCTTTAAATTACATTAAAGATCCAAAAAGAAGACAAATATATGAAACATGTTATATTGAGCAAAACTGAAATAATTATATGAATATTTACAAAACTTCAATAAATTTAAATTAAAAGTGGATGGAAAATTATATAACATAGTGTATATAAAGTTATGTAATATTATTTATTCTGTATATTGTTATGTTGTGTAGTCAATTTTTTAAAGTTATATTGAATCTTTATATGAAGGGTTTATTCTATTTTAGTGATATTTTATTTTCTTGTTGTTATTTTACTTCCATTATAGAACCCTAGATGGTGTTCTATCTCTGCAGTAATTGGTTAATATTAAAATAGATACTTAACATTTGAAAAGAGTACAAAATCATGTGCCGAAGAAAAGCTTTTTATTTGTAATTATTATTAATATATATATAACTGTTACATATGATTTTTTTATTATTATTTATATGAAAAAACAGCACAATGGACTTCATTAACATTCATTCTTGATGATATTTTAAAAGTATATTAATTACTGAAAACTAAAATTAAAAAATGTTACTTGTGACAGATAATAATATTGTCTGACAGTCATGTAAATTTCAAGTGAATCCTAGTGCTATGTTTTCAATTGTGGTAAATTTGATGATTAAGTTTGTTAATTTTTTTAAAACAATATTTATAAAATAAAAATTAGATTTCCCACATGTGATAAATTGGTAACTGTAGAATCAATTTAGAATTTTCTCCAAAATTGTTTAAATATATATTGCACTCAAATCTGTAAAAGGAAAAAATTGAGAAACTGGGTGCAAATGTGCATTAACCATTGAAGAACTTGACTGACCAATTTCATATAAAAATTAAATTTTCAGATACACCATATTAGTGATTGGAATATTGTACATTTTTAAACAAACTGATGAAAAGAAAGAAGTTCGTAGATAAACCACAACCAGTATACTGGAAAATAGCATAATATAAGAATTAAAAATGACAACAATAATAATATATAAATATTGTGTATGATAAATAAGAAAATACCTAATAAGTATTTTACATAGTGAGTCTTTTTTTTTTACTTTATTATTTGAGGAATATGTAGCAATGTTGACTATAGCATTCTGCTGTCTAGTTAATATATGCCTTTGGAAGAAAACACATACAAGTAAGAATGGTAGCAGCATTATTTAACACATTATGATTATGAAATAATTTTTAAGCTGAAATTTAATAATAATAATACCAGTCAAGCTTTGATAATCTGCAGCAGCTTCCTTTCATTGCACTTATAATATACCCATTTTGGCACTCAAGACAATGATGACCAGGTTTAGAATGGTGAACATCTTATTCTGTGTAATTATAGAAATATTTTAAAATGTAAAATGCTTTGTGTAAAATAGAAGCAAATGTAAAGAACTCTAAAATTATATTCATCATACGAATTCCGAATTTATAGAATTTTTTTTAAAAAAATGGCAATCTTAAGATGGCTGCTTTTACAGAACTGCGATCTGAAGAAACTATTTCAAAAATTTTTTAGAAATTAGATCCACCTCATGAAATAATTTTTTGATATCTGATACCAAGAAAATATGTTTAGAATTCCAAGCAGAGTATGATGCAGGTTTTTGTTCACCTTTTAACTATTAGATAGTCTGCTGGGATATTGATAAATTAAAGTCATCTGGATATGTGTAAAAGTTACTGCAAGAATGGTCATTCACAGGTAGTAGATGTTATCTTTGTATCTGACAAAGTTGTCTCTGAAGAATAGAACAGTATGTGATTTAACTTTGCTAAATATTGCAGAACTAAATTGGATTGATTGTGAATAATCACTTTGTAGCTTTACAGAAAAAAAAAGTATAATTGTAAAGAATTATTTTAAATAAAATATAGACAGCTTTAAATGTCTTGGTATTTTGTTTTCATTGTTTCTAAAGGTTAATTTTAAAAAAAAAGTTTAAAAAGAGTTTATTTATTTTGCATTATTATTATTAAGCCACTTTAAATATTGTACAAAAATTTTTTTTTAGATTAATTGATCTAGCCATTGATACATATCGAAGGGCTATTGAATTGCAACCCAATTTTCCTGACGCATTTTGTAACTTGGCTAATGCTTTGAAAGAGAAGGGCCAGGTAAAATTTTGATACTTTTATAAAATTGTTTCTTAATTTATGTATTATTTCTTATGTTTTTAATTAATTACAGGTGGCTGAAGCAGAAGAATGTTATAATACAGCTCTGCGCTTATGTTCCACTCATGCAGATTCTCTGAATAATTTGGCAAACATCAAGCGGGAGCAAGGTTTGACTGAAGAAGCCACTCGTCTCTACTTAAAAGCTCTTGAAGTTTTTCCTGAATTTGCAGCTGCACATTCGAATTTGGCCAGTGTATTACAACAGCAGGGCAAACTTAATGAAGCTCTTATGCACTATAAAGAAGCAATAAGGTACATTTATTAGGAATTTAATTAAATTATGGGTTCAATTAATTTATAAATATACAATTTATATTTTTGAAGTTTTTATGCAACTATATTAGTGAAAATTGTGAAATCTGTATGATTTATATAATCATGTATTAATTGATAAAAAATTTATAAATTTATTTACATAAACATATAGGTTAAAATGATAAACCAATCTATAAGTAGCTCACTGCAGTTTAACTCTCCAATAAATCTTCAAGGCATAGCTAAATATCAAATAATGACATTTTAAAGTTTTTTGTTTTATTCTCTAATAAAGGCTATTGGATTATTACCTGAAAGTAAAATCCTAAATCTATTTGAACCTGAAAAACTTTTTTAAGTTTCATCTAGCCACATCAAACTCCAGATTGTGTGTATGGTAGGCTTTTCATCTATATCAGGGGTGGGCATGCATGAGGTCAATGAGAGCCGCATGCCAGTTTTTTATGTCGTAAAAAGCCACACCATATTTATATACATATAATCAAATTTTATTTAACTTGATTAGTATGATGATGATGATATATTCTACACAAGTTTTAAGTGCTGTATAAAGTATATAAGAAAATATAATTAAGAGAAATAAATAAAATACAGAATAATTATTTCAAAATTTTAATAATGAAAATAAAATATAATAAAAAGTATAACATTTAACGGAGACCTTTGGACAAATCATTGAAGTTTGGCATATAATTTGTTAATTCTATTCACAGCAATTCTGTGAGATGCTGATCGATCAACTGTGAACAATATTTTAACTTCATATTTCGACTTCACGAACTTCATTGTGGAATACATTTCACAGCCATATGTTGTACCAAATTGAAATTAGACACCAAGCATCTTTCTTTAAGTGTGAATATTTTGATTCTGGCATGAGTTTCCAAAATTCTATTAGAGAACTAGATTTGTGATGCATTTGCAATGCCTGATCCTCTTTCATATCTAATAACTCCAATTTCCCAGCCACTTTTTCAACAAGTATTATTTCAAAAATTGGAAATCTATCTTCAATAATATCACAAATGTAGATTTAAAACTTTTCAAATCTTCAAACCTACATTTGAAATCTGCTTGCAATCTTTTCAATTTTTCATTATATTTGTCTAATTTTTTTTTTTAATATTAATTATATTTGCTTTTACTCATGGAATATGATTAAATATTTTGGACCTAAGAAGATCATGCACAAAAAGCCAAAGTTTAGCTTCAAAACTAAATACAGTTTGTGTCAAATCACTAATCATTTTTCCCTTTCCTTCTAAAGCCAAATTAAATGTTTGCAAATGTTCATAATGTCTGAAAGGAACATTAAGTCAGAAAGCCAAGTTTTATTTTCTAATTCTGTGTATTTTTTTTTTTTTAAACATGTTATGATGAGATTTAGGGGTTCCACAAAACAGCTCAAAACATTGTAAGTTAACAGCCATCTTATAACAGACCATAAGGAGAGATCACTGCACAATTCATCTGTTGCATCATTTAATTTTTCTAAAAAGTTCTTAAATTGTCTGTGCATTTTGGCATTTATTCTAATTAAATTCACAATCTGCAAAACAGTCTTCCACACACTCATATTTTAAATACTTCACGATGAGGTTCTTGTGGTGAATTATGCGTGAAGAGGTACAAAATATTGAATTTTAGGATTGGTATTTAAATGGCCAATAACTAGTTTTTTTTTTATCAGGCCCCATCAGTCACAGCACTTACAAGATTATCACAAGGCAGCACATTTTTGACATCAATTCTATGAGTTGTTTCGGTAAGAGCTAGTAAATAACATTTCTTCCTTCATATATATGTTTGCAGATATATAGCAGACAAAAACAGCCAATTGTGGAACATATTGAATATCTGTAGACTCATCAAAAGCAAACTGAATACTGTACAATTTTTCAAACCACACGTCAAACCATTTTTAACATTTTATTAATTTCATTAATATGACGCTCGCTTTTGTATTATTTGGATTCAAAACCTTGAATCACTTTTTTCAAGTTTCTTTTAATAAATTCTCCATATGAACATTTGATCGAGCAATATTCCCAGCTATCAAAAAACTAGCTTTATTGGCTCTGTTATCTTTGGGACTAAAAGAAGGCAAGAGTCCTTGTTGCTTATGAAGATCTGATTGCAATGATTTAAGTTTCTCGGTTTGCAATTTTGAATTGTGTGGATATTGAGTTGAAAAGTGAGGATGACGTACTTTATAATTTCTATGTAAATTGCTTAGTTTGCAGTTGTAACTTTACAAATAAGATATAATGACTTTCCATTATTGTCAATAAAAAACAAATTTTTCTATCCATTTCTTCTGAAAGCTTCTATTTTCTTATTCATATTTTCATTTTTTGATAATTTCTGAGGTGTTAACAAAAAAAATTTAAGTAAATTTATTTCCAAATTTTGAAATTCAAACAAAATAAGTAATTAAAATAAAAATGTCTAAATATTAATTCTTGTTTTAAAAGATTCATAAATGGTGCAACAAATTGCCAAAGACATTGGCTTCTTAAAATAAGAATAAAAACAATTTAGAATAATTAAAAGTAATTTTGGACTATATTTATTTTTGGTTGATATTTTCCTGATAATTCTTAAACATTTGTTTAATTAATATTTACCACCAAAAATAGAAACAACATAACCAATATCAAGAAAATGCTTTCCAGTTTTATTTTCAAGAATTTTTTTTATATAATTGTTTTAAAAAAAACATGAAACTCTTAAGTGCACTAATTATAAACAATATAATTTTTTTAGCCTGCATACATGTTTTTAGAAAGCTTGTGCTAATGCCATGGAAAAATTACACATAGTAAACAAATTTAAATTGCTTAATAAAACAGTCTACTTATCAGATATTTTGAAAAAATATGAAATAGGACATTTAGCTGATAGGAAAACTATCACTGGAGTATATATCCACAAAATTGCACAAATAAATATACACGTGATCATTTCATACACGCATGTAGTTATTTTTTTAAGATTCGGTACGTGTTGTTACAGTTTGAAAGTAGTATGTACATACATAACATGATGTAATTTGTAATAAAATACATAATAAAAATGTTTGATAAAAATTTCTATCATATTACAAATTTTTGTGCAATTTGAAAAAAAAAAAATCTGAATTAATAAAAATAAAATCGGATTTCAATGGGAGCTGTACTTAATTTGATTAAGAACTGCTTCATTTGCCAATCGTTGATCTATATATTTAAGTAAATATTAATTGTTATTTATTGTTGCAATCGAAAAAGTCAGAATGGCTTTCTTTCATGTCTTCATTTTTATTTTTAAGAATAGCATTTAAAGTTTATTGACAGTAAAACATGGTAAGTTAAAAGTTAATTTGTCTCATAAATAGTGAATTTTAATTTTTTTCCAACCATATAGATTAGGTTAATAAAAAATTCTTATATATTTTTAAAATGAATTATTTATTATATTTATTGTAAATATACAAGTTTTGTACTTTAAAAAATAACACGTCATAAAATATTAGAAATATTTTTTTGGTTATTGTTTTTGAAAATTTCCATGCAATTGCAAAATTCAGACTATATTTCTTTCTTTTGAGGATTCAAGGTTGATTTCATTTTCAGTAATTTTTTTAATTCTAAAACATTTTATAAATAGCAAATTGTATAATAATAAGTTTTTAATTGTACATATAGTTGTGCTGCTACATATGTGAAATGTCTTTTTTTATTACTATATATTGAGATATAATCAGATTGTGTTTAGTAATTGCCTAACCTATTATTATTTTCAGAAAATAATTTCAAAAAATATCTGTCACCTAGATAAATTAGTTTTATGTTCAATATTAGTAATATTTATATAACACCCATTTTATTTAAAATTTTATTATTATTATTTTTTATTTAATAATTGAAAATTATACAGTTTTCTTAATGCTTTTAAATTAGTAAGTAGCTTTCTATATCTTAAATATCTTTTTGGTATTTGCAAAAAGTAAAATGTTAGCAAAATTTTCACTAACTTTTTTTTTTTGCTATGAAATAGCATTAAAACCTTTTTTAATTTTTTTAAATAAACTTTGAAGCATTTCATTTTTTTTTTTTTAATTACTATTTAAACCTTTTACCATATTTATGTAGTTACTTTGCAACTCAAATTTTTTTCTGTATTTATTCTAAAGTCGGCCATAATTATTTTATATTTGATTTATCATATACGAAATCATAGTTTTTATATATTGGCATAGATTTTTTTCTTTTAACCGATTTAGTTTATTGAAAAATACTGTGTTTTATATTTAACAAGATAATGATTATGAATAGCTAGGCATCTTGAAAAAAAAAAAAAAAAAATTTCTAAATTGCTGGAAATTAAATGAACAATAATAAAAAAACATAACATTACTATTTGATTATTTGATAAATGTTTATGATCACAAGATTCATTGGAATGCTTGGTCTATTTGCAACTAATCTTTTTATACCTTGAATTAAGTTTATCGTAATGATAATAATTGCTTTTGAGATTTTGGTGGTGTTATATTGCTAAAGCTATTAGTATATGGTGTAGTTGAAAATTATTCAGACCCATATAGCTATTTAAATTAGATAGCCCGATTTGAAGACATAAAGATGTTTGACATTTTCAGATTTTCTACTTAATAGTTAAATATTAGATGAGTGTTGGCCATGAATTGATATTTTAGATCTAGTGTCTGGATATCATAGGGCTTCACTGACTAGAGTCATAGCTCAAAACCGATTTGGGGATGGAGATAATTCTAGATAGAGATTTGGAATGCCTTTCTCTTGCAACACTTATCGATAAAGCTTGTTTAGATCTTTTAGCACGCTCATTATATTATATCATATCATCATGATAATCAAATAATACTTATAAAAGAAATGTGCGAAACTAAAATAAAGTACGATTATATTTTTAAAGATGTATTACAGAAAATGTTCTTTTTTCAAAAGACCACATTTAACTTGTTTTATAAATATGCATTTGATCCCGATAACTTGTGTAACAATATCCAATTTTTTAACCATTAAGTTTGTCACTTCAATGAATATTTTATTAGAAAAGTTAAAATTGATATTTTTTCCCATCATATCCTTATTTATTTATTGGGTAAATATTTGTATATTTTTATTTGCGTAATTGGAATTTATTTTTGAGTAATCGGAATTTATTTTTGAATTAAATTTTGTTTTATTAATAGCTAATGCATTTAACTGTTACACTGAACTTGAAAGGATTACATTGCCAAACTATTGTCACTTAAAAGCTTTTGTTACAATGGTTACTTACTTATACAGGCTTTAAATTTTAACATTATCATGTTTTAAATGAAAACAATTGAATTAGAGATAATTAGCATGAAGACTAGAAAAATTAAAATATTAACTTTTTTTAAAAAAATATAGAAATTTTTTTGATTTATTAAATTTTTAGTTACATACCTAAAAAATATTTAATATATTTACTGAAGTTTCTTTTGTTTAGGATAAGTCCAACATTTGCTGACGCGTATTCTAATATGGGTAATACATTGAAAGAAATGCAAGATATTCCAGGAGCACTACAGTGCTATACAAGAGCAATTCAGATTAATCCGGCTTTTGCTGATGCACACAGTAATCTTGCCTCCATTCATAAGGTAAGATTTATTAAAATTTTAATATTTTTTTAATTGTATATTTTATTCTTGAAATTGGTAGCATCTTAAATCACAGAAATTATTTGAGAAAAAATAAGTTTCATTATATATTTACCTTGAGAAAATGTGATAAATTTCACGAAATTTACTGATTAGTTATCTGTCTATGCAGTCCTTTTAAGTTGTGTAGAATGATGAAGAAAACTTTTGTTATCATCATTATTTTCAAACATTATTAATTTACTGCAATGTGGAAGTCTTTTCAAGTTTAATCTGTGATCTTTTTTCCTAGTCTTCTGTGTCACATCAATAAGCTTATTTCATCCATCTATCTCAATTGTCTTTTTCTAAGTCTTTTAGTATTTCTTGTGATCCAATTTAAATTTTATCTGTTTATTTATTATTATTTTTTTATAGCAATATGTCGAATCCAATTCTATTTCAGTCTCTTAGTTGTTTCAATAATGTTAGTGATACCTGTTTGTTCTTTGATGCATGTATTTTGTTTTTGATCTCTTTGTCTTCTAATATACATTTCTTCATATTTTGTTGAGTGTTCTGAGGTCTCTATTGCTCTTTTGTTAAGTGTTTAAATCTCAGATCCATAAGTAAAACATGTAAGTTAGACAAAACATTTCACATTGGCATATTTACTTTTATTACTCAATATTTTCATCAAAAGTACTCTATCCAAGTGTTATTCTATGATTAATATCTTATGCTTTCACCTGTATTAATAATCTAAGATATTTTTGTAGTTGTATTTTTTATTCTGTGGGAAAAAAATTTTTTTATATAACTTTTGCAATATTTCTGAAAGCATTATTTGTAAAAACAACCAAACAATGTTCAAAATATAAATGACTTATATAATCTTTATTTTCACTCTCTTAACTTCCCCATTTTAAGCCACAAAATATTTTTT
This sequence comes from Epiperipatus broadwayi, assembly GCA_028023455.1. Classification (NCBI taxonomy): domain Eukaryota; kingdom Metazoa; phylum Onychophora; class Udeonychophora; order Euonychophora; family Peripatidae; genus Epiperipatus; species Epiperipatus broadwayi. The sequence continues at coordinate 1,907,789 of JAQFVV010012572.1, read as the reverse complement.
TTATAAAACTGCTGTAAAAAGTTTGGAGATATGGAATCATCCTGCCACACACCCTTCTCATTGTTAATCTTCTTAGAATCATCATATAATCTAATTATTTCTGTTGCATTTTGAAAAATACTCTTTAAAATATATTAATATCCCTAATCTATAGAACTACTTGTAGAATCAAATGCCCTTTCATAATCTATGTAATCTATAAATCCAAAGCATAATGGCAACTCCTATTTATTGCTTCTTTCTGTAACTTCTCTCGATGTTTGAGTGTAAGCATGTATTACAAAAAACTTATGAGAGTTGGTTTTTAAAATCATACTAACTAGAACTTGTTATTTAACTGCAAATATATGCTGTACATTTCAGTTTTAGTTGTTTAATCATCAACATGAAAATACCAGTTTTTGAGGAACTTTTTTTTTCTTGAAAATTTATATTTCAGAATTTTTAATTTTTTTGTCACTGTTTTGAAAGTGTGATTATCAAAAATTGAACTGAGACACCATCAAATGGTATTTTCACTTTGATTTAGAATTCATTTCTTTTATTTGATTAATAAATTTGGGGGGGAGGAGTCGTAATTATATGTTGATTTTTTTTTTTTTAAAGTGACATTCTATTTTTTAAGTTTTTTTTAATCTTTAGGGTTACTTTTTTTAAAAAAAAAAAAAAAAAAAAAAATGCTTTTAACATATATATCTCACATTATATATTAAGATTAGCTGTTTTAAAATCATAGTACAAAAAAAGTTAATTTTTTTTTTGACATTTTTATTAATTGCATTTAAAAAAGTCTTACTATTATTACTATTTTCAATCCTATTATGAAAACAATGTCTGTTTGAATTTAAACATTTTTACTCTATAATTTATTAGTAACAAATCTTTTAATTAATTTAAATTCACTCAAAGAACACTTTTATATTAAAAAATTGAACATTTTTTTATTTAAGCTAATAGCCATAATGTCTTAATTGCATTTTGATGTAATGTTTAATTTTCTGATTTAGTCTTAAATTGATGTAGCTCTTTACTGTTAATATAATTTCCCAAGTTAGCATTTGGAAAATTCATCTGTATAGAGGAATTTATAGTTAATCTATTATAAGGAAATATTCCTGGTATAACATCATATTCTTGATTATTTGTTGTTTTAATTTTTCTGAATAAGATGAATGAAAGGATCAAAGTCTTAATGTGACTTATTTTGATGAGATAAAAAATGAGCAGAGATGTATATAGAGACAAGTGCAAGAAATGGAGATAAAAAATGGACAATTAAGCCCACAATAAAAATGAAATGGATTGCGAGATGAAATAGCTAAACTCATGTTTTTGTTCAAAGTGTTGTAATGCCAGTTAGTGTTAATGCTTATTTTTTATTTTTTTTTGTATGTTTGTGTGAAAATTGCTTTTTGCATTTTGTATTATTATTTATTTAAAATTAATTATATTTAATAAATGGAATTAATATGTAACATCCTTATTTTTATTTTAATCTATCTTTGAATATATTTTATATAGTTAGATATAATAGGAATAATAATCAGCAAAAAAAATTGATGTTTTAGTGAAAGATGTAAATGTCAAAATCTAAATAACTTTGGATTATTAATATTAGAAAGCATTAAAACATGACTAATTAAACTTTTTAATACATAAAATGTTTTACAATATTAATTATATAAGTATGATTTCATTTTGTCAAATTCTGATTTAAAACAAAATGACAGAAATTTTTGTCTTTTTTTCCAACCCTGTTGTAAATGTATATGAAAATTATATTAACATTGTCAAATAGAATATGAAATTTTGATGTACAAAAAAATTTACAATACTTAATATGTAAATAAATCAAATTTTAAGCGCAAACAGATAATATTGTAATAACGTGAAAGCTAAACACTTTCAAACAGATACGCTTTAAACATGCTTACATGAAAGCCAATCAGATGGAATAATTCAATCATGTGGGACTCTCAATTCTAAAACACAAGCCAGAACTATTAGAAAAAGATGGGAACCCATCTCAATCTATGCCTCAATTTTATTTAAATAAGCCAGACTCAAGCATTTTGAACTAAGAGTGTGAAGCTAAATACCTTCACATTTAATCCACTAAATATTATATATATAAATTAACAACGCGAAATCGTCTGATTTACAACGAAGCAATATTTTTAAATCTAATGAAATGATATTAATAAATGTAAATAAATCAAATTTTAAGCGCAAACAGATAATATTGTAATAACGTGAAAGCTAAACACTTTCAAACAGATACGCTTTAAACATGCTTACATGAAAGCCAATCAGATGGAATAATTCAATCATGTGGGACTCTCAATTCTAAAACACAAGCCAGAACTATTAGAAAAAGATGGGAACCCATCTCAATCTATGCCTCAATTTTATTTAAATAAGCCAGACTCAAGCATTTTGAACTAAGAGTGTGAAGCTAAATACCTTCACATTTATTAATATCATTTCATTAGATTTAAAAATATTGCTTCGTTGTAAATCAGACGATTTCGCGTTGTTAATTTATATATATAATATTTAGTGGATTAAATGTGAAGGTATTTAGCTTCACACTCTTAGTTCAAAATGCTTGAGTCTGGCTTATTTAAATAAAATTGAGGCATAGATTGAGATGGGTTCCCATCTTTTTCTAATAGTTCTGGCTTGTGTTTTAGAATTGAGAGTCCCACATGATTGAATTATTCCATCTGATTGGCTTTCATGTAAGCATGTTTAAAGCGTATCTGTTTGAAAGTGTTTAGCTTTCACGTTATTACAATATTATCTGTTTGCGCTTAAAATTTGATTTATTTACATTTATTAATATCATTTCATTAGATTTAAAAATATTGCTTCGTTGTAAATCAGACGATTTCGCGTTGTTAATTTATATATATAATATTTAGTGGATTAAATGTGAAGGTATTTAGCTTCACACTCTTAGTTCAAAATGCTTGAGTCTGGCTTATTTAAATAAAATTGAGGCATAGATTGAGATGGGTTCCCATCTTTTTCTAATAGTTCTGGCTTGTGTTTTAGAATTGAGAGTCCCACATGATTGAATTATTCCATCTGATTGGCTTTCATGTAAGCATGTTTAAAGCGTATCTGTTTGAAAGTGTTTAGCTTTCACGTTATTACAATACTTAATATGGTATTTATTTATAGTGTGCAGTATAAAAATGTAAAAAAAAAAGATATTTAAATTGTTGATTTAATAAGAACTTAGTGCATTATCTAGAAATACTGTATATGTATATACGATTTAATGTCTATGACATATTTTGTAAATATTACAAATATTAATAATGTCATATTGAGTAGTAAAAAAGGTACTGCAATTCAAGTTCACTATATAGTCATTGATTTCTCATTTAATTCAATGTTTATATTAACAGTAACATTAATATTCTTAATTGAAAGAAAAATTACATCTTTATTGAAAGTTTTCAAAGTCTATCTATGTAGAATTTTTTCCCATTAGTTAAGATTCTCTATTTTAATATCAAAACTCAAATGGCTTTACACAGCCCATGATTATTACCATTGTTAAAGCTGTTAATAAATATTTTTATAACATAAGCAACATTTTTGATATTAGGCAAAATGAAATCTCTCTTTAAATGATTATCACCAGTTTTCAAATATTTAAAATGATGTTTTGATTCTACGATATTTTCCGCTGTATTATGATATTCTGATGTTTTCATAACATTGTTGATATATATATTTTATTTCAGACTTTCATTGTGTAAATCTTGTTTGAATTGAACTTTATATCCTTTGAAATGATTTTGCTAATAATATTTATTTCTGGTAGATTGTTAATATCTATTTTGAATGATTTTTTATTAATATTGGGGGTTGTTTATAAATTTATCTAAAACCTTTCATTGATATTTTTTTATTAGTTTGATAATCTTTCCTAATCTTCAAATCTTTACATTATTTGGGGAGGGGGGGTCTCAGGTAAAGTTGTTAAACTTTTTTTTGTGATTGTATGACTTCTATCATTTAAGATGTAGTTTATTTTTAAACAGACTGATAAAAAAATTGGGTATTTGTTTTGACCCTGTAATGCGGCCGCAAGAGGCGCTGTTTCTGTGTCAACACACAGAAGCATGCAGATTACAGGGCCAAAAGCAGCGTTTTTCATTACTGCCGCTAGATGGCGCTGATCGTGAAGCGTAAGTACATTTACCTTACGTCGTCTGCTACCAGAAACAAACAATAAACAGATGGCGCTGATAGCCAGGCGTAAGCAAATTTTGCATACGCCATCTGCTAACAGTGACTACCAAGAACATTGGATGCCCGATTGCCGGCGCTGTTGCCAGCCATGCGGTCGCCTAACAGCTAGAACCAAGAATGTTGATATTCGCTTGGCACTGTCTATGCACGTACTTAATACAAAGATTACATATAATGTGAAGCTGTTAAATAATATAGAAGGCACAGCTATTTAAATCTACTCTAACCAGTAATATTACATTCCCTTTCACCTTCAGGTAAATCGAGGTATTTTAAAATCTTTTTTATTAAAAATCTACCTTTTTTTAAAATTATTTTCTCTAAAATTGGGTTGTTTTTAAAAATAATAATTTTTACGACTTTCAACACTATTAAAAATTGGCCTTTTTCGAAACTGCGTTATTTTAAAAGGTGATTGTTTGTAAAACTTTTTTTTTTTAAACTAATACAAACTATATTTCGTTTTCAATTATTCTTTCGCTATCGTGTTATTTTCAAAAGGTTTTTGTTCTTAAAACTAAACAAAATGAATCATACATTTAATAGAAAACAACGCTTTTTTTTAATTAACGTTAAGATGCTACGATGAAACATTGATGTGCCGTAACAAGTAATAATGCGTGCTGTTATGCACAAGCAATAATTTGGATATGATTCATTTCTTTCCATTCATTTTTACAATATCTTTAGCCGAGAGAATTTTTCTGATCTGTTGTTCTGAACTTGTTTCTTTGCGATGCTTCTCTTATTACAATTGTTTTAAGTTCTGTTATTCTATTTCTAAAATTCGTATTTTAACTAAAAACCGTATATTGCAGTTTATAGAGATTTTGATCTGTTTATCAAAGAGTTTCGTTCATAATAATGTAACTTTTAGTTTTGCTAGGCCTCTACACGCTAATATAAACTGCGCGTGAGTTGATCAAGCTGTATCAAAAGAAAAAAGAAAGTTGTATTTCTTTTCCTAAAAAAACACAGCTATATTTCCTGATCAAACTTTGCCTATTGATGGTTGAGAATTATGCTATTGATGAGATCAGCTTTTAATTTATTTGATAGGCGCCACGTCTTTTTATTCTAAAAAGACCGCTGATATCTGTCGCCAGCATGTCTCGCAAATAAAAAAAAATAAAATATTTTTAAAATTATTGGTCTTAGATTTTAAGAATCGGTAATTTTACGGTAAACTAGAATTATCTTTTTTTGAGATTATTATTGCTGGGCTTATTCAAACATATTGGCAAGGTAAATTACATTTTTAAATCTTATTAAACTACTAATAGATTTAATAATAAAAAAATAATAACTATTATTAATAACGCACAAATGAAAATTGGTGTTAGAAATATTTTTATTCTAATAGATAAAAAATGTTTGAAATAAATTATTTATCAAATAAATTGGAGAGAACATACTTAATTCTGACGTGAAACATTAATAATAAAAAAAATAACTGCTGAATAATTAATTACAAAGTTCTTGGTTAAATAAGAGTCTCTATCGGGATCCTATTATAAGCTTATTTTTAAGAATTGTTTGCAAACGTTACTTTTGTCACAATCAGGATAATGAAGCATAACTTACCGGTAAGTTTTGGGAATTCAGTAGTAGATAACTATGCATAGTTTTTTGGGTAGAATGAGCTCGGCCTTTTGGTTATTATTTGATCTTGTGGTCCATTCTCCTAGTCGGTCACGAAAGCTTTTCTGGTATACATCTTCAGGCATGATGTCTTCAGAAGCTCCGGTTCACTCCGACAAGCCGAATTACTTCAGCGTAGAGCGATCTTGGATATATTATTGTTATCCAAGACCAACTAGAGAAACCAACGAACAAGATGTCCTTCAAACTGATCTCTGCCTTTTATACTCTCTAGAGGCCCAGTTTTCCGACTTCTGCGCATATCTTTCATTTGTCAAAATATCCGTTGATAATCTTATATATTCTTTACAAAATTTATGTTACAAAGTCTCTATTTTTTTCAGCATAATTCTGCCATCTTTAATTAGTTGAAATATATTTACTTTCTCTTATCTAGATTGGTAATTTGTGTCTTTTGTTCTCTCCACTTCTAACTTTTATTTCTAATTACATAAAAAAAACCAGAAAGAATAATTTAACTTTCACTGTACGTTATTTTTTTTAAAAAAAAAATTAGTCAAAAAAAAAATCTAAATTTACTTTTATTTTTTAGCTTTTACCAAATGCCAATATATTTGTAACGTATATAAATAAACGTTACAATAAATATTTTTAAATTACTTCAAAGAAAACAAACTAAACTCTCCTTTAAATATATTAAAATACCTATTCAGTTCAAATGTAAAAAAAGTTAACTGTACAATTTATGTATGCACATACATGTATTATTTGTAATATAAGATCTAAATAACTCAACTATACTTAAGTGGTCAATCAAAAAGCAGATCTGTTGTTCTGAACTTGTTTCTGTGCTATGCTTCTCTTATTACAATTGTTTTAAGTTCTGTTATTCTATTTCTAAAATTTATATTTTAACTAAAAACCGTATATTGCAGTTTATAGAGATTTTGATCTGTTTATCAAAGAGTTTCGTTCACAATAAATATTTTTAAATTACTTCAAAGAAAACAAATTAAACTCCCCTTTAAATATATTAAAATACCTATTCAGTTCAAATGTAAAAAAAGTTAACTGTACAATTTATGTATGCACATACATGTATTATTTGTAATATAAGATCTAAATAATTAAACTATACTTAAGTGGTCAGTCAAAAAGCAGATTTTATTGCTCTAACAATTTCCTGAATAAGCTCTTGATTATCATCCATTTTTGAAATAATCCATAGAAAAACATTTCCATTTACTTAATATCATAAATGATATATAAATTTATAAACCATTCAAGTTTTACTATCTTTGGTAAAAAATACATTTATTAAAATTAATGTGTGTAAGCAATAAAGCATCAAACACATTTTTGTGAAATAACAAACAAAATATAGAATTCATAAAATCGAAGAGTATGGACAAGACTCTTATTATCAGTTCCAATTTGCTGTGAAGAGAGGTTTCATATAAGTATATTCTACATATTATTATTGTATTCTTTGTAGGCTGAATAAGATGTTAGAGAATTGCAATTTGTGTAGTGTGTGGTGTTTTATCAGTGTAAAAATTGAGTAGAAATATTCAAGTTGTATTTAAAACTTTAGGATCATTTTAATTACTAAAAATGTCATATACTCAACAAGGAAATTTCAAAATAATACGTTTAATAAGTATGGCAACAGTAAGATATTACAGAGACTCAGGAAAAAAAAAGATTTAGAGAAAAATACAAAAGCTAATGATATTATAGAAAAAAGATTCTGTTTTGAAGGAAACAACACAAGATGTAAATTAATGAAGATAGGACAGTAATTTAAGAGATGAGAGAGACAGTGTCATCCACTGATTTAAGTTGCAGGTTAAAAATATATACATTTAATACCTTTATTGATGGATAGAATTTAAAATGTCATGGTCTATAAAACAAACAGATTGAGGAACTATTTTTGAAATTTGGATTGTTTTGTTTAAAAAGTTAAGAAAAAACATTGCAGTCAACTGCATTTAAATTATTAAGAGCAATATAGAATGTATGAGAGTCCGTTGAAATAGATATGAATGTTTGATGCTTATGTTAGGCTTAGGCTTGTATAATGTTAAAATTAAAACTGTTAGTTCTCAAGTAATTTGGAAGACATTGCCTGTCAAAATTGGATGATCATTGAAAATTATATATGAACTTAATAGCCTAAAATTCAGAAACCTGATAGTACAGTCATTACCAGTACGCTGTTTTTTTCTTTCATTATTGAATTAGTAATATCACCACAGCTTGTAAAAGTAATGTTACTTATTATAAGAGTTTAACAATGAGTTAATTTGTTCCACAATTACGCTGTTGAAAGTGTTGTTAATTTTGACATAGGATATGTCGAGATGAACGTCTAAACATGAAAAATTTTTGAGAAAAGTAAACGCAATACATTTTTAGTAGATACTTTTCAAGCTCAGGATTTATTAATGAAAGCTGAAATCTAATTAGAATTTTGCAATGGGTCACATTATTTACTTTATGATAGAACCATCAAAGTGAGAGTCATGTGATGCTGCATACAGTTGAGAAATTATTAATTACTTGTCCAGTAATTGAAGGTTATTGTTTTATCATGATATAAGTATATTATCTGCAAAAGCTAATGAATATGTATTTATTTTTAATAATGGTAGAAAAAGTGTAATTAAATTTGCATATTAAAGTAAACAAGATCAAAGGAATTATTCTTATACTGCACTTTTAGGACCTTAAGTAAACAATCTATGTATGTATAAAAAAAATTGATAAAATTTTTTAGTTGGATAAGTACAAAATACATTAGATCCAAGGAAATATAAAGGTAAATGCTACTTTATAGTTAATACTGATTGATAATTTGGAATTAAGGTAAATGTAATTTCTATCAGATCTATGAAAATTAAAACAGGCAAAACTCTCCATACAGTAGTACCACTCACTGCCAACTAGAGTAATAAATGGAATGTCAGAAGGCTTGTGCATAAAATCCCCATCTAGTGCCTACTCATTTAAAATCCTCAGACTAGTCTCTGGCTTGTGAATGAGTAGGCACTCGATGTGGATTTTATGCACAAGCCTTCTGGCATCCATTGATTATTCTGGTTGGCACTGAGTGGCACTATTGTATGGAGAGTTTTGCCTGTTTTAATAACAGTTATGTGCTTAGCATAAGAAATGGTGATCATGTGATGTTTAGTGATCTATGAAAATTTTTGTAAAGTTGAACTGAATCTCAGAAAAGCAAAATTAACAATCTCAAGTTGAGACCAAAAATAGAATGTCATTTTTATTATATGTCTAGGAAAAAAAAAAAAGGTATTATAAAGATTTTTAATAATGTCTGGACATATTCTATATGCATAGTGGGTAAATGTACACATTGTTATTGTAGATGATTGCAATAATAATTGAATATTAAATGTGTAATGAAGCCACTGATGGTATGGAAGAAATAGGTTGGATATCTAGCTTCAAGAAAACTTAGAAGATATAAGATTTTTTAAAGAAAATTTTCAAAATTGATTTTTTTAGAAAAAAAATCTGTAATTCGCCATGAATCAAGATATGTAAACAGTTGTTGCAAGTATGAAAATCTACTTAAGTAATTAAGGATGGCAATACATTTGTAACCTCCTGAGTGTAGACAATTTTTTGCATTAAATCAAATCTTAATGATTAATTAAAGTAAATAATAGTTTATTAGTTGATATTGTGAAATTGATAAATATTTAAGTGTCTCTGTTGCGTGATATATATTAAAATTTGTCTATTTAGAAATTCTTTTATAGATTCATTAAACCACCTAACTATTCACAAACATTATATTAAAAAATCTGTAGAGATTATAACCAGTAAATAAATTCAAGTATATTTATTAACTCCTTTAAGTTTTCCACTGTTTTCTGTTTGATCACAACCCCATAAGTTAATAATTGTTGAAATCTACCAAAAAATGCTATAATACATCATAATGAGAATTCTAGAGGTATCATTCAGGTATAATTTTGAGTCACTGCGAATCCTTTATGAACTTTCATTTTAGTAATGGTTATTAGAATCTGTTATAATCGTAATCTAAGATTGATCATATAATATCAGAGAAAAAAAAGAATGAACTTTACTTATGTAGACCGGTGGAAGTGATGAAGAGAGAAATATGTGGTCAATTAATGAGGCTGAGAAATTGTCAACAATACAATCTGTAAGGACTGTTAAGTACTGAGAAGTGGAATAAAAGTGATAATTTGCATAATTGTTGCATGGGAAAAAAATTGTAATCATTTAGGGGTTGACTACTTTGTGAAATTAAAAACCCACATATAATGACATCTTTGGGTTTAATGATGTATTATGAAAATGTCAGAAAAGTAGTATTAATATTGGAATACATGTATAATTATAACAAAGCCAATAATTTTTAAAATTAAAGCAGACCAGAGATATTTTTCAAATTAAACAAGATAATGATGCCCATTTCTAGTCTGTCATTCAAGTATTATTTTGAATTAGCCAAAATTTGAGCATTTCAGAATTGTACATTATTGAAAAGCAAATGGATTACAACACAAAAAAATTAGTTTGTGAACTTTTAATTGTGGATTAATATCTTTAATATTCATTATGGTTACCACAAGCAAGGCTGAATCCATAAGTAAAAAGTTAAGATCTAGGTTTTATTGTCACAATAGATTAATTGTGTAATAGGGTTAGATGATTAAGTGAAGATATAGTGGAGATATCAGGATCATTGAAGAAGTTAGAATGTGGGAAATATTTTTGTCTTTAAGAAGAATGCAGTCTTGATATTGTATGTCAATCATTTACTTTCACTCCTTTAGCTTTCCATTGTAATCCCCAAAATTTCATATACACACACAGTTCAACTGTAAAAAAAAATATATGGAAAAACATAATGGACTTATTTGACATTTGAAAAATTATAACATTTACCCCACACATACACACTTTTCAAGCAACCTGTAAGAGATGAAATTGTAAAAGAACTATTTTAATGAAAGTGAAGACAATTTCAATGGAAAAATAACAAGTTTATTTACATGTTTTAAAGAAAAAAACCATTTTAAACAAAATTTTTAAAAAAGAAAAAGAACACCTGCAATGTTAGTTGTGTCTTGTTGAGTTCTAAAAAATAAAAAACAAAACAAAAATCATTAATATAGATATTTATACAAACCATTTCATTACTATAAAACATATCTCCAAAAAACTACCTGTGCAGGAGCTGACTTGCCATCCAACTGTTGCAGACGGATTTCCGCTAGAAGGGCATGGTACAAATCTCCATTGTGTAAGCATTTCCACATGAATTCCACTAGATAGTTGTTGAGGTTTTGGCGGGCTGTACCACACTTTTTTCTTATGCCACTTTAATAAAGTTATAGCGGTGTTTGACCTTCATGTGGCTAAAACCTGCATCCTCAAGGACAGATGTCCTGTAGCCCTTTCAGCAGTCCAAATATATAGTGGATCCTGATTGTATGTTATCACACATAGCTTGAAGTAGTGTGCTTGCAGATCTACATGGAACACACATGACAAAGCATTCCCCTGTGTGATGGCACACACCTTCGAAGATCCATTGCTGGGAAAGCATATGTCCCTGATGATTTTTACACTTGCTAAACAGTGTTTGGTCCACCTCCACAATTTTATTGGGACCACCGATTAGACATCCTGTGCGGGACTGCAGGCTTTCACTGCACAGTTCCCTTAGCCCATTGGTCCAGCTAACTAAGGCCTTGTTGGACAGTTGATCTTCATGAGCAGGTTATAGTGAAAGGTCATCCCTACTCCAGTAGTAGAGGCGACATACAACTGTCACAAAGGGGATACTAAAGCCTTTGAACCAGGGGCTTTCATGAATTGAATGACTTCTTGCAGGCATGGGCGTTGCAATAAAAATGCCAACCGCAGTAAGAATGCAGAGTAATATCTTTGCCGCAAGTACATTTTATGCTTTGTGGCAAAACATTTTCAGCCTGTAAAAATGCAATGGCTTCCTTTTCTATAGCTGGCAATTCCCAGACTTTAATAAGCTTCGCCATTTTTTTTTAAAATAATGAAAGATATATAAATCAAAATATAATTTGTATTAGTTTAAAAGTTGGTGGAAATTACTATTTCGCAAACGTGTTATTTTAAAAAGGTTTTTGAAAAATTATAACAGTCGTTCAAATTTTGTTGTCCTTTTTTTAAGTTGCAAAGATGGGAATGTGTCTCATTGAAAGTGCTATTTAGACGATTTGTAGGATTATAACAAATTCTAATAACCAATACTAAAATGAAAGTTCATAAATGATTCATAATGACTTAAAATTATACCTGAATGATATCTCTAGAATATGATGTATTATAACATTTTTTGGTAGATTTCAACAATTATTAACTTATGGGGTTGTGATCAAACAGAAAACAGTGGAAAACTTAAAGGAGTTAATAAATATATTTGAATTTATTTACTGGTTAGAATTTCTACATATTTTTTAATATAATGTTTGTGAGTAGTTAGGTGGCTTAATGAATCTATAAATGAATTTCTAAATAGACAAATTCTAATATATATCACTCAACAGAGACATTAAATATTTACCAAATTCACAATAACAACTAATAAACTATTATTTACTTTGATTAATCATTAAGATTGGATTTAATGCAAGAAATTGTTTACACTCAGGAAGTTAAAAATTTATTGCCATCTTAATTACTTAAGTAGATTTTCATTCTTGCAACAATTGTTTATGTGATATACTTATTCATGATAAATTACAGATTTTTTCTAATAAGTTTATCAATCAATTTTGAAAATTCTCTTTAAAAAACATATCTTCTGAGTTTTGTTGAAGCTAGATATCCAACCTATTTCTTCCATACCATCAGTGGCTTCATTACACATTTAATATTCAATTATTAGTGCAATCATCTAAAATAACTTTATGTACATTTACCCACTATGCATATAGAATATGTGCAGATATTATTGAGAGCCTTTACAATACTTTTTTTACTAGACATATAATAAAAATGACATTCTATTTTTGGTCTCAACTGGAGACTGTTAATTTTGCTTTTTTGAGATTCAGTTCAAGTTTACAAAATTTTTTATAAATCTGATAGACATTTAGCTTAATTCCAAATTGCCATTGGATCTAATGTATTTTGTATTTATCAGACTAAAAAATTCTATCAATTTATATATATTGAAACAGATATACTGTTCCCCGTGTATATATATATATATTCAAAAGCCCCCCCCCCCCATTTAAAAAAGACTAGCATGATTTGATCAAATTAAAAAAAAAAAAAAAAGTAAAAAAGTTTATAGTTTAAAGAAAATCATTATTGATTTTATAGTTTCGAATTATGATGTAAATAAATCTGGCAGTTATTAAAAAAAGATTATATTTTTAATTTTTGGAACGATGTTTTTAAATAAAGTGTTATATCAGCTGGAGGCAGTCTTAATCAATTGAAAAACATGGCTTAATCTTTATGCTTTCTTATCTATCCCACTAAAAAAGTAGATTATCCAGTCATTATGAAGAGAAAGGCAATCAGGCTTAAATTAGAGCAGTATGCAAATTAGGTACAGTGGGAAAAGGCTGTTTAATCAGTCCAAGAATCAGATATAAATAGTCAAGTTGCAAGTTTAGTGCAGATTAGATTTGACTTTTAAAACTAGAGACTTTGAAAGAGTTTTAAAAAATTTTTTCAGAGAGATTTTAAGGAGATCAAATAGTTATATTTTTTTCCAAAGAAATATTTTTCAAGTCGCTGTTAAAGAAGAATTTTGAAAAAAAAAAAGATTTCAATTTTAAAAGGATATTAAAGAACCTCTGTTAATGATGGAAAAAGAAAACATTATTAAGAAAATTATAACTATGGAAAAATAAACCAATAGCTTCATCTCTTCATTCTAAGCCATGATTTTTCAAGATTTGCCTGGATGATCATCATGAAAGGGATTAACGCCATTCAGCTTAAATAAAGCGACTCCTTTTTGAAAGGAACAAACTGGATAAATGAAGGTAATGATTTTATGAAAATATTTGTGTTTTGAAAAGACAAACAAAATGTCTTTATTATAAATAAAAAAAAAAAAAGAATCATTAATAAATATAGCTACATGAAAATACATTTATTATCGATAAATTATAAATGATATTAAAATCATACTAAAATTATGAAAATCGTTTATTCTTGATAAAGTATAAATGAAAATGCTTATCTGCATATTAATGTAAAATTACAAATGTTTAATACTTATCTGAATGTTGATTTTGTGGGAGTAATTTAAACCACATTACTGGATTTAATAAATTTAATGAAATACTATATGGACTCTAAATGATTACCTGCATATTGAAATAAAATTACAAATGTTTAATACTCATCTGAATGTTGATTTTGTAAGAATAATTTAAACCACATTACTGGATTTAATAAATCTAATGAAATACTATATGGACTCTAAACGCTTACCTGCATATTGAATAAAATTGTTGATTTTGTGGGAATAATTTAAACCACATTACTGGATTTAATAAATTTAATGAAATACTCTATGGACTCTATCAGTTTTATACAAAGTTTTTTACCAAGATAATTACACCTCATTTACAGAGAACATTGGATTTCCACCAACCAAGAGCACAAGTTGGATTTAAAAGTGGTTTTAGTACAGTAGATCATATCCAGGTATTGAGAGAAATTATAGAAGAGACAAATGAATATGAGTTGCCATTATGTTTTGAATTTGTAGGTTATAAAAAGGCATTTGAATCTATACACATTTCTTCAGTGAGTAAAGAATTGGATCATCAAGGTATAGATCCAGGATAATATCATATTTTAAAGAATATTTATAGAAATGCAACAGCAACAATTAGATTATGTAATGATACTGGGAAAGTCAATATTGAGAAGGGTGTAAGACGGGGTGACTCCATATCTCCAATACGTTTTACAGCATTGCTGCAAGAAGTATTTTGTGGATTAAAATGGGAAGCTAAAGAAGTGAAAGTAAATGCAGATTATTAAAGTCATTTAGATTTTGCATTGTTTTTGCTAGTAATGCTTTACATCTACAGGAAATGTTGCAGAAGTTATCAGATGAAAGTAGGACTAAAGACTAAAGTAATGTTTAATGGATTTTCTCAAAATATGAAAATAAAGATTGATTATGATGAGTCAGAAGAAGTTACCTTAGTCAGATTATTAATACAGATGGAAACATAATGGATGAAATTAATCATAGAATTAAACTTGATTGGAGTGCGTTTGGTAGAAATAATTTGTGGATTAAAATGGGAAGCTAAAGAAGTGAAAGTAAATGCAGATTATTAAAGTCATTTAGATTTTGCAGAAGATGTAATTGTTTTTGCTAGTAATGCTTTACATCTACAGGAAATGTTGCAGAAGTTATCAGATGAAAGTAGGACTAAAGACTAAAGTAATGTTTAATGGATTTTCTCAAAATCTGAAAATAAAGATTGATTATGATGAGTCAGAAGAAGTTACCTTAGTCAGATTATTAATACAGATGGAAACATAATGGATTAAATTAATCATAGAATTAAACTTGGTTGGAGTGCGTTTGGTAGAAATAACTTACTAAAAGGAAATATGCCTATATGTTTGAAAAGGAAGATTTTTAACAAATGTGTTTTACCAGTTCTTACTTATGGATCTGAAACTTGGACACTTAATAGAAGACCAATACAGATATTTCAGACCATTCAAAGAAGTATGGAGAGATGCATGTTGGGGGTAACAAAAGATATTGAAAACACAATATATGGGTAAGAGAACAAACAGGTGTTACTGACCTCATTGAAAAAATTAATTGAAGTGAAGTTGGGCTGGACATATTACTAGAAGGATAATTGAAATCTTAAACTGGATTCCAAAGATTGGAAAAGACCCAAAAAGAGACCACATGTGAGATGGATGGATGAAATAAGAAAGTGTGCAGGGGTGATGTGAAGAGAAGCTGAAGATCGGAGATGGATTAAACTTGGAGAGATCTTCATCATGCAGTGGATTGATAATGGTTGTTGATGATGATGATGATCTTGTTTTACTTTAATGTGCAAATTTAATTACACTTTTTCTACCATTATTAAAAATAAATACATATTCATTAGCTTTTGCAGATAATATACTTATATCATGATAAAACAGTAACCTTCAATTACTGAACAAGTAATTAATAATTTCTCAACTGTATGCAGCATCACATGACTGTCACTTTGATGGTTCTATCATAAAGTAAATAATGTGACCCATTGCAAAATTCTAATTAGATTTCAGTTTTCATTAATAAATCCTGAGCTTGGAAAGTATCTACTAAAAATGTATTGCCTTTACTTTTCTCAAAATTTTTTCATAATGTTTAGACGTTCATCTCGACATATCCTATGTCAAAATTAACAACACTTTTAACAGCGTAATTATGGAACAAATTAACTCATTGTTAAACTTATAATAAGTAACATTACTTTTACAACCTGTGGTGATATTACTAATTCAATAATGAAAGAAAGAAACAGCGTACTGGCAATGACTGTACCATCAGTTTTCTGAATTTTAGGTTATTAAGTTCATATATAATTTTCAATGATCATCCAATTTTGTCAGGCAATGTCTTCCAAATTACTTGAGAACTAATAGTTTTAATTTTAACAGTATACAAGCCTAACATAAGCATTAAACATTCATATCTATTTTGCTTTTAATAATTTAAATGCAGTTGACTGCAAAGTTTTTTCTTAACTTTTTAAACAAAACAATCCAAATTTCAAAAATAGTTCCTCAATCTGTTTGTTTTATAGACCATGACATTTTAAATTCTATCCATCAATAAAGATATTAAATGTATATATTTTTAACCTGCAACTTAAATCAGTGGATGACACTGTCTCTCTCATCTCTTAAATTACTGTCCTATCTTCATTAATTTACATCGTGTTGTTTCCTTCAAAACAGAATCTTTTTTCTATAATATCATTAGCTTTTGCATTTTTCTCTAAATCTTTCTTTTTCCTGAGTCTCTGTAATATCTTACTGTTGCCACACTTATTAAACGTATTATTTTGAAATTTCCTTGTGAGTATATGACATTTTTAGTAATTAAAATGATCCTAAAGTTTTAAATACAACTTGAATATTTCTACTCAATTTTTACACTGATAAAACACCACACACTACACAAATTGCAATTCTCTAACATCTTATTCAGCCTACAAAGAATACAATAATAATATGTAGAATATACTTATATGAAACCTCTCTTCACAGCAAATTGGAACTGATAATAAGGGTCTTGTCCATACTCTTCAATTTTATGAATCCTATATTTTGTTTGTTATTTCACAAAAATGTGTTTGATGCTTTATTGCTTACACACATTAATTTTAATAAATGTATTTTTTACCAAAGATAGTAAAACTTGAATGGTTTATAAATGTATATATCATTTATGATATTAAGTAAATGGACATGTTTTTCTATGGATTATTTCAAAAATGGATGATAATCAAAGAGCTTATTCAGGAAATTGTTAGAGCAATAAAATCTGCTTTTTGACTGACCACTTAAGTATAGTTTAGTTATTTAGATCTTATATTACAAATAATTACATGTATGTGCATACATAAATTGTACAGTTAACTTTTTTTACATTTGAACTGAATAGGTATTTTAATATATTTAAAGGAGAGTTTAGTTTGTTTTCTTTGAAGTAATTTAAAAATATTTATTATGAACGAAACTCTTTGATAAACAGATCAAAATCTCTATAAACTGCAATATACGGTTTTTAGTTAAAATATGAATTTTAGAAATAGAATAACAGAACTTAAAACAATTGTAATAAGAGAAGCATCGCACAGAAACAAGTTCAGAACAACAGATCAGAAAAATTATCTCGGCTAAAGATATTGTAGAAATGAATGGAAAGAAATGAATCATATTCGAATTATTGCTTGTGCATAACAGCACGCATTATTACTTGTTACGGCACATCAATGTTTCATCGTAGCATCTTAACGTTAATTAAAAAAAAGCGTTGTTTTCTATTAAATGTATGATTCATTTTGTTTAGTTTTAAGAACAAAAACCTTTTGAAAATAACACGATAGCGAAAGAATAATTGAAAACGAAATATAGTTTGTATTAGTTTAAAAAAAAAAAAAGTTTTACAAACAATCACCTTTTAAAATAACGCAGTTTCGAAAAAGGCCAATTTTTAATAGTGTTGAAAGTCGTAAAAATTATTATTTTTAAAAACAACCCAATTTTAGAGAAAATAATTTTAAAAAAAGGTAGATTTTTAATAAAAAAGATTTTAAAATACCTCGATTTACCTGAAGGTGAAAGGGAATGTAATATTACTGGTTAGAGTAGATTTAAATAGCTGTGCCTTCTATATTATTTAACAGCTTCACATTATATGTAATCTTTGTATTAAGTACGTGCATAGACAGTGCCAAGCGAATATCAACATTCTTGGTTCTAGCTGTTAGGCGACCGCATGGCTGGCAACAGCGCCGGCAATCGGGCATCCAATGTTCTTGGTAGTCACTGTTAGCAGATGGCGTATGCAAAATTTGCTTACGCCTGGCTATCAGCGCCATCTGTTTATTGTTTGTTTCTGGTAGCAGACGACGTAAGGTAAATGTACTTACGCTTCACAATCGGCGCCATCTAGCGGCAGTAATGAAAAACGCTGCTTTTGGCCCTGTAATCTGAATGCTTCCGTGTGTTGATACAGAAACAGCGCCTCTTGCGGCCGCATTACAGGGTCAAAACAAGAACCAAAAATTGCAATTGTCTGTTTTTATTTTTGTTAATAAAATACTAGAGTGTGCAATTAATACAAATTTCTAAGAAAGTTAATGTCAAATGAAATATGAAATATTTAACTTTTTGAG
Source organism: Epiperipatus broadwayi (assembly GCA_028023455.1). Classification (NCBI taxonomy): domain Eukaryota; kingdom Metazoa; phylum Onychophora; class Udeonychophora; order Euonychophora; family Peripatidae; genus Epiperipatus; species Epiperipatus broadwayi. The sequence goes on along the minus strand of JAQFVV010012572.1, from coordinate 1,888,962 downwards.
CAGCATGCATTAACAAAATGCATGCCATAAAGCTCATTTGATTTATTAATAATTTTAATTTGTCATTGGTTTTTTTCAAATTTTTATATCCATTTAAGTAAGTAAACAGTAAACTTCAATAGTTTCTTTTTTTCTTTCCTTCTTTATTTTTACTTTTTTAATATATAACGTATAATAACCATCTACTCTTTTAACACTTTAAAGCAAAATTATTTATTAATATCATAGTTTCGACTATTCCTAGCAGTCATCATCAGATATACAAAAATTTAAACATTATATCAACACAATCATATATCATACATATATCTAGTAAATTTTTACAATTTTACCAACTTAATTATTAACATCATTTTATATATAAAAACCCACTATTATATAACCTTAAAATCTACTATACCCTTTATTTCTAATCTTAATTATTATCATATTTATATTTGTTCACTTTTTTCCTTTTCCATAATTTTATAAATTCAATGTAATATTTATGAAATCTTATATTACCTTATTTAACATATTACTATATTCATAAATTTAACTTTATTTTACATTTGCATGTATTATCTTAATGTTTAATTATCTTATTCCATTTCTTAATTCCATTTTACCCATATTTTATTCGTATTTCTTCCATTTACTTATTTTTTATAAAATTATTTTAATTCTTATATGTATTTTTATTTCTTAACTTATTAATCTATTATGTCTCACTTTTTCACCATTTTCTTTCCCATCATACACTCTAATTTTTTATCTATATACAGCTCCCTCTATTATCTATTATACAAACTACTTATTTATTTTATACTAAGATAGTTTTTAAACCACTTTCTCTATTAATATTTGGATTTACCTTTTTTATTAAAATTGCCTCCCTTATTTTTCTATCCCTCCTACTATTTGCATAATTTGTCATTCTAATATTCTCTTTTTCTAGTTTATGACCTGTCTCCATAAAATGTATATTTATGTTGCTTTAACCTAGTATATATTGAATTTTTTGTCTCACCAACATATTTATTTGTAATCCCTTTATCCTTACATTTTCTACATTCTATTTCATCAAACCCCATTTATATATTTCTTCTTCCCACTTATGTACCTATTATCTAAAATATCCATCACATTTTTTTTTCTTTTATTCACTATTTTATATTTAATATTATTTTTAAATTCTTTATTAATTTTTCTAATATTATTATTAATTCCCCTTACTATATTACTATCATTAACTTTTATTCCTATGTATTCCTTCTTTTCTTTTCTCTTCATCTTCCCTCTTTTTTATATTCTTTTTTATTACCTTTTCTGGATATTCATTTTTTTAAAAATCTTCCTTTATTCTATTTATTTCTTTATCATATTCCTCTCCTTCATCACAATAATATTTTGCCCTATATACCTTAGAACTTATAGCACTAATCTTATGCTTTATATCCATATTAGAACTCCAATTCATTGCATTTGTAATACCCATTTTTCTATACTCTTCCTGTTTTTACTTCACATCTTTTCTCATAATACTCCTTCTTTATCATTATATCTAGATATGCCAATCTATTATCATTTTCCCATTCTGTTGTAAAATGTATCTTCTTATCTATTTTATCTATAAATCTTTTGATTTGTCTCTCACCCCTATTAGATATTAACAAAAAATCATCCCCTATCATTTGATCTTTCATATCTTGCATATATATCTCATTCAATACCCCACTCAATGCACCCTTTATTAACAAACCTTCTCTCTGTTTATAAAACCTTCCATTAAATTCAAAAGTTATGTCTTTACAACATATTTCCATTAAATTCTTTACTATCTCTATAGGGATTTTTATTTCCCTTTCCCTATCTTTCTTATATTTATTAACTGCCAAATTAATTGCTCTTTCTACATTAATATTTGTATACATGGACACTGGCTGCAGAAAGGAGTTTGCTATTAACTGAAAGGAGACCCTTTGATTCCTCTTGGAGGCCTTAAAGGAACCGAGCATGGCAAATTCCTAATATCCACTCCATACGTTCTTAAACCATTAAGCATCACATGATCACATTTCCTATATTAGCACATTAATTGTTGATAAACAGAGCAAAACTCTCCATACAGTATTGCCACCTGTGCTAAACAGAGTAATCAATGGATGCCAGAAGGCGATCTAGATGCAGTGCTCTCAGATCCAAAGCTCCTCACTGACGAAGGCCACAAGCCAGAAACTAGTCTGGAGATATTGGATGAGTAGGCATTAGATAGGGATTTTATGCACAAGCCTTCTGGCATCCATTGATTACTCTGTTTAGCACAGGTGGGAATACTGTATGGAGAGTTTTGCTCTGTTTATCCATACGTTCTTGTCGTTGCAGCTTATTCATATAGTATACGAACATGGATGGGCTGCTCACCAACATGCATTAGCCAGCGTGGTGAGTTTATTGGCTTTTTACCTCTGAGTTTAAGATCAAGAAACACTATGGTCTTACTTCTCAGTGCCTGATAAGGCAGAATGAATGTTTGTGTAAATGATAAATATTTTTCCAATACATATATACAATTATGACAGTCAAAAATAAAGCATGGCCCTTATTCCCAGGAGGCTGTAAAGTCACCAACCAAGACAGCGGTTGGTGGCCGAAGGCGGAGGGTGCTAAGAATCCCCTGATTGCGAACCCAGGCTGCCATTTGATGATGACTTTTTATTTAGGTACTTACAATTTCAGATCACTTTCAAGTGAAGGAAGATTGCAAGAATTAGAAGAAGAACTGTCTTATATTAAATGGGACATTATTGGACTTTGTGAAGTTAGAAGAGAAGGAGAAAATTGATTTAAAAAGTGGGCATATACTCTATTATAAAGGCACACATATTGGAAATACAAGTGGAGTAGGATTCATTATAAATAAAAAGTGGAAGAACAATATTGTGGAGATTGATGGTGTATCAGACAGAGTGGCAAGATTAGTTATACAACTTAATAGCAGATACCAAATGCGGATAATTCAGGTTTATGCCCCAACAAGTTCTCATAGTGATGAAGTAGTAGAAGATTTTTATATGGATGTACAAAAGGCTTTTGATCAGAGTAAACAACATTTTAAAATTGTTATGGGAGACTTTAATGCTAGAATTGGTAGACAAATGAAAGATGAAATTGCTGTAGGTAATTTTGGTTATGGTAATAGAAATGAGAGAGGACATAGACTTGTGGAGTTTGCAGAAAAAGAAAAACTTTATATTATGAATTCATTTTTTGAGAAAAATATTAAAAGGAAATGGACATGGAAGCATCCAAATGAAGGTACAGCAGAATTGATTATATTTTGACTAACAAAAAATACATATTTCAAGATTGTAATGTTCTTAATAAATTTAACACAGGAAGTGATCAGCGATTAGTAAGGTGTAAGTTATGTGATAATGTAAAACTAGAGAGACAAAAATTATTAAGAAAAACAATATTTACAGTTGATATTCCTAATCTTCAGAAACATTCTAATGAATTTAAATTAGAACTTACAAATAGGTTTCAAGTGTTAGGAGATTTTGAACATGATTCAGATTTGAATGAAATTAATATGAAAATAACTGATACACTTTTAAAAACTGCAATAAACATAGCTAGTAGAAAAAAGCAGCAATTGACTAATAAAATTTCTACTGAGACTAGAGAATTTATGAAGAAAAGAAGGAATATGAAGTGTATTAAAAAGAATTGAATATCTCGAATTTTGTAAAATGATACGGAAAAGAGTTGAAAATGATATAAGAAAGTATAACTGTGAAATAGCAAGGAAAGCTGTAGAAGAAAATAAAAGTCTCAAAAATGTTAAACAACATTTTGGTATTGGTAGGAAATTTATATTTGCAATAAGAAAAAAAGATGGAATTATTACTAAAAAGAGAGATGACATCATGAAATTGGTAGAAGATTTTTATCAAGAATTATATAGTAATAAAGAACAAGTACCTCCTATATCTATTACATCTTCCGAATTGCCCAGAATTTTGAATGAAGAAGTGAAACATGCAATTAAGTGTATGAAGAAAGGAAAGGCTCCAGGAAATGATGGAATTATAATTGATATATTAAAAGAAGCAGGTGAAGAAATAGAAACAATTTTAGCAAAGTTATATACCAAATATCTAAATGATAAAGATGTACCGGAAGATTGGAAGAATGCAGTAATAATATTAATATTTAAAAAAGGTGATAAAGAAGATATTAGAAATTACAGACCTATCAGCCTTTTATCAGTTTTATATAAAATTTTTACCAAGATAATTACAACTCGTCTACAGAGAACTTTGGATTTCCACCAACCAAGAGAACAAGCTGGATTTAAAAGTGGTTTTAGTACAATAGATCATATCCAGGTATTGAGAGAAGTCATAGAAAGGACAAACGAATATGAGTTGTCATTATGTTTTGGATTTGTAGATTATGAAAAGGCATTCGATTCTATACACATTTTTTCAGTGATTAAAGCATTGGATCATCAAGGTATAGATCCAGGATATTGTCATATTTTAAAGAATATTTATAAAAATGCAACAGCAACAATTAGATTACATAATGATACTGGAAAAATCAACATTGAGAAAGGTGTAAGACAAGGTGACTCCATATCTCCAAAACTCTTTACAGCAGTGCTGCAAGAAGTATTTTGTGGATTAAAATGGGAAACTAAAGGAGTGAAAGTAAATGGAGAGTATTTAAGTCATTTAGATTTCGCAGATGATGTAGTTGTTTTTGCAAATAATACTTCAGAGCTGCAGGAAATGTTGCAGGAATTATCAGATGAAAGTAGGAAAGTAGAACTAAAGATAAATGTTAAAAAGACTATTTGCTCAAAATATGAAAATAAAGATTGATTATGAAGAATTAGAAGAAGTTAACAGTTACAAATACCTTGGTCAGATTATTAATACAGATGGAAACATAATGGAGGAAATTAATCATAGAATTAAATTTGGCTGGAGTGCTTTTGGTAGAAATAACTTGATACTAAAGGGAAATATGCCTATGTGTTTGAAAAGGATGGTTTTTAACAAATGTGTTTTACCAGTTCTTATTTATGGATCTGAGACTTGGACACTTAATAGAAGAGCAATACAGAGACTTCAGACCACTCAAAGGAGTATGGAGAGATGTATGTTGGGAGTAACAAGAAGAGATCGAAAACGCAATGTATGGGTAAGACAACAAACAGGTGTTACTGACCTTATTGAAAAAATTAAAAGATTGAAATGGAGTTGGGCTGGACATATTGCTAGAAGAGATGATAATAGATGGACAATTGAAATTTTAAACTGGATTCCAAGAGATTGTAAAAGACCCAGAAAGAGGCCACATGTGGGATGGATGGATGAAATAAAGAAAATGTGCAGGGGTGTTGTGGAGAAGAGAAGCTAAAGATCGGAGAAGATGGATTAAACTTGGAGAGACTTTCATCCTGCAGTGGATTGATAATGGTTGATGATGATGATGATGACATGGACACTACATCCATCTTTACCATTGTCAATCTATATTTACTAATATTCCTTTACTTTTGTCTTAATCTCTTTTACTAAATCTTTATTATTCTTTATATACGTCTTACTTTCTCTATTTACATATTTTCCGAATATCTTTCCTTACCATTTCGATACTCTATCGTAATATGATCTTTTTCCATTAATTACCGGTTTTAACCTTCTTTATAAATCTTTGGCGGCCCATATATTTTTGCCACTTCACAATCCTTAGAAACTAAGTTCTTTAATAATCTTCTATTTACTATTCCTTTGTTATATAAACCTTTAAAGTGTTAAAAGAGTGGAATGTGGTTATTATATGTTATAAACAGTAAACTATGAATTTTGAAGAAGCTAATTAATAAATGAGTTCTGAAGATTTGAGAACAGATAATTTCACTAGATTTATTATAAACAAATCAATCAAATGATCACTTTATTCTAATAGAGTAGTCATATCTAATATATGTATATATAAATTAATCAATGAATGGGATTTACATTTTATAAATAAGATAAAATCTACAGCCAAGGTATTTTAAAGGGCAGTAACTAGTCAGATTGATCCTGCTAGGCTGAAAGAAAACAATAGTAAGTTTGTCCATGCTACTTCTGATCAAAAGACAAACCGTTTTTGATCATTTGCTCAGATTGTTATGTATGAGCTAATAGCTGGATATTATAACTATATTTGTTAAGATGTAATGTTTAGCAATATTACTTGCATTTCAACTGAAATATATATATACTGATTGAAAGATATAAATAAGTATCCTTAAAATATAGTTAATCTAATAAATGTATTATTATTGCATAGCAGCATATTCGTCGATAGTTAATTGTTCATTTAAAAATAACTTTGAATATTATCTGATTGATTGTTTCTTTCCATGATGTTCGACAACCCTTCCACGTGCATTGCTAATGTATTTTCTATTGCCCAGCAGTCTTATTCAAATGAAAACAATTATATTACATTATTTTTTTAATATAACTACAATAACTTCATTACATATATATTTAGTATTAAATATTTCAAAAAATTATTATACTTAGAACAATTTCCATAAATTAAAAAAAAATAAAAATATTTAATATATATGTTCAAGTGTATATATAAGTCAATATATATTTTAACTGATGAAAATCCTATAAATGCCAATAATACTTCTATAATAAGCAACCATTGTAACTGACAAAATCTTAGCTTAATCAATAATAAGCAAATCACTTTTTTTCTATAAACAAATTAGGTTATCTCTATTTTAAATACCTGACAAGAAGGTATGTGTGTATTAATAAATATTATTTCATGTTTATAATAAAAAAATGCGTGTAATTATAATATCCAAATAAGAATAAACAGATGTAATATTTTTATGGTCAGCGGATTCTCGTGTTTTTTCAAATATAACGATATTACATCTAATGTTATCTTAGAGTTTAAATATTTGAATATAATAAATAAGTCTCTTGAAATTTTATTATATAATTTTAAATCTTACAATAAATACAGATGGATAACAAAAGATATTTTATTGTATCCAAACCATATCTTACAGTAACTAAGCATTAATATTTTAAATTATATATGCTAGGGTTAATGGTTAATATCAATAACATCACTTTTAAAAAAATCACTATACCTTTAAATGAACACAATATGATATGTAATCATAAATTGCTAGTTAAATGATGAGTGTGAAAATATGAAATATGGAAGTTCCAAATAATATAATAAATATAAAGTCAATTTATTTACAAAAAGAATATATAACAATAATAAATTAAGTTCTCATCAAATTCTATACCTGTATTTATATATATTGTTGGATAAGCAATTTATTGAAGGTTGTTATGTAATTAATTATTAAGTAATTAATGTAAAACAATATTTTATCTATCTTTTTTTATTATTGTACAATCACTCTCTCAAAGTATTTTATATAAACTTTATTCATTTCTTTACAAAGATAATAAAATATTACATAAGGCATTATGAATTATTTGTCTATTATAGATTAGAAATGCAAATCATCAATAAGCCTTCATCTACTATGTAATTATATAATACTACAACAAATATTTATGGCCATGGAGACTGAAGCATAGTTAATATAGGTGCATGTAGTTTTACAAAAGATGCTTACCCAGGCTAGAATTATAGTAAAGTTACAACCCAAGTTCTTACAAACTTCTCTCTACTAAACAATGATACAGCATTACTTGAAAACTCATCACCACAGAAATAATCTAATTATACAGATAATTCTTCATAAACTATTAGCATATCTATAATTACATATCATACCATTTCCAACCTTCTTATACATTTAACAATACTATTTTTTACACTCAAACTTTACTCTTACAGTTTCTACTGCCCTGCACTCATCATCAGAGCTACAATATCCAAATATATAGTCTTACAATTAATACATTTTATACACATATTTATATACATAATCAAAGCATACATCTTAACCTCACTTTTCATTTTATTATTCTAAATCTATTTCTTGTAATTTTAAAACTTAAAATTTTAAACTCTACTATTTATTTAATCTATCATTTTATTATTATTATTTTTTTTACTTATTATTTTTTAACTTTTTTACATTATAAATGACCACTTTTTTTATATTACTAAATACTCACATCTTTATAATCCTATTTCAAAAAAACCAACTGACAAATTTTCAAAAATTCTTATACTTGCTTAACAACTTTCTCTATCATCATTTTCTTCAACTTTATTTTTTAAACCTTTTTATATTCAAATTATTGTCTTTATCCCAAAACCCTATTAAGATTTGGTTTTATATTTTTAATCAATATTCCCTCTTTAATTTTCCTATCCCTTCTATTATTTGTGTAAGTAATCATTTTTGTACTAACCTTCTCAAACCTGTGACCTGTTTCTAATGAATATAAATAAATGGGTGAACTCTTGTCATATTTATGTTGAATTAATCATATATAAATTGAATTTTTTTGTATCACCTATATAATTTTTTATATTTTTAGGTTTATATGACTTACATTCAATTTTATATACCCCATTTATGCATTTTTCTACTTTTCTTACATATTTATTATCTAATATATTAAGTATATTTTTCCTTTTCTTTACTATCTTAAATTTTATTATATTATTGAACTTTTTATTAATTTTAATAATTATTCTTTTTATAATACTATTATTATAAGTTTTAATACCTATATATTTATTCTTATCTATTTTATTTTTTCTACATGTTATCTCTTTATTTTTATTAAATTTTTCTTCTGATTTCCTTATAGTTTTTTTTATAATTTTCTCTGGATATTTATTATCTTTAAACTGTTTAATTATCAATTCTACCTGTTTATTATAATCTTCATTTGAGCAGTAATTCCTAGCTCTATATATTCTTGAATTTATATTACCTATTTTATATCTATATTCGAATTCCAATTACTTATATTATTATCCATATTAGATTTTTTATGTATAGATGTTTCTATCTTGCATTTATCATTTCTATATGCTTTCTTGAACAAAATATTTAAATATGATAATTTATTATCATTTTCTTTTTCTATTGTAAATTTTATATTTTTATTTAACTTATTAATCTCTTTAAGATACATATCTATTTGTCTTTGATTCTTGTTAAAAATCAATAAATAATCACCAACATACCTTTTTATAAAAATTGGACCAACACTATTATTAATCATTAAATATTCCATATTCTCCATATATATATTACTAAATACCCTATAGTAATAAAGAACAAGTACCTCCTATATCTATTACATCTTCCAAATTGCCCAGAATTTTAAATGAAGAAGTGAGACATGCAATTAAATGTATGAAGAAAGGAAAGGCTCCAGATAATGATGGAATTATAATTGATATATTAAAAGAAGCAGGTGAAGAAATAGAAAATTTTTTAGCAAAGTTATATACCAAATGTCTAAATGATAAAGATGTACCGGATGATTGGAAGAATGTAGTAATAATATTAATATTTAAAAAAGGTGATAAAGAAGATATTAGAAATTACAGACCTATCAGCCTTTTATCAGTTTTATATAAAAATTTTACCAAGATAATTACTACTCGTCTACAGAGAACATTGGATTTCCACCAACCAAGAGAACAAGCCGGATTTAAAAGTGGTTTTAGTACAGTAGATCATATCCAGGTATTGAGAGAAGTTATAGAAAGGACAAATGAATATGAGTTGCCATTATGCTTAGGATTTGTAGATTATGAAAAGGCATTTGATTCTATAAACATTTCTTCAGTGATTAAAGCATTTGATCATCAAGGTATAGATCCAGGATATTGTCATATTTTAAAGAATATTTATAAAAATGCAACAGCAACAATTAGATTACATAATGACACTGGGGAAGTCAACATTGAGAAAGGTGTAAGACAAGGTGACTCCATATCTCCAAAACTTTTTACAGCAGTGCTGCATGAAGTATTTTGTGGATTAAAATGGGAAACTAAAGGAGTGAAAGTAAATGGTGATTATTTAAGTCATTTAGATTTCACAGATGATGTAGTTGTTTTTGCAAATAATGCTTCAGATCTGCAGAAAATGTTGCAGGAATTATCAGATGAAAGTAGGATTAAAGATAAATGTTAAAAAGACTAAAGTAATGTTTAATCGATTTGCTCAAAATATGAAAATAAAGATTGATTATGATGAATTAGAAGAAGTTAACAGTTACAAATACCTTGGTCAGATTATTAATACAGATGGAAACATAATGGAGGAAATTAATCATAGAATTAAACTTGGTTGGAGTGCTTTTGGTAGAAATAACTTGATACTAAAAGGAAATATGCCTATGTGTTTGAAAAGGAAGGTTTTTAACAAATGTGTTTTACCAGTTCTTACTTATGGATCTGAGACTTGGACACTTAATAGAAGAGCAATTCAGAGACTTCAGACCACTCAAAGAAGTATGGAGAGATGTATGTTGGGAGTAACAAGAAGAGATCGTAAACGCAATGTATGGGTAAGAGAGCAAACAGGTGTTACTGACCTCATTGAAAAAATTAAAAGATTGAAGTGGAGTTGGGCTGGACATATTGTTAGAAGAGATGATAATAGATGGACAATTGAAATTTTAAACTGGATTCCAAGAGATTGTAAAAGACCCAGAAAGAGACCACATGTGAGATGGATTGATGAAATAAGAAAGTGTGCAGGGGTGATGGGGAGAAGAGAAGCTAAAGATCAGAGAAGATGGATTAAACTTGGAGAGACCTTCATCCTGCAGTGGATTGATAATGGTTGATAATGATGATGATGATGAAATACCCTATTTAATTCTCTTATTAATAATTCTTTCTTTTGTTTATATTATTCACCATTAAATTCAAATGTAATTTCTTTACAACTAATTCTCATTATTTCCTTTAATTTCTCTATTGGTATTTTTATTTTTTTATGTTCATCATTTCTATATCTTTTTATTGCTAACTCTATTGCTTCTTCTACATTTATATTCGTGTACATTAATACATCTATTTTTACTATAGTCAACTTATAATTATGTATTTATTTATTTTATCTCTGATCTCTTTTATTAACTCTTTATTATTTTTAATATAAAAACTACTTTTATCATTAATATATTTCTTAAAAATATTATTTGATATCCATTTAGATATTCTATCAAAATATGAATTTGTACCATTTATAATTGGTCTTAAAGGCACCCCTTCTTTAAATGTTTTTGGTACTCCATATATTCTTGTCATACTGCAATCTTTATTTCCCATTAATGCAAATATTTTTCTATCTATTAATTCATTATTATATAATCCTTTTACTTATTCATAAACCTTCCCATTTTTTAATTTGGTATCATCTTTTTTTATTTTAACAAAATACTCCTTTGACAATAATTTATTCATTTTACCAATAGATTCTTCTTTATTCATTAATACTAATTTATTACTTTTGTCCAATTTTATAAACACTACCACTTTCTCATATTTATTATTTATTTCTTTAACCTCTTTTAATTATATTATTTAAATTATTTATCTCCTTATTTTTTTTTTTATCCTTATTTTCAATTCCTAATTTTTTTTATTTTATATACCACATTATTCACTTCTTTAAAACTTTCCATCCATAATTTATCTTTTATATTAATTACATTATTAATATCCTTATTTTCATAATAATATATTCCATAATTACTCTCCAAATACTTTTGTGCTCTTTTCTCTACTAATGTTTGCACTTCTATTACACCCTTGTTTTTACATACTCCATATGGCATTTACAAATAATATAAGAGATAGGGTAATTAAAGAGGCAATATTGATTAAAAATATAAAACAAAATCTTAATAGGGATTTTGGGGTAAAGATAATAATTTTATGAATAATTATAGTTGTTATTATTATTATTATTATTAATAGTTTAAATATAAAAAGGTTTAAAAAATAAAGTGGAAGAAAGTGACGATAGAGAGAGTCGTTAAGTAAGTATAAGAATTTTTGAAAATTTGTCAGTTGGTTTTTGGAAATAGGATTATAAAGATGTGAGTATTTAGTAATATAATAAAAAGGGTCATTTATAATGTAAAAAAGTTAATAAGTAATTAAGAAAATATAAGTAAAAAGATAATAATTAAATGATAGGTTTAATAGTAGAGTTTAAAAATTAAAGTTTTAAAATTATAATAAATAGATTTAGAATAATTTAATAATAAAATAATATAAATGAAAAAATAAAATTAATTAGGAGTAGAATAATAAAATGGAAAATGATTATTTATAATAAAGATGTATGTTTTGATTATGTATAATAATATGTTTATAAATGTATTAATTGTATGATTATGTATTTGGTTATTGTGATTGCAGGACAGTCAAAACTATAAGAGTAAAGTTTAAATGTAAAAAATAATATTGTTAGGATACAAAAAGGTTGGAAATGGTATATGTAAATATAGAAATCAATACATAAGGAAAGAAGAAGAAAATTATATTGCATACCTATAATTCTAAAACACAAGGGTAATTTGCATTATTTCAGTGTTTTCAAATAACATAAGGTGATAGTAATAAACATAGCTCTTTACATTGTATCATTCAGATACCTCATAACAGTTAAACAACAAAGAAACTGAAATTTTAAGTTCAATAAAACACAGAATATCTATAAAATAACTATATTAATAAAATAACTATTATTTATAATAATTTTGGTAATCAATTTTATAATTTAAATAATACTACCTGTTTAATCCTGCTTTCCTATTATGAAAAGTTTTATTGAAAACAAGGAAAATAGATAATAATAATAAATAAAAAAAATCTATTACTCGGAGTTCTTTCAAAGTCTTTAAATTTCATGAAGACATATTTAAAATATTCAAGTAGAGATTTTTAAAACTGTAAAAGATTGGTTCAAATCCTTCTGCATTTCTATGGTGGGAATCCCAAAGGATAATTAAGAATTTATTCTTCCAAGTTAGGAAAATAATGACGAAGAATTTTATCCTTTGGAATAAATCCATTAGTGCAGTAATTTAAATATTAAATAAAGCCAAAACAAGTGGTTTCTCTCCATTTCTAAATGCATTTTAGCAGATAATTAGCGATTTTATTTGGATAAATTTTACAAATATTGACATTTTCTTTAGGAAAATATTTAAAGAAAGGTTCCATTAATTTGAAGAAAGCTTTTCATAACAGTATATTTAGTATGCGGGTGTTAGCAAAAGTCAATTGAAATATTTCAATTCCATTTATCCGTGCATTTTTAACATTTTAGCATTTGTCCAAAGGGCAAATGATTTGTAAAAAGTCTACTCATTCATCTTCAAAAACAATAACTACCAGTATGACTAAATTTAAATATTGACTCATTTCACTTTACTCAGAAAATGACTAGCGATGGGAAAAGATTCCCTCACACATGTATATTTATAGGTTTTTACCATGTGATTAATTTTATTATCATCATCATCATTCAAATTTCTTAACTTTTATTTTTTTTTTTTACTCCAAAATCCATGGGTGCAATGTACTTGTAGATGATAATAAAATCTTTGAAGAAAATGTAGCACCCATCATGATAAAAATTATTTTAAAATTACAAAATATATTTAAATAAAATATGTATTTCAATAAATTAATTATAAAAATTAAGTTATAATAAATAATAATAACTTTGTTTAAATGTCTGTAATTGAAATGGAGTAACCACCTCCCATTGAGTTCTGTAGCTTCAAAAACAAAGACAGAATGGTACCATTTTTTTTTTCATTGTTTGTACCATGGTCTCTTTCATTGTTTTTGACTTGGGGGTAGTTGTTTCCATTTCAATTACAAATTATAATGTTAGAATAAAAATTTATATTACAGATAGTAAAATAAATCATTTTTATTTTGTTCATTTACTATTGTTTTCATATATGATACTATTTACAAAATAATAATTTTACGTAAATCTTATAAAATAGTAGTCATTTAAACTTAAATATATCATAGAAACATAAAATAAACATTTATGCACACACATATAACTTTACATGTAAACTAATATTAATCTTATTATCATTAACTTATTCACATGTTTACAATATTATGTATTTTACCAGTCTATTGTTTCTTTTAAAAGTTAATGTCATGTGCATGTGTACAGTAATTCTGTTTTTACATGATAGATCAGTTCCTGAAAATTACATGTAAAAAAAAAAATTATGCAAAAAAAAAATACATTCTAAGAAATCAATGAAAATAATGAAATAAATCATCTGAAAAATCTTGTTAGAATTTTTTTTTGCATGCTATTAAAATTTATTTCATAAACATTGCCCATATATAAAAATGAATTATAGAAGCATAAAATTTTAGGTGCTTGTATTATAGATAAAGACGCCGTAGGATGGCGTCGTTTTCACGCTAAAACTATAAAATATGAACATTCACGGGCCGTTGATTTTAATAATTTTTCTGTGCTTTTTTGTAATGCGAAAATAAAAACAAAACAAAATCGTCTTTTTTAAATATTATTTTTTATTAACGTATACAATTTAAATGATAATAATAAATGTAAAATAAAATCAACAAATTACAATTTGATTCGTGTTTTTTATATCGTATACTTTTTAAATTGTGTTACGGCTTTTTTTTATTAATTTTCTATCGGATATTTTTTTACTTGTGTTACGGCTTTTTTTTTATCAATTTTCTATCGGTTATTTTTTTACTTGTGTTACGGCTTTTTTTTTATCAATTTTCTATCGGTTATTTTTTTACTTGTGTTACGACTTTTTTTGTTGTTGTTTAACTAAAAAATTATAATCGTAATAAAAGTAAAAGTTGTTACGGTTAGATTTAGGGTTAGTTTTAGGTTTAGGGTTAGTGTTCTGTTTGTTTGTAATGCTAAAATAAAAAAATTCAAAATCGTAAGCGTACTCGGACAGAAGAAAGAAACTCAAACTTTTTTAAACAACAAACAAATGTCTTCTTTACTTATTAAACATGTTTATAATATTTGCTTTTTATTAAATTTACAAAAAAACCTGTACATTTGGACTTTTCTTACTGGATATTTTTCTCGTACCGCTCTTTTTTACTTCAAAAATATACAGACGGTAGAATCTTCTTTGTCTCGTGAATGTTACTAACTGTACGTTACTTGACACGTTACCTAATTGCAACTCAATAAAAACATAGATATTTAACATTTACCCAAATAAAAGTTCAATACAGTACATTGTAAAAAGTCTTATAATTATTGTTTTAAAACATCTGAACATTTCAATAGTTTAAAATAAAAAAAAATCCAATGAAAACAACATTTCAATACAATTCAAATACAAACTCTCTCATCAAGCCGTAATTATTTTATAAATTGTGCGAATTCATAAAATGTAATTGCTGCTTAGCGACATAATGCAGTACTGCGACGCGACATAGCGGCTGGCATTCTGTAGCACAACAAAAAAGTTGTATTGTAGAAAACGCGGGTTCGAACGTGTCGGCCACAGAAACAGCATTTTAATGTGTTTTGGCGCGAAAACCGCGCCATAGAACGGCGTCTTTAGCTATAAGATGAGTACCAAATTTTATTTGAAAAACAAAATGTAAAGAATTAATGAGTATAAAAATTGGGCAGAGTATGTAATCTCAGTTATACATAACAAAATTGCTATCATTAGAAGTTGCAATATCACTGCTATCACTAAAAATGATTTGGTTATTATGTTCTTTATCCACAGATGATTTTTGAGTGAACTCCTGAATGTCAGCAGTTATGTCCTGTGGTGCTGGTGTTACAGTGGTTTTATGAACGAATTCAGTTATTAATGACTAGGTTCATATTGTGACTAGACCTTTATATAATTCTCTATAAGACTATCTTTTATGTTTTGTACAAAATTTCTACCACGATAATTACAACTCATTTACAGAGAACTTTGGATTTCAACTAACCAAAAGAACAAGCTGGATTTGAAAGTGGTTTTAGTACAGTAGTTCATGTCCAAGTATTGAGAGAAGTTATAAAAAGTCCAATGAATATGAGTTGCCATTATGCTTTGAATTTGTAGATTATGAAAAGGCAGTTTATTCTATAAGCATTTCTTCAGTGATTAAAGTATTAGATCAGCAAGGTGTAGACCCAGGATATTGTCATATATTCTAAAGAATATTTATAAAAATGCAATAGCAACAATTAGATTACATAATGATACTAGGAAGGTTAACATTGAGAAGTGTGTAAGACAAGATGATTCCACATCTCCAAAACTTCTTACAGCAGTACTGCAAAAAGTATTTTGTGGTTTTAAAATGGTAAGCTAAAGAAATAAAAATAAATGGAGATTATTTAAGTCATTTACATTTTGCAGATGATGTAGTTGATTTTGCAAATAATACTTCAGAGCTTCAGGAAATATTGTAAGAATTATTAGGTGAAAGTAAGAAAGTTGGACTAAAAGTGAACATTAAAAAGACTAAAGTAATATTAAATGGATTTTCTCAAAAAATGAAAATAAAGATTGATAATGATGAGTTAGAAAAAGTTAATAACTACAAATACCTTGGTCTGATTATTACTAAAGTTGGAAATATAATGGATGAAGTGTATCGTAGAATTAAACTTGATTGGATTGCTTTTGGTAGAAGTAACTTAATATTAAAGAGAAATATGCCTATGTATTTTAAAAGAAGTTTTTAATAAATGTGTTTTACCAATTCTTATTTATGGATCTGAGATTTGGACTTCAGACCACTCAAAGAAGTATTGAGTGATGCATGTTAGGAGTAACAAAAAGAGATCGAAAGCAATACATGGATAAGGGAACATATTGCTAGAAGAGATGACAATAGATGGATTGTTGAAATTTTAAAATGAATTCCAAGAGATTGTAAAAGAGACGACATGTGAGATGAATGGATGAAATATGGAAATGTGCAGGGGTGATGTGGAGAAGAGAGGCTAGAGATCACAAAAAGATGGGTTGAACTTGGAGAGACCTTCATCTTACAGTGGATTGATAATAGTTGACAACAATGATGAAGATGACATTAACTATTTCTGATCATGTTGAAACTTTAAAGCTCGGTTCTCATACGATCATACTTGACAAAATGATTACCTAATTTGTTATCTAAAGACCTTTAATTAAATTTGCATTTAAAACTGGATCTTCATTTTCCATATCCAAATAAATCGCTTACCTCTTATATAGGTGGATTATTTGACATTGTATGAGGGCTACCAAAAAATATTTCAGATTTAATTAACAAAACATAGATGTCAAATAGTTATGGATGCAATGTATAACTTACCATGTATTAAATTTTTTAAACATCAATACTAACAAGGTATACTTTTTAACAAAAATCTAGCATTAAAAACGTCAAGATGAAAACAAAATCATCGACACTAACAAGGTACTTGCCCTTTCAAAATAAAATGTCAAAAATGTTAAAATGCAGACAAGTAAATTTCCTCATTTGCAGACATTGTCGAGAAAGGGAATTTTTTGAAAAGTAATGGGAAATAAGGAGACAAAAACTATTTTTTTTATCAAATGGAATGATAATAATGACACACATAAATAGTTTTTTTTAATTTTTTGATTGATGGCATTACTTCAAAACAAACTCATGTAAAAAGAGAATTTTTTTTTTTTTTTTAAATCGTGGTTAAATTAAAACCATTTAAAAAAAATTTGTGTAAAAATAGAATCAGGTGTACTTTTAAAATTAAACAGGAAATTCACTTTATACCACTTCCACAGATTAAATTTTTTTCAGTCTATCATGAAATGTTAACAGTTTATCTGGATTAATAGTTTATATAAAAATCTACTATATAAAGAATTTTAATGCAAGAAAAATGTATTTTGCATTTAAAGAGTGAACTGGTTTGGAAAAGTTATAATAATGATTTAGTTTCAATATAATATTTTGATTATTTAACTAAAATTCTGAAAAAATTAATATTGGAAAAATTTTGAATATAAAATTAAAAAAAGGTAAAATCCACAAGATTTTATATAATATCAGGAATTACTGGAAGATTAAATTTAAAATCCATGATTGCATGTTTAATATTTATAATGTCATTATTAATTAGAACTTTAGCAAGAAAATCTTTGCTATAAAAATTAATGGTACTTGTGAGTTTTTAGGAAAATCAAGATGGAAAGCCCGTATTTTTGATAAATGTACAGTTTCGAGAGCTTATAATCTATTGAGATGTATTAGTTGTTAAATTAAAACAAAATTAATAAATCGATTGTCAAATTTAAAAAAAAAAGGAATACCGATAAATTTCATTAAGAAACTTTTCATTTTTTTTTTTTTACACATAATGTGGGAAGCGTACTTTGGTTCAATTCAGCATGTTACTTTTTGTCAGCAGTTTTTTTGGAAAAATTTCATAATAAAAATTTGGGATCTTCCTGTCACAGAATATGATGCAGTGGATTACGGAATCCTGCTCTGTTGAAAAGTTTGCATTAATGGTTGCATGCCACCAACATGAATAAAGTGTAAATATTGTATTTACACCCCCCCCCCCATTTTTCTGTTAATAAGTTAATGCAAAAAAAAAAAAAATTGTAATAATACTTTTTCCACAATGATTTTTTTTTAAAAAAAAAATAACGGTGATAAAAAAAATAAAATCTAAATACTAAATACGTTTCCTAGCAGGCAATTTTTTTTTTTTAAGCACGGAGGTGGGGGGAACTAAATTTATTAAAAATACAGGCTGCCATTTGGGTTTACTTGAAAACTTACATATACCAAAATAATATATACGAATTGTAATGTTTTTGAAATACATATTTCTAAATGAATAATTTTTTTTTTACTAGTATTTTATCATGGTTAAAATTTAGGCAATTTTTTTTCTCTATATAATTAAATTAATAGTTTAATTACTTTTCTTCAATGTGTGTAAGCATAAAATCAAATGATTAATTAAACATTTGTTCAAAAGGTTTTACCAAACAAATCTGAGACAATATATATTTAGTCCTATGAATAGAAACTTCAGGTGCTTTGGAGATTCTAATATCAGAAATATGCAAGTAGGAGATGATGTGGGTATATGTTATTGAATCACAAAGATTGATTAGTCACTAATTTATTAGTTTTTTATACTTTCATGTTTTTCATAAATATATAACTTAAATATATCTATATTTTTATTTTTTTTTTTTTAAAAATCGAATGTATCTATAATAACTATTTATTCAGAATATTATATATTTTTCAGTGTTTTTATTTTTCAAATTTTGTAATTTTGATGACTGTACTAATAAAGAATACTTTCAATTCAATTTTAGGACTCTGGTAATATTCCTGAAGCCATAGCATCATACAGGACAGCATTAAAATTAAAGCCTGACTTTCCAGATGCTTATTGTAATTTAGCCCATTGTTTGCAGGTAAATTGATATATTTTATAATATGATTGTAGAATTTTTTAAAGATAAGCTTGAGAAAGTGGATATAATTTATATACATATTAATATCTATTCTTACTTTACAAACTTTTTACTAATAAATTAATGATACATGTGCTTACTTATTTAAAAAAAAAGTTAATTTCAAAAAAGAATTAATTGTTGTCATGTTAGAAGCTGATGCAAATAGTAAAAAAAAGGAATGTTCAAATTTCTAAGGTGGATTGGAAATTTAATTTCTGCGTACTTTTTCTATTAATAAATCCATTAGTTATATTAAATTTAAAGTAAAATTGAATTGTTGTCATGTTTAGAAGCCGATGCAAATAGTAAAAAAAAAGAATGTTCAAATTGCTAAGGTGGATTGGAAATTTAATTTCTGCGTGCTTTTTCTATTAATAAATCCATTAGTTATATTAAATTTAAAGTAAAATTGATTTTATAGAAAAGAGAAATATTGATAATGAAAATTCATTTTCATATTTTACCACCAGGTTTTCTCTAAACTTGGCATGAGATTTAATATGTGTGAGTGTGTGAAGTACTTGTTAATAAAGACAGATAAAAATATTATATAAGTGAAAAAAGGAAGTATAAAGAAGTTAAGTCTGATAGAAAGTTGCATTTATATTAAGTATATTAATAATACTAATAATATTTTCATTGATTTGGAAGTAGTATAGTTTAGATCTAAAATAAGTGTAATTAATATTGATTATATCATCATAATTAAGATTTGCTCTTCATATTTTTTGGGATCAATTAATTGTAAGAAATTCCAATCTATTTGGATTAATTTTTTGAAAAAGTTGGCTGATTATTATTAAGACAAAATTAGATAAGAATCACTTACTGAGAAAAGGTAATTTAATTGAGGAAATACTAGATCAAGAATGTAATGCACATTGAGGAGGAAGAGATTTAAATACACTGCAATGAATCTTCAGAAGATATTTAAAAAAAAGTGTTTAAGACTAATTATTAAATAAAACTTAAAAAAATTACGTTTTGACAAATAAAACTAAATTACTAGCATTCAGTCTTCTTTTTTTTTATGTCAGGTGTGTCCATTGACAAAACGACAGGTATGGGTTGTAGGAAAATAACATTATCAAGTTTTTTTACTGTAGTTTAATAGTGAAGTCTAGAATGATGTAAAAATTTATTTATAAATGCATCAAATGTAAAGTTTTGAAGTAATGAAATTAGTGATCGTAATGTCAAAAGAATAAAATTAAGAATATCCAGTGCAATCACATTTTTGCCAGTCATGGAAAGGATTTGGAAAATCAGACAACAAGTTGTAAAGTAAATGAAATATATTAAAGTCTAATGATCAAAATTATGCAAATTCACAACTCACACAGATTGCCAAGAAAAAGAACTCTAAAACATTACTAATGGTTTCACTGCTACAAGCAGACTCTCAAGTGCAAAGAACTACAAAATAACATATTTAAACTAAACTTTACCCACAATTCCACTTCCCATACACCCTTAATATTACAAAAACTTTTAACAAAGTTAACTGCTTCAGAACCACAAATTTTTAATGATAAAGATTCTTAAATTCTTTTTTTTATTTCATTTCTCTCGAAGAAGATATATGAGTATGAAACATTCATTGAAAAGAGTTGTGGCATTTGAAAGAATATGTTTTTATCTCCAGAAACTATTGGGAAGTGACTGGATACAAAACGTTTCATTGAGAAATGAATATGAGAAATTTTATTGTAGGTTGTAAAAAGGAAATCATCTTCATTTTACCGTACATATTGAATGAATGATGTTTAGAAATTAAAAACTTAATTCTTAAACAACTTTATTTAAAGAACCGTGTAGAATTAATTTTAGTTTTTTGCAAAAATATCTATTGTCCACCTATGATTTCTAGTGACGTTTAATGTAAATGGGCTATATAATTAGCAAGAAGATATGTTTTATTGCTAAACAATCTTTGATTGGAAATCTAGAGATAAGGAAAGTCTGAAGAAAAGTCCTTTAAATGATCAAATAGATCAGATTGCTGGATTGTTGTTTGGGGTGGGGGGACTTGTGACTAATCCTTGTGAATTATTATAGAGAAGCTGCAGTTGAAATATATGCAAAATATTTGCTGTAACATGTGCATAATCTTTTTTGGAGTTGAGCAATAATCAGTTATTGCAAATTTTTCTTTATTTACTTTCACTACATTTCTGATTTAAAAATCTATAAACCTTATGAAAAGTATTGTGTAGAAAAATTACCCCTTTTGAAATAGATTTGATCCATTTAACATCAACTCCTTGTATTTTTTCTTTATGGTTTTTTAAACTTCAATTATTGTTTTAATTTTTGATATTGAAGCAACTAACCAATTTATTCTTTCCAATGTTTTTTTTAAATATATATATTTAAAAAATAATTCTCAGAACGTCACTTGGATTTTTCATATAAAAAATATATTATATCTTTGCAAATATACAAAATAATGGAATACAATATTTTATTTTATTTAATTTTTCAAAATAAGCAACATTTTGACTATCCAGAAATCTTTTCTCAGATTCATTATTCGTTTAATTATGAACATTTATCACAACAAAAATTAATACACCCATAAACAAATTATTTTTAAATATTAAAATATATATTAAACAATTTGATACTAGTACCATTAATTTAAATCTCTTTTTAATATATATTGTATTACTTGTACCTAAACACTCAATTTTAGTTGTTTATTTTAAAATTTAACCCATTCTTAAAATTTTATATATTTATGTATTTTTGAGAAAAAAAAAATTTTTTTTTCAGTATTCAGTATTATCATAGCTATTATTAAATCTTTTTTATATCATCTAAATCATAACAATATATGTATACACACATATTTAAATTGCTTAGTAATTAAAAAACAATACATTTATAGTTATTTTTTTGTAACTAGATAGTATCCTTCCCCCTCCCCTTTAATAAAAATTACTAGGAAATAAACTATAAATTAACTATTGTTAAACATTTCTATTTAATATTTTATTTTTACCATATATTTATTAATATTTTATTTTCTTACTGATAATTTTATTAACCTTTTTTTTTTTTTAATCATTAATAATAAACCATATATGTAGTGGAATATATATATATAAAATGTAATAATTAGTAATATTTTTGCACCCTGAATCTTTATTCATATTAAATTTAACTTTTCTTGTTATTAATACCTTTTTAGTCTTTTTTTCTCTCTTTTATTATCAGTATAGTATATCAATTTATATTTTAATTTTCAAATATACAACTTGTTTCTTTTGTGTGCATAAAAATAGGAGACTTTTTATTTTAATTTATATTGTTTTAATCTTATATAATTGAAATCTTTCTTTCTCTGGCATTTATTTGATATTGTATTATAATTTATATATTTATTTTCTAAAAAAACTTATTAAATAAAAAAAAAGTATTATTTTGTTATCTATTAAATTACTATGTTTTATATTTAATTTTAATTTTTATGTCTAAATATTTATTATTATATTCTATTTTTATATTTTTTTTGGGCAAATTATTCTTATCAATATTTTTCTATTACTCATTTTAGATGGGATTTGAACACAGTCTGCCTCCTTCAGCTATCCACCCCATCTTATATAATACATATGACCACTTACATGTGAAAAGATAAATGATCTCCAATATACATATTTCACACTGAACCAGCACTCATCATATGATCCAGATCACCATCTCTAACACATATGTGCAATCAGTGTTCAGTTTATATTAAGATAGCAAATCTTTAAACTTTAATGGACATATTTCAATTGTCTCCACACTACAACTGTATGGGAAATGATCTGGACCAACTGATTAGTGCTGGTTCAGCACAAAATATGTCTATTGGAGATCGTTTATCTTTTTCACATGTATGTGGTTATGTGTATTGGTTATATAAGATGGAGTGGTAGCTGAAGGCATCTTGAAAGTCTGTAATCAAATCCCTTTTAATTACATCTGAAGTTTAAAATTTAAATTTTTAATAAAAAATTTTAAAGTTGAAAATTTATGTAGCTAATGTATTAGGTAATAACCATTCTGGAAATGATAAAAAAGAAAATATTTAGATATACGTACGTATGTATTTTTTTTATCAGATTGTGTGTGATTGGACTGATTATGAAACTAGAATGAAGAAATTGGTTGCCATTGTTGCAGATCAACTTGAAAAAAATAGGCTGCCATCTGTTCATCCCCATCATAGTATGCTCTATCCATTATCTCATGAATTTCGAAAAGCTATAGCTGCTCGACATGCGAACCTGTGTCTTGAAAAGGTTTGATATTTTGAATGCATTATAGTAAATTGCTTTTTATTTATCTATCTTTTAAATATTATAATTTTATTTAAATACAGCCAGTTGCATGTGGGTATTATGTAATAATTTTTTTTTTTTTGGTATATTACATAGATTCATGTTCTTCATAAACCTTCGTATAAACATTCAAGAGAATTAAATAATGGACGATTGCGGATTGGATATGTTAGTTCTGACTTTGGAAATCACCCCACATCTCATTTAATGCAAAGTATTCCAGGAATGCATAATAGAGAAAATGTAGAGGTATATATGTAATGTATTACTAATTTCAACAGCATATAAATTTTTACTACTGCTTAAATATGTAATGTACTTGAACGAGAATATTATGTGATATGTATTATTGTTTACAGAAACATATTTGTATAGATATACATATATATGTAATTGATTGGATATATATGTAGTTAACTTTTCACAGCTAATGAAAAGCTGTTTATGTTTAGATTGTTCTTAAGTATGTTAGGAATAACTATAAATATAATTTAAAGTAATGGTCTTAAATGCTAAGCATTAATTCATGTCTTCTACTATAATTATCATTATACTCTTCTTTTAAAAATTTTGTACATTTAAACAAACTGTAATACAGAATTGAACTGTTAAGATCATTTTCGAAGGCTTTCCCAAATTTATTCATTTTCTTAATTTTGTAAATTAGGTACTAATTGGTACACCAGGCCAGCCGCTTAGTTGCGTTGTTTCTCTACTAAAAACACACAATTATATCGATCCGGGGCTGACTGTTTAAATTATTTTTATATTTTCTCCATCTTTTTTAAAAATATTTTTACATTTGATATGACTTTTTTTACTAATATTTTGACATTTGATACGACTTTTTTTTTTTTTAACCAATATTTTGACATTCTTGTAAATAATTTATGATACAAGATTTGATTCAAATATTTATACTTTTTTTTTTTTCCAAAAATGACAAAATAGACATCGCGAAATACAAATAAAGCCAAAAAAAAAAAAATCACCGTATTTTAAAAACAAAAAAGAAAATAAAAGTTTTGATCTTAGATTAACTTTTTTGGGGAGAGATGGGGAGAAATAATTTGTCGTCACTAGAGACAAAGGTTATTTTGGATTTGTTTTTATTTTTAAAAAAAGGTAATAAAAATTGGTTTTAAAAATAAAAGTTTTAGTATATCAGCGGTATACAAATAAAGCCGAAACAAAAATCGCTGTATATCCAAAAAAAAGTCGCCGTATTTTTTTTAAATAGCAAAAAAAAAAACAAAGTTGAAAAACTCAAAAGTTTTGATCTTATTTTAATGTTTTTTGGGGGTAGGGTGGAGGTGGTTGACAAATAATTTGTCGTCACTGATCAAACCAAGTTGATGATTTGTCTCGTAATTTACGTGGCTTTTCGCGTGAGTTCTGGGAAAAGGTGCTTAGCCATGACCTTTTGTAATTTTTTCCACCTTCCAAAATTTGTAGGGAAGCCCAGCGACAGTCTTACAATTATTATTATCAAATACTACATCGGGTAGGGAGTAAGACCTTTAATTAGAATGCATATTACAACAGTTATGGTCACTTGAATTCACTACACACTCGCACCATACGATAGCGATCTGTTAAGTGTGCGTATTCGCATAGTGTCGCGAAGCACATTAGCGGGCTGTAATATTTGTGTGCAACGCTTGCAGCGGTTAATATGAACAGCACTGTTCTATAGACCGTAAGTTTCTCTGCAAAAGCACAGAAATATTGAGCCTTATAAATGGTATATTTCTGGGTTTTTAGCGGAGAAACAATGCCGCCAAGCATCTGGCCTGGCTTACCGATTAGTACCGTAAATTATTTAAATCTACATTGTGACCAAAGTCTAGAAAAAAGAAAAGTATATTTTTTACTAAAAAAAAAATTTTTTTTATTTTTGAAGTATTTTGTTGTACAAGTTCTAATATATTTTATGAAAACTGAGTTTAGAAGAAAATTTAAAAATCAAAGATTTTTTACTGTTTTACTTTAACTTAAATGCAGCATGTTTTATAATTTTTAAAAATTATTATTAAATATTTTTTTTATTTTGAACATTATAAAAATAAAAGATTATGTAGATTTGTGAAATTTGCAGAAAAGGAAATATTTCTTACTGTGAATTGATTTTTTGAAAAAAATCAAGAGAAATTTAACATGGAAGCATACAAATGATAATGACTTTTGATAATGAAATATGTGCATGGGAAAAGATTATTGTCAATTGAGCTATAAGATATGTGTTACTGCAAAGTTAAAAATATTATCAGTAATTAATATTCTTAAACTGTTAATTTACATTAGAAAATTAAAAATTGTTTAAAATGTTAATACACTTTTTGAAGATGGTAAATATACTATACATAAATAAAAAGAATTCCCCAATAGATTTTCCTATGAAATGGTAATGGAAATTGATAGAAGAGAATATAAAGCTATCAAAAATATGAAATATTTTGGTATTTGAAGGAAAGTTACTTTATTAATAAGATCATGTTCTTACAAATTAGGAATGCTATAGTGAAGTATAAAGAATTCTATCAATAATTCCATACTGATAAAGAATAAAAAAAGTAATATAGCCAAAATATCATTTTCTGAAAAGTACTTTAAATTTATGAAGACTAAAAATTGCATAAAATGAAGGAATCATAGATATTTAAAAAAAAAAAACCAGAAAAAATTATTGGAAAAACTATATTAAATATTTAAATGATAAGGATATGCTAAATATTGATGTTTATAAAAAAATAAATTTTATGAATTATCAGTTTTCTATCAGTTCTTTTATAAAATAATTAACTGATATTCCAGATTCAAAATGATGATTTTTAGAATAGTGATGAAGCAAAATGTACAATTAAATCCCCCACCCCCCTCTAAATCTCTTACAATTTCACACAGTCTGAAATCCTGACGCTATAAAATTATTTCATATAATGAATGTAATTACAAATCTTCTCCAGAAAGATATTTAATTTTACAGGCATATCAGTAATGAATTAAGTTTTCAAATATCATATAACCATATTTGGATATGTTATCAAATTCTGAAACATATTTGTTCAAATGCTGCTGTTATAAATGAATTGTATAGTGACAGTAAGATTAACATTGATAAAAGTGTATGACTAAGTGATTCCATTTCTACAAAATTATTTATAACAATTTTATGGAAAGTAATTTGTAGATTAATATAACCAAAATAAATGAATATGATAAATCATTTAATTTTACAGATGGTAGTAATTTTTTGCTTGTTAGCTATCTAGATGAAAATAAAAAAGTAGATCTAAAGAGAAATAATAAAAGGTTAAATGTTGTACAGCTTTTCAAGAAAGGAGAAAATAAAAATTGATAAAAATAAATTAGAAGTTAGCATTTACATTTACCTTAGTCAAATTATTAATACAGATGACAGCGAATATAATTAATCATAGAGTTGAATGGAATGTTTCTGACAAAAAGAAACAAATTAGTAAAAATGTACCTAACTTTCTAAAAATAAAGTTTTTAAAAAATATGTTCTGGCAACACTTGCTAATGGATTTTGGGTTTGAATACTTAATTTAAAAAAGCAATATCATTATTGCATATGATGCAGAAGAATATGGAAAGATGATTTCTGGGATTAAGATGGAAGTATCAATATCAAATAGAATAAGGAGGTATAACTAATAATATGGAAAGAAGATATTGAAATGAAACAAGTATTGGGTATATTGTTAGAAAAGATGACTGTAGGCGAACATATGAAATGCTAAGTTATATATTCCAGAGATTGTAAATAACCTCAAAAAATACAAATTTTTGTTAGATGAGAAGAAATTTTTTGAATCATTTTTATGTTAGAATGGAGAAATTGGATTAAACTTTATGAAATTTTTGTTTTGTAATGGATTGATAATGGTTAAAAATAATGATAATGTGTATTATTGTTTTTTGCTTGAATGTATTTTTTGTAATTGTTTGCATTGTATTTGAAAACAATTTTTAGATCAATGATTTCCAACCAGAATTCTGCAGTACTCTGGGGTACAGTGAAGGTACTGCAAAAGATATAGAAATAAAAAATACTACCAAATTTTTAGATGAATGCAAGTACATATATTTTGCATATTTTAGTGAAAAGAACCTACTCTTTCAATATTTTACACCATTATTTTTTAGAAGTTATTATTTGAAAGTTTTACTCTGATGCAATTTTTTCTTTAAAAAAAAGTTTGTATAATATTGTTATAGAATGAATTAGTTTAGTTTTTTTTTTTTTAAGAAAACAAACAAACTTAAATATAATGATTTTATAAAATGTATAATTTAATAACACATTTGTCATTAATTCACAAATTTTTATTTTTTAAAAAAAGTATTAATGAGTCTAAACATTGTTGTACAAAATAATCTGTAATTTATTTGTCAAAAATATAACAAGGAATTATTTAATCTTTTTAAAATTTTCATAAGAATCACCTAATTAAAAGTTATATTTATTTTTTAACATTGTATTCTTTTATTCTGACGTGATGTTTTTGAAAGAAAAAAAAAGTTTATATATTGTTTATAGAATTACAGTAATTAGTTATTTGTTTTTTTTTTTTTGAGAAAAATAAAGCAAAACATAAATATAATAGTTTCATAAAATATATAATTTAATAACACATTTATTATTAATTCTCTTATTTTTATCCTTTTTTTTATATATATATAAAAAGTGTATATTGAAGAATTTTATCTTTTTTAAATTTTCATAAAAATCAATCACCTAATTAAATGTTATATTTATTTTTTAAGATTGTTTCTCAAAAAAAAAAAAATCTTAAACAAAATTGATGCTCAGCATAACCATGATGTGAGAAAACTTTGGAACTATTTCAGATAGTTGTCCATAAACAATAAAATTTACTATCTAATTATTGTTTGGAAAAATGAGAAAATTGGAGAAACCCTTTGTTTTGCATGAGTTATTTAAAACTGTTTTTACATATATCTTTTTTCATAAAAATAAATTTAGTACTGAAAAATCTGAAGATAAAAACATTGTAAATCCGATATTTTCTATCTAACTTCTAAAGATGATCAACCACCTTTTCCAATTTTCTTTCATTGTCTATATCAAATCTTTAAAAAAAACTACACTCCATGTTTTAATGACTGTCATCATGTTTATTTGCCAAATTATGTGAAAGCAATGTAAAGGATCATGTGATCCTCCTGCAGCACTGATATTTAGATGGTTTTCAAGAGGTGAAATCTTGAGCGGAGTATTTGAATTGAGGGAAAATTGTATCAATATTTCAAAGAACTTGACAAAAGATAATTTGCTTCCTGCTTTGAAGAAGATATCTGGCAACATAAATTAGCTTACTTAACTGATATTTATTAGCAGCTAAAGTTGAACTCAAGCATGCAGGGAAATAAAGAAAATATTCTGACCTGCATTGACAAAATACTTGCTTTTAAAACCAATTCAGTGCGTGGATGAACCATATTTCTTTGAAATGTTTCCTCATCCTCTGGACTAAGCTGTTGACATGAATCACCACAGAGTAGTTAAGTTATAATATAATCTCTTTTTCATAATAATTTACCACCCCTTGAGATCTCTAGAAGTACAACTGTATAAATATTTTTCTTCTTTAACAACATCCTTGTATGACTGGTGGGAAACCCATTTACTGAAATGGTATAAAAGCCAGAAAATTGAATTTACAAGAGGAAAAAAAAAATTGACAACTGCACTGTGATCTCACAGTGAGGAAATTGAATTTACAAGAGGAAGAAGAATTGACAACTGCAATGTGACCTCACACTGAGGATGAAATTCACGGATATATCTTTTGATTAATTCTAGATTATGATCAAAGAAGAATATTCTTCAGTTTCAGAAAAAGCTTTCAGTATATTATTCCACTTCTCTATCTGTCACATGCATGAACAAGTATTATTCTTGCATAACAAAGTTGAAGAATATAGAAATTGTCCTCTTTCTCTCAAGGATGAACTTCATGTGGGTCTATCTAAAATTAGACCAAGAATAAAATAGCTGTAAAAGGAAGCAAACTCGAGTGTCACATTAAAAATATTGTAACAAAATAAACTGCCATTTAAATTTTATCTTTATAAATGCTACTTTATAAAGAAATTATATTAGTTTTTTTGGTTTGTATTTGCGCATAGCACCATTAAAAATAAATACTTCAAGTTTAATATCACATTATTAATTTAAATGACATTCATTTTTATATCAAGTATTGAATAAACATCACATGATCACCAATACTGTATGGAGAGTTTTGCCTGTTTTAAGTAATGAATAAACAAACTTAACAGCAATAAACTATATTTCTCATGTAATTAATAATTAAAAAGTAAATCATTTTATAAAAAAATAGGTTTTTTTCAATGGTACCATGCGATATGAAGAATGAGGCGAAAAGTAATGCAATATTGAAAAGATTAGAGAACACGCTTGTGCAAAATTATTTTTGTTGCCAAAAAAGGAAAAAATCCAAAGGTTTTTTTTTTCCAGAGATATTTTTTTTTAAAAAAAAATATTGATGTATGTCACACATACATCAATAAACAATGCATTAAAACGAAGTTTAGAATTTAGTTAGATTTTTGAAACTTGTTACATTTATTCCAAACATTTATAAATGATTCTAACATTTATTAATCACTATTAATAAAATCACTAATTGTAGCAGATTGAAAATTTTTTTAGCATTATGTAAGACATGATATATTTTTTGATATTATTTATGAGTTACAGTGACACAGAGACTAACTTAAGAGAAAAAACGATGTTGCATTTAAGTTATTAGTCTTAAAAAGTGCTAAGGTAAAGTCCAAGTTTGCAAAGTTATTTTATTTAGCATGTAGAATATATATTTAATGTTAAGGGGCTAATAGGAATACTCGGGGAAAAAAAAAAAGAAATAATAAGTAAATGCATCTTTTGGAAATTTTTATTATTATATTTAATGTTTCTGACTAAAATTTATGCGTGATTTATTTTATAGATGATATCTTAAAGATATTTTTTTGTGTATTTGTTTTAGGTATATTGTTATTCGCTTAGCCCAGATGACCATACATCTTTCCGTGCCAAGATAGCAAGAGAAACTGAACACTTTGTAGATCTTTCACAGATTCCATGTAATGGTAAAGCGGCAGACCGTATCTACAATGATGGTATTCATATTCTTGTTAACATGAATGGATATACAAAAGGAGCTAGAAATGAAATTTTTGCACTTCACCCAGCTCCAATTCAGGTAATTTCCCAAGTTGTTAAGGCTACTGATATATTCATATTACTATATACTCATTATAATATTTAATACACGCTTTCTTTATTAAATATATTAATGTGTCTGTACACGTATGTGATACCATATTTATGTAGGCAAAATCTAATGTGTGAAATTTGAATTGTAAAAAATCAGTATTCCAAAATTTAAAGTCATTGGGGTGGCAAAATTTTGATTTCGGTGAAAACTCCATATACCAAAATTTTTTTATATCAAATTTTTTTAAAAATTACCATGTTCTGCCACCTTGATAATAATTCTAATCTCCTATACAACAAAAATATCTGATAACAAATTGTATTGCAATGTATAATTTATGTTTTTGCATTAAATAATAATAAATAAAATTTTAGTACAAGAATAATGCAAATTATTGATCACTTGGTGGCACCTATTTAACTAAGTTGCTTGTCTTTCTAATCCTGTAGTGGTTTTTTTTTTGGTTAGAGAAGCTTGGAGTTTATCAATCTGATCTGTTTAGGTTAAGACTGGAATCTCCCCTCTTTCTAATAAACTGAAGTGAGCTAGACAAATAGCCGCAAAGATTTTTTTTTCCAATTATAATGGCTGTTAGTAGCTCTGACATATTTGCCATTGTGGAGTCTCAGTAAAACTTTCACTTTCGAATGATGGTGAAATACTTGCATTACCATTACATTCTATTGGTTACCCTCGATCAAGAGTAGAACCTATTACTTATATCAAGTTTTCAGCTAATAGAAAGAAGTCATCAGATGCTGGTAAAAAACTGATTTTTAATATATTCGTGAGTGATATTAATAACAGCCTTGCATGCTAGTAATGCTAGAGATATTAATTTAACTTATTTTTCTAAATCTGATTCCAATCTTTGCAAATCAGTTGTTGATAATAATATGTTAAATAAATTGGAAAATAGTAGAACTGACTTGCTAAATCTCTTGTATGAACTGACTTGCTAAATCTCTTGTATGAATTCAAAATGAAAGGAAAAAATAGTTACATGAATGTGTTGCACAGTCACGTGTTGAAGGTTGATGAAAATGATGTATTTAGTCTGCTAAATCATGATTTACATTGAATTTTATTCATAAATGAATCCAATTCTGACTTTGATTATTGATCAATAACTATTCAAGAATATACACATAAATTTAATTTAACAGTGCCCCCTGCTTTGTTTAAATCTTTTAAAAACTTTCATAGTGCTAAGATCTTTTTAAGTTTCCATTAGAAGGATTTTATGCAATGGTTACTTGGAAAAAATTATGAACATTATTTACTAAATTTTGCTGCACCTTAACAACAGGTATATCTGTATAGAATTCCATAACATTATGCAAAAAGATTTATTTAAAAAAAAAAAAAAATTCTTTAAACAATAAATTATTGTTATACAGTATTGATAAACATCTGATGCTTCCTGTTCAAATTAAGAACGTATTACATTGACTTCAATGATACAGATCTTCAGCTTCAACTTAATAAGTTGGGAACCATATCAACCTTCAAATACTTGTTAGAAAACAAGAGCTAGTATTTTAGTATTAACCAATACAGCCACATTTAGTATAACATTAAAAAAAAAATTTTCCAACTGTTATTCATTTCTTCATACCACTGATTTTTCTTCTTTGGTAATAACTTTTAGAGGAGTTTTATTTCAATGTTTTTTTTGCAAAATAAGAATCCATATTGTTAAGGATTGCTCGTCAAGATTTTATTAAACAGGGTGGGGTGAAAATGTCCAAAAGTCATCAGTTTCAAAGATTTGCCACAGTCTATAACTCAACAATATTACCTATTCCTATTCATGAAAATTCTTACATTTCTGTCATATCACCATCTTCAAAAACTGTTGCTGGTTTTCTCACACAGGAATCCATGTCCACTGATGCTGAAACTGAATCGGAAATTATTCAGGCCTCTATCTTAACTTCTGATGCGTTTACATCAATTCATATGTCTAAGAAGAGGAAACCAAGAATGAAGAAAAAGTCTATAAAGGATAACCGAATTTCTGATGCTAAAGTTATGCCTGAGTTATTTGAAAACAGAGTTCCAGGCACTTCTACTATAGCGGCTTCTAAAAAGCGGAAAACATTGGTTGAAACTCAGCCTCCCCTGAAACCAAGTATATCTAGATATCTTCATTGGACTAGGCAGGCATTAGCTACATTTGCATCCTTATTGTTAAAAGAGGTTCTTTTTTGATGAATTGAACAATATTAAACATGCACTCAGGATACAGAAGTTTATAAGTGGCTGCTGGTGTCAAGTTGCCCATGTACTGCGAACTTCCTCTTATTGAGAGTGTGTCTACCAAGATGCAATAAAAGCATGTTTTTTTTTCTTTATTGCTTATTTGGTATTGCTTTTGGTTTTGCCTATCAGTATGTTTAATTCTAAATATCATGTTTTATTTAAGTATATCTCTCCTCAGATTTTACCTGTTTTTATGTTATGTTTATTTTTGATTTGTGCAATATCTTGTTTTTATACCAGGTTCTGATACTTATGCATTGTTTTACTTCTATGTGCCCCTGGGATGCCTGTACATTTTCCTTCTCAAATTGTGTTGCCTTTTTATGCATTGCTTTATCTCTATGTGCCCATGGGGTCCTGTACATTTGCTGCTCAAATTGTGTTGCCTTTTTAATTCATTGTTTCTCTGAAATTTAAACTGCTTATTCCTTCACTATTTAAATTGTGTAATTTATGTGTCTAAATATTACCAGTATTAGTGTGGGGGATAAATGGCTGTTTGTTATCAACAATTGGAACTGAATTTTCTTCTTATATTATTTTTTATTCTGAGACTAAACTTTATGTGGATTCTGATATCAATCTTTGAGAGATTTGAGTTTTTATAGTTCTCAATCTCCAATAGTCCAGCTGCAGGAGTAGGTGTTTTAATTTATCATAAAGGACCATATTTATTCCTTTAACAGTTTTTATGTTGATCAAAACATGACTGCCATTATCCTTCATCATGCTGTCTTTACAGGGAACCTTATTTATCTTTATTTATATAACAGACACACTTTTTTTATATGCCACATTAATCTTATTCTTTTGTCCAACTCTTTTTTTTTACGCTGCTTTTTGCTGTCTTTAAATATGCCTTATACTGATTTTATAGTTAAATACCATCACTTTATTAATTGTAAACTGATGAGTGGAGTGGTCAAAGCTTTTCCCCAATAATGCCTTCTTCTATACTTTAAAACATTCAATTCTCATTGTTCTGTTATTTTGTTCGTCTAATCTGCAGTATGAAAATTATACTTCATAAGATTATATTTATATTATAGCTGATTGACCAAGATCGGATCTACACAAATTAAAATATTATACGAATATCATTTATTGCTGAGGCGAGATGTCTCTCCCTTCAAAACAAAATCCTACCAACATTTCAAATTTAATATTGAGAATTCTCTCTTACGCCTTAGCATGGAAAAACCTTCTACTCCCCTTTTCATTCTTTTAAAATGGAATAATCTAATTAAATAACAGTTCCATACTTGATCTAGCGTCTCTCCCAAGACTAAACTGTATACACATGAAATATGTTTTCAGAAAATATAACTATAATAAAACAAAGTCATTTCATCATTTAGAGCGAAATATTTATTTATTTACTGACAGACATTAGTCGGGAAATAGTAAGCAAATTATTTAATCATAAAACTTTTGTCAAGATGGAACAAATTGGCACATAAATAGAATTTGAAATGAGATATTTATAAATCTAAACAATCTATAGGTAAGTAATAAATATATTTATAGACCGCTTTAATAAGAAAAGTTTTGCATTAAGAGAGGCATAATTTAAGACAGACAACAGTTACATAGCAGAGACATTAAAGTTAAGTTATAGAAGGTCAGGATTACAAAGTTTAGTTAATACAATATTTTACATTTAGTGAGGGAGAATTTAATTTTAGAAGACATTTATTTGTAGAACAATTAAATGTACGGTCAACTAGAATTGGAGAATAAATTAGGAGGTTAGAAATGAAAACAAATTAAAAGATATTACCTAATTTATTCAGAGTCCGCATTTGAAATTTAGGTCCAACGATGGAACGACAATTTGAAGTTGGCTTTCATTATTTCGGCATAGGAATAGCTAGCTGTTGAGTTTGGTTCAAGAGTTCACAGTTCGGCAGTCCAAAATTCAAACATTTAACGAAAATTTTCTGGCTTCATGGTACTTTGGTGATCATACTTGGAACAACGGGCAGGTCAGGGCCGTTTAACCCACCGTCATATTATTGCACATATATTTTAAAACCGGCGTGGATTCGCCGTGCTCTTTCTCAAACAAACTTGACTAATCGTATTCCTATTGTTCTCCTGGTCTATTTATACATTTCCCAAAGCAAAACGGATATATTTGACTCAGGCGATCATAATCGTCAATCTAAAATATTTAAGTATTGTCTTCTTAAGATCTGCTCTCTCGATAAACCCATTAATTTTATTGTTTCAAATCTATTTTAAGTTTAATTTAGATTTGAGTAATTTTTCTTTAAAATATCTTTCCTATGATTTATTTTTAATTTAATTAGAAAATCTATTACTATTTTGCTAATAGATTTTCTTTTGTTTTACATTAAAAAATGTGAGCAGGATTTATCATAAAAGTAAATGTTCAGAATAAAATACTTTAAAAAAAAAATATTATTTTAAAAATTAATTTTTTGATTTTTATAAAAGTTTCTGTCTATAACTATATATATATGTATCCACGCATATATATATCTGAGTCCATCTGATATTTATAATCAAAATTTTAAATAGAAAATTTTGAGATTTTTTATTTTTTTATTAACTGATCTAGAAATTAAATATATACAAGATGGCAGACGGAATGTTTTATAATCATCAAGCGTGGATCAAGTTTGATCCTAGATTAGAAATATAGAAAGACAGGAAGCATGGATCTGATCTACAGATCCATTGCTTCAATATATTAAATTAATTTATTTTATTTTTTTAGCCAATGGCTATAGAATAAAAAGAATTATTTAATTATATAAATTCACTTTTTTATAAATTGTTTTTTTTTTTTAAAAAAAAAAGGTGATGTGGCTTGGCTACCCAGGAACAAGTGGTGCTCCATTTATGGATTATATTATCACTGACCGTGTGACTTCACCACCTCTATTAGCAGATCAGTATTCAGAAAAATTAGCATTTATGCCATACACATTTTTTATAGGCGACCATCGCCATATGTTTCCACATATGCTAGAACGTGCTATCATAGATCATAAAGAAGGAAAACTAGCTGATAAAGATAATGTCAGTATAATCAATGCTACAGATTTGACACCAATCATTGAAAAAGCTGAAGTTAAAGTAAGTATCAATTATTAGTTTTAAAAACTTATTTAAATAAGATTGTCACTAAATTGTAGAATATTTTTTGAGGGGATTTAACAATTTTTTTTCAACGAAAATTTTTATAAGTGGGATTTGTTGTTAAGTATTTTTTATATGAAAAGAGAGATTATATCCATTTTTTTTTTTTTTTTTGATAATTGTAAAATTATATTCCCATCATCTTTATTACACCTGTTTTAAGTTATTGAATTCTTGACTTCGTAATTAAGCATATCTTTACCATTTAATAAATATAATGTACCTCATAATAAAAATAGTATAGCGATTACCAAATTCATAAGTTTTTAAGAAAATAGCAATGTTAATGAATAAAAAAAATTATTTGAAAATTTTTAAAAAAATTAAAATCATTTTTTTTTTAATGCCAAATTCATCAGATTTATGTATTTTGATGATATTAATTTGTATATATATATATTGTAACAGTATGAAAAGTAGAGTTGCTCTAACCTAATCTGGAGATGTAGGTATAGGGGGTTTGAACCTCGCCCACGCCTTCAGATCACTACTAAGTAACTTACTTCCAAACCTCACTAGAATTTATTCTTAATGTATGCCCGATGGTCAAGGAGAGACGAGACTCTTAAGGAGGAATTTACAAATAATAAGTGGTATGTGGAGGTATTAATATTACAAAAGGTTTATTGTTTACAAAAAAATAAACGAAATTTATTATTTACAAAAAGAAATCACATAATGAACATATGAAAAGGCTATCACTACCTCCTTAACACCATCTACATATAGGCAATTAATCATTGTTTAATTCACAAATTACAGTTAACTTAATCAGCATAGAATGAATGACGTTGGAAGTGAAAGAGAGAGAGAATGGAATCATTCAGAGGTAGTAGGAAAATGATAAAAGAAAAAGAAGTGTAATTATGGAAATGCTAGTTAGGTAGATTTTCTTTGTGCTATTACTTTAACTGAAATTTGAACCCCCTTTTCTTACACTTTATATCAACAGCCCTCCTCAGGTTTACTGCGTTGTTCTTTGAGCATAGAAGATAGTCGGGCTTAACCAAAACAACATCATTAACTAAATGTGTTACTCGGCTATTCGTTTTTCTCCTTTTCTTGGAGAGCATTTTCAGAGATATATTTCTATATGTCTAATACGAAATGAGGCTGGATAGCACTCCGCCTCTAAAATGTAGTAGAGTAAGGAGAGAACTCTTTCACAGAGCATAATCCGAGTTCAGAAACGGAGCATAACGCTTATATTCAATCAATAATATGTTTGACGCCTAAAGATTTCCGGAGTCTTATCCTGAGACATCCATAAGTGAAACCCACCAATCCTGGAGATAGGGGTACGGCACAATTCCGAAGGTATTTCCGACTCACCAAGTAAAGAAAAATTAAGACGGAATAACAATATGTTTTTAAAAAAAAAATTAAGCCTGAAACTAAATACTTATATCTAAATTCTAATGCTATAAAATTGTAAGAGACTGAGGCAAAACTTAGTAGATTAAAAAGAAATCCGTTTATATTATCGATCTCTCTTTATATAATCATTTATATATATATAATGGTGGCTTAATAAAATGATAAGAGAACTCGGTAGTTTTCTATTCTACCATGGCGTTGATGCTAATCAAAAACACCTACATATTACGATTCCGGGCCGGGCCTATGATTCTATATAAATATCGGCTTTAGTTTTGTAATACGAAATTATAGTAAGTAATAGTAAATAATATTACTATTTAAAAAACAAAATTTAAAAATTCACATGAAATTTTTAAAAATGAAACCCAAATAATTTACGTTTTTTTTGACAGTAATTAATCATAAAATGGATTGTTTTTGTTTGTGTGTATCTATAAATGTTACGGTATTTTTTAAATAGAGAATAATATGCAATTATACATTTTTCAATTTACACAAAATTTCTAAATTCACGCTAAATTTAAAAATGATACCCGACTAATTTTTTTTGTTTTTTTTTGACAATAATTTATCAGAAAGGGTTCTTTTTATTAGTGTGCATATATAAAAATTACCATTACTTAAATACTACATTTGAAAATGATACCCGACTAATTTGCTTTTTTTTTTTTGGACTGGAATTAATTAGAAACTGGATGGTTTTTGTTAGTGTGTAGATATCAAAAGTAATATTATTTAAATACTAAATTTAAAAATGATACCCGACTAATTTTTTTTTTTTGGTATTGACAGTAATTAATCAGAAAGTGGGTTGTTATTCTTTGTGTGTATATATAAAGGTTACAGCCTTTTTTTAATAGAAAATAATATGCAATTCTACATTATTCAATTTACCCACAACATTTAAAAAAATTCACACTAAACTTTAAAATGATACACAAGTAATTTGCTTTTTTTTTTTTGGATAGTAATTAATCAGAAAGTGGGTTCTTTTTGTTAATGTGTATTTATAAAAAGGACCGTTATTTAAATACTCAATTTAAAAATGATACCCGACTAATTTGCTTTTATTTGACAGTAATGAATCAGAAAGTAGTTTCTTTATGTTAGTGTGTATATATATAAAAAGGTACCGACTAATTTGCGTTTTTTGGACAGTAATTAATCAGAAAGTGGGTTCTTTTTGTTATTGTGTATATATAAAAAGTAATATTATTTAAATAGTAAATGTAACAAATAATATGCAACTAATTTTCTTTTTTTTTTTTGGCAGTAATTAATAATCAGATACTGTTTGTGCGTATATATAAAAAGTAACTTGACACAGCTGAATTCTCGCTAAAACGTTACTTTTTGCATGATCGTCGAAATACTGCTCTGCCGCACCCTTAAAAGCAATTTTTGGGGGTTACACATTCGCAATGGAACCTTCACAACATTGTTAATAAAGTTACAACGTAACAGTACGTTAGAGCACTTAAAAAAAATACCTTTGTAATGAAATTTTAAATAATTATGACAGGCTAAAATCCACAACTCTCACACGAAAGTATAGAGAAAATAGACATTCTAGCATTACGATAAAGTTAATAACATATCCAACTACGGCAGCCAGTAAAGGTATTTGTCTGTGCTTTTAGCATAGAAAAAAGTCAGAACGGCTTGCCGGCGGGGACTTTTTCTGTGTTTTATCATAGAAAGAAGCCTCGTAGGTTGGCTGAGGACGCCGCCCAACCCACTGTGAGGACTTTCTGTGTTTTATCATAGAAAGAAGTCTCTTAGGTTGGGTGAGGCCACTGAAACGGTATATTTCTAGGAATAGACCTAGTAGTAGCGCCATCATGTGGCTGACATGATAGAATAGAAAACAACCGAGAACTCTTACTCTACCACCTTATTAATGAAACTTCTTTAGCGTTTCTTGATTATATAAACACTCTTTCTCTCTCCCACTTAAAATATACAAACGTTTATTCCAAATCATTTCACTTTAATCGAAGGAATACATACATAAGCATATGTGATTATAATTCAGATGAAAAGCAAAACAAGAAAAATTTCTTTAAAAAAAATGTAAGTTGAATTTATTTTAAATCATTTTGTTTTTTCTCTTTAGCAAATGAAATGAAAAACAACCTTTTGATTCCCTTTATAACTAGCTAAAAAAAAAAACATCGAATTTAGAATGACCCTTATGCTTCTGCCGTTTCTCTTCTAAAGTAAAAATAATAATAATAATAAAAAACATCGGCAGAACATTTCGTTACTCTTGTCTTTCAAATAACAAAAATATATATATATATAATTTATCATTCTCTTTTGAGATTCGTACAAAAGCAACAAAATTCTAGTATCAAATTATCTTATCTAGGGTTTCTAGATGAATCACCATTATACGAGGGGAAAAAATCAAAAAATTTTAATAGTACTATTTAATAACATATTTATGAACCTTAAATCACACACACATATATAAAACTAAATGTATGTATACATTTTTCATTGATTATAATGTTATAAAGAGTAAATTGAAAACTAAAAAAAAAATGTTAAGTTACATATTTATAAAATCTTAAGTCAAACATATATATATATCTTTAAAAAAATTAAATGTACGTATATGTTTTCATTGATTACAATATTATAAAGAGTAAAGCTAAAACTAATCAAAAAATTTTAAGTTACCAGTAACTTTTAAAATTGCATATGTCTTAACTTAGATAGCCATAGAAATATTCTAGTCCACATCTAGTTCTGACGGCTTATTATGATTTTGGTTCTCTACACGTCCATCTTTCTATTCTTTTACTTTCCACCTCGGTTATTCATTAAAAGCAGCAAGCATTGGTCAGGCAAAATTTTTCTGGCACATTTTTTTTACTACATCATCCTGGCTCCTGGAAGTGGCTGAGAGAGAGAGAGAAAGTCTACTCAAGTCATTTGAACTACAGCACCCATTTAAAATTTTTCTTATATACCTCATCTACAGAATGTTGTTGATTCACGATCTTATTCAGCAGGGGGCTAATATATTCCTGGTTGCGGAGAGCACTGGCTAAAAACCCATTTTAATTCTCTTCTTTATGGCAGCTTTCAATCCAAGCAGTAGAGCTTTCGCAGGTACAAGAGAGAGAACAAAAGGCAAGCTCTCAATTTATACACACTCGTTGGACATCTTGCATTCCAATCCCATTGTTTTGAAAAATGACATTTTAAATTAATTATTCCTATCTAACTTACAATCTATTCTCTAATGAGTTCTGCTATATCACGTATTTCTCTTTGTTATCTAAAATTAAAATCTTTTATATTTAATTTATAAAATTCTTTGAATGTATTATGCTATTATTAAATGCTTTAAAGTTCTTATTTAATTTAACCTACATTCATTGTGGTTGGACTTAAGGTCTTTAGTTAAACCACGGAGAATGGTGAAGGAAGCTTATATATGTGCGTGCATGTGTGTGTGTGTAGCTTCAATATATATATAGTAGCATTCTAATGTCATGTTTTCACTAATAAGAATTGGTCAAAGCTTTATACAGGCTATGCATGATTAATAGACGTTGAATATTGAATTTCCAAAGCCCTTGATTCTTGACACTTTTCCAATGTGAGAATTTTACAGATTTAAACAAAGTATTTCAAATATGTACCTATACATTATAACAGTACCTGGATATGATCTATTGTATTAAAACCACTTTTAAAAACAGCTTGTTCTCTTGGTTGGTGGAAATCCAATGTTCTCTGTAGACGAGTTGTAATTATCTTTGTAAACATTTTGTATAAAACTGATAAAATGCTGATATGTCTGTAACTTTTAATATCTTCTTTATCATCTTTTTTAAATATTAATGTTAATACTGCGTTCTTCCAATCATCTGGTACATCTTTATCATTTAGACATTTGGTATATAACTTTGCTAAATTTTTTTCCATTTCTTCACCTGCTTCTTTTAATATATCAATTATAATTCCATCATTACCTGGGGCTTTTCCTTTTTTAATAAATTTAATTGCATGTCTCACTTCTTCATTTACAATTTTGGGCAATTCGGAAGATATATAATAGATATAGGAGGTACTTGTTCTTTATTACTATATAATTCATGATAGGTATTGAGAGAAGCTATAGAAAGGACAAGGACAAATGAATATGAGTTGCCATTATGCTTTGTTTTTGTAGATTATGAAAAGGCCATTGATTCTATAAACATTTCTTCAGTCATCAAAGCATTGGATCATCAAGGTGTAGATCCAGGATATTGTTATATTTTAAAGAATATTTATAAAAATGCAACAGCAACAATTAGATTACATAATGATACTAGGAAAGTCAACATTGAGAAAGGTGTAAGACAGGGTGACTCCATATCTCCAAAAGTTTTTATAGCAGTATTGCAAGAAGTATTTTGTGGATTAAAATGGGAAGCTAAAGGAGTGAAAGTAAATGGAGATTATTTAAGTCATTTAGATTTTGCAGATGATGTAGTTGTTTTTGCAAATAATGCTTTAGAGTTGCAGGAAATGTTGCAAGAGTTATCAGATGAAAATAGGACTAAAGATAAATGTTAAAAAGACTAAAGTAATATTTAATAGATTTTCTCAAAATATGAAAATAAAATTGATTATGATGAATTAGAAGTTAACAGTTACAAATATCTTGGTCAGATTATTAATGTAGATGGAAACATAATGGATGAAATTAATCATAGAATTAAACTTAGTTGGAGTGCTTTTGGTAGAAATAACTTGATACTAAAAGGAAATATGCCTATGTGTTTGAAAAGGAAGGTTTTTAATAAATGTGTTTTACCAGTTTTTACTTATGGCTCTGAGACTTGGAGACTTAATAGAAGGGCAATAGAGAGACTTCAGACCACTCGAAGTATGGAGAGATGCATGTTGGGAGTAACAAGAAGAGATCGAAAACGCAATATATGGGTAAGAAAACAAACAGGTGTTACTGACCTCATTGGAAACATTAAAGACTGAAGTGGAGTTGGGCTGGACATATTTCTAGAAGAGATGATAATAGATTGACAACTGAAATCTTTAACTGGATTCCAAGAGATTATAAAAGACCCAGAAAGAGACTTCATGAGATGGATGGATAAAATAAGAAAGGGTACAGGGGTGATGTGGAGAAGATATGCAAGAGTTCAGAGAAGATGGACTGAATTTGGAGAGACCTTCATCCTGCAGTGGATTGATAATGGTTGATAATGATGATGATAACATTATAACAGTAAAACATCTAAATTTATTCTTGTGTATTTCATTAATAAAAAGAAATTTTGCATTTCATTTTCACAAATAGTGGCCTGACATGGAGTATTCTTTGTTTTATATTTTGTCACAATTGATAATTAGTAAGAGATGAACTGATGTGATTTTTTAATAATTCAGCTTTTTTATGAAAGAGCATGTTTTTGCTACTGAATGGTTGATTTAATTCTGGATATTAGACTTCTTTTTTTTTTTTCCTTTATTCTCGTTTGATTTGAAAATAATTATTTAATATAGAATCATCAATAATTTTTTTTTTTTTTGCTTTTACATATTGCATAATTGGGAATCTATATTTTATAGATATTTACATAGAATATAGATAACAGTTTTGGCCTGATTTTTTTTTAACAATTAGAACTATTTCATTAACAGGTATGCTTTATGCATTGGGTATTTAATGTGTATTAGTTTTTAAAAGGATAGGAAGTCGTTTTTATTACAATACAAATAAAGCAACAATTTGAATGATTAATAAAAAATATTAAACAATTTGTTATTAAGTAATTTATATTCTTCATGTTAAGAGTGAAAATCAGGATTTTACCATGATCTGTATTTTTCAATTAGTTTTTATTTCTAGATAGCATCTAAATAAAATAATTGCTGTATTTTATCCTCTTTTTTAAAAAAAAAATATTTTTTTTTTAGAATCGATTGCAAGGATGAATCAGTTATTTTCACTTTTAAAAGAGATAAAATACTTTATTGCAGGTGTCAGATCAAAATATAGCTCCTCCTGCCATT
Organism: Epiperipatus broadwayi; assembly: GCA_028023455.1. NCBI lineage: Eukaryota > Metazoa > Onychophora > Udeonychophora > Euonychophora > Peripatidae > Epiperipatus > Epiperipatus broadwayi. The sequence continues at coordinate 1,844,985 of JAQFVV010012572.1, read as the reverse complement.
TATTGTAGATCTTTTTTTTCTTTAGCTGTGAATAAAAAAAAAAAAAAAGAGCTATTTTCTATTAATATGATTTTTTGTTATATAGCCAGCAAAAAAAATTAACTATTTAAATTTTTGTTATACACCACAACCTAAACTTATGATGAGCATTTAAAATGAACAAACAAACATTGAAAATTGGCATTACAAACCATTCCTAAAGTGATAAGGATACTACCATCTGTTCAGTCAAAAGAAAGATACCATATAATCCTGTTGGATTTTATGAGCTGATAAAAGAGTGAATAAGATATTTCCATCATTGAATAGTAGTAAACTTAATATTTTATTTTTCATTTTGATAGTTCTTATTATTCAAGTAATGCATCTGCAGATGTACAACTGATAGATTTAACAACTGCAACGAATTTAGTAATATTCAAACAAATTTATTACATCTACATTAATATCCATTTTATATTCAATATTTTTTCTGTCAGGCATTTGCAAAAGTTCCTATTGATATGACTATAATAAACAAACACAGACATAAAAAATGTTATATAACAACAAATTTTCATTTGATCCTTTCACGAAAATCATCTTCATATCCCTAGCTTTTGCATAACAAATTTTGCCAAAATCTTTTGATAAGAGTTGAAAATGTTTTCAAATTAATAATGTATCATTTCTGAAGTATTTTTTTTTTTAATTGGATTTTTAAGAAGTATGTCTTAAAAAAAAATATAGAAAATCATTTTGTGATATTCTTCATCATAATGAAATCAGTGTTTAAAAATGTCTTTGACAAGTTGTTTTTTCTAAAGTATTCAAATATATATACATTAGAAATAATCACTTCTGTCAATTTATTTAGCAATTAAGTTCATAAAACATCATGGGGGCTAACACTTAATAACATTTTTACAAACTTTTGTTGAAATTGAGGTTATTGGTTCATCAGATCTGGAAATTTGCATTAGAAATGTGATAAAGAACAAACTTTTCTAAGTTATTTAAGATTATGAAAACATTTTACTAATGAAAATCCGCATAGTAAATGGGGGGGAGGGGGTTATAATACCCCCTCACCCCAGTTAGTACTAATATATTTTAAGACCTTGTGAAACAGTTTATTGCATCAAACATTATTTCTTTTAGCTATGAATGCTTTCCTTCACAGAAAGTATACTGTATTGGGGAAATAATTTCTACAAAAAGCACTAGACATGGCATTTCATATATTACTTTGTATAAATATTGCCTCTAAATTAGGAATGAAAACATATTTTTAATATGGGCTGCATTTATTTTATAGTGCATTTTTTTAAAAAAATTATTTTATGAAACTAATATAATTAATTTTTGATTTGCGGAGAAACAATAATAAAGTCCATTTAGAAAAATAAAATATATGTATATTTTAATCATTCATGTTTACTTTACTAGCAAATTCGTTTACCCACATTAAAAGATGGTAAAGTGGAAGAAGTCATTACTCCTGTTATTGAACTTCCTACAACTACAGCAGTCCAAACAATGGTCCAGACAGGCCAGCCTCAGACTTCTATCAATGGTGTAATTGTACAAAATGGACTTACAGCTAATCAGGTTTGGATTACAGAAATTATTTATTCATTTAGTTATATATTTATTTTTCTGGTGTTTAGTTTTTGCCTTTTTTTTTTTTTTTTTTAAAGGTCAATAATAAAGCAGCTACTGGGGAAGAAGTTCCTCAGAGTATTTTAGTCACTACACGTCAACAGTATGGATTACCAGAAGATGCTGTAGTTTATTGTAATTTTAATCAACTTTATAAAATTGATCCCCCTACTTTACAGATGTGGGTAAATGTATGTATTAGTAATATGTTATTCTTTTTATTTATTTTTATTATTAAAAATTAGGTTTTTTTTATTAATTATTGTTATAAATAACTTTTGCTCATATAAGTCATTATATAAATTAGGAACTTTTTGGAATAGAGAAAAATTATGGTGCTAACTTTGAGATTTTTTTCTCTTCAAGATTATAATTAAATAGATTCCAATTTATAAATAATAAATAAATTATGAGATTTATTATATATAAAATAAAATTTAGAAATTCTAAACTACTTTATATGCATTAACAGTTACTAAATATTATTCTAGTTTTGTAGTCTTAATTTCATGTCTAAATATAATTTATAGTGTATGTATTTTGTGTAAAAATTGTTTATTGCGTAACACCTAATTAGAAATTTGTGTGCTTTATTCATGCTATTTTTGTGTTTTTATATTATTAATCTTATCATAGTATATATTAAATAACTTGTTTTACTTAGTTTCTATATCAATGTTTTATTTTTTTCTATTTTGAAATATTTAGCTTATCATGTAAATTATAATTATTGTTCACATTTTTTTTATTTTTTTTTATATCTGTTTTCCAGTTATATATAATTTTAGTTTTCTATCATGCCATTCATTCATATCTTCTGTATAATTTTTTTTTTTTTTCAAATACTTCTATTAAATCAAAAGAATTTACAAATTATCTTTATAATTAGAGGGATTTGAACTCAGGATTTTCACTCCATTCATCAAGAAATATTCAGTATAAGTTAATTATCTTTGATACAAAGCCCCCCCCCCAAAAAAAAAATTATTTTTTAATATTAAATTATTTTATTAATATAAAAATTAATTTTATTTGTATCAAGCAATAATTTACATTCCTCCTATACTTCAACTGTCTTTCTTATATGAACAGAATCTGTCATACACTTTCAAGTCTGGTTAATTGTACCCAAAATCTAATAGCTAATTATTAATCCACATAAAAAAAATTAAAAAAAGACAATCTGTAAAGCTTTGGAGAAACCCATTAATGTAAGATTAAGAAAATATTATGATGCAGCTAAGTAGTCTCAAAATGATATCGGATCTAATCAATAACATTAAAAAAAGTTTTATCTTACTAGAAGAATTAGAAAGTTTTTTTTTTTTAAACAGTATTTTGTTGTGACTAGATTTTCTACAAATGCCTAAGAAAATCAAAACCAATATAAATCCAATTGGATTTGAATTTCCTAAATGTTATGGAGGTTCAGCAACAGATTTCACCACTCTGCTTCATAAATAGAATTTAACAGACATTAACCCTGAACCACATAATTATTGACTGTCATTAATTGAAGAACTTAATAAAGCCCTTAGTTAATCTATCTCCTTATTGGAATCTTTACAAGTTTCTTTGTAATATTTTAGTAATAGTTAAGCTATATAAAAAGAAAATCCATTTGCCAAATAAATAAATAAATAGTTTACCTATATACATACTATTTATTTTATAAATTCATTTGTTCCTTTATAAGGAATTGTATATCCTCTTCGCTTGCAAAGCAGCCATATTGAATATTTAAAAAATTATGCTAAGCCACAAATTTTATCATAACTTTTAAGTTTTTATTAATAAAAAATGACAATATATTTGAAAGACCAAACACCAAAGAATGTAATTAAGCTGAAAAAAATATAGTCATTGTTATTCAAAATAATAATAAAAAGAATAAAAGTTAATATTTCTAATAATTATTTTCGTATTATTTCATAAATTCAAAATTATCTTGCACACAACTTAAAATTATATTTTTGTTAGTAGATTAGTTGGATTCATCATAAAATTTCTCAAAAATTAGTATGTAATAACACTTATCTAAGGTAATCCACCACTTGAAAACTTCGTAGAATAAAGACATTAGTACCTTTCATTTTTCCTAGTAGCTCTTCAAAATATATTTCCATACAGGGGTTTGCAATGAATATGTCATTCCTAATAACATTCCTTATAACAAATACTTAATATTGATCAATAATTAGTATAATTTGAATATTATAATAAAGAACTTCAATACAGTTTGTAATTTATTAAAAAGTACTACTAAAATAGTCACTATATACAAAATACAATAATAAAATAAAAAGTGAATGAAATACTAAATTCATTATAGAGTTAAGCTTGAGGATACATAAGTTAGTAGTTTAGAGTCAATGCGATGTAATATTATTTATCCTAGCTTTATAGGTTTTGAGGGCTCATATGACCATAAATTTAGTAATAGCTTCATCAACTGCCACCCCACTTTGCATTTGATATGCAGCTTTAAAATTTACATTGCAGTAGTATATAATGGACCTAAGTTTATATACTGTCATAATCTTTACTTTTAGCATTTGTGTATTTTTTTTATTATTAAAATACAGACAACATTATAGAAAAATCTAAATCGGGTCATAATATTTGCAAAATATGTTTATCTTTGTCTCATATCACCTGATTCAAATACTGAACCCAAGCCCATATAGCAAAAAATGCAGATAATTCACGATATAAATGTACACAATCACGAGTTGTTGTTTTGTTTGTTAGTTTCAATAATAATTTTTTCGTATATTTTTTATCAAATATAAATTCAAATAATAATTAAAAAGTATATAAAAATAAAATAATAATAAAAAATATAGAAAGATAAATACTTACCATTAGGCCCCCATAACGTCTTCTAAATATATCGGTAAAAACTTTTATTTTTTCCGATGTATTTTTCACGTCGAATACTTTTCCATTAACTAACAAGAAAATGAGAGAAAGACAAAAAATTCAATTTACTTGATCACAAAAATTATCATAAAATTTTTATTTTTTATCGTAGCAAAATAAAATTTACCTTTTCTGAAATTAGAAAGATGGAAACGAAGGTGTAAAAAGTGCTTGCATAGACTGCGTAGATTTCCTTTAATCTTAACCTGAACCCAGATGTTTATAATTTGAAAATCATTGCCTGCATTATGCTGGCATATAAGTAAGTAGAATATTCAAGTAATCATAGTCTTATGTAAATCCAAGCTCACACAAATAATTTACTGCATGTATAAAGTGATGTGTCAACATATGTCAGCTTTTTTTTGTCTCCTGCTGTGCACTATCTTTTTATGATATATTGTGCTACTTATTTTCATTTGTTAAAAATCTATTTTTATATTCTGTAGCTGGAAATCCAACTCATAATTAGAAAACTTCCTATTATTATAACTGAATAAATTTTTTGTCTAAAAATGTAAATTTTTCCATTGCTTTCTAATATTCATTTATTTTAATATTAAATTGAATCTAAACTTTTGGTTTCTGACTTTCTTAATTGAAATAAAAATTTTATACTAATAAAATAATTAATGGAATTATGATAGATTATTAAACTGTTTTTATTACTGAAACTTTGTTCTTTAATCAGGTTCCTTTTATGAAACAAAGAACTAAGCTGTAGGAAATTAAAAAAAAAAAAAGAGTTATAAAAAATATAAACTTCTTAAAACAAAAATACTTTGTATAATTGGAATTCTTGTACAATTTATGTTTGGTTTGTAATTCTCAATCATTAATATTACTATATTCTCTGATTATATTCAACATTTTCTCATTGAAATTCATTGGAGCCATGATATCTTCTATATTTTATTCCAGGCCTCCTCTTGCATTGCATAAAAATAGCTCATGTTCTTAATAAAATATTTTTATTGAACTACAAGTACACAGGTGTTTTCACATGCACATATATATTACAGGCTTTTTGTGTATATAGTATGCATATATAAATTAAATTATAATATAAATGAAATTAAAACAATAATTATAATTGTTATTAATAATAAATTGAGGGAGCTCACATTTATTATGTATGTTCTTTCATTCACTCAAAAAATTAGGAAAATAAAAACTTTCCATATCTTTAATTTTTTTAAAAATACAATTAATAATGAAGTGTTAGATTTTTATTGCAATTAAATATGCTTTGGATGATTTTTTTTAAAAATAATACCCCCCCCCCCCCCACCTAGATCCTCTGTTAAAATTCTTCAAACTTATTAAGTTTTCTGATGCAATTCAATAACATTTTATAATACTTTTTTTTTTTGCTATTACTAAATGCTAGTTTTCATTTTATCACTTGAACAAATTATTTACATTTCATAAAACTTTTAGCTTTACACTTAGAAATCATTATATTACAAAAAATATTGTACCATATCACAAAAAAATAAAAAGCAAATCATAAAATGTGCTTTCAGCACATACATCACTTTGAAATTAAAAAGATGAGTGTTCATATAATATTTTTATATCTTTATGAATTTTAATATTTCAATTTTTTAAAAAAAATGCTTTTATTGATTTTGGAAAATCTGTTTGCTTGGTTATTAACTTTTGATCTTTTTCAAGTGAAATTTTAAAATCTAGGTTTAATATATTTACATTCAATAGAATTGCTTGAAAATTGATATATCTAAATTATATCACACTAATCCATTTGAAACACTTATCTTTTCAGTACGTCAACTAGTTTGATAGATATGGAACAGAGGGCAGGAAAAATATAAAAAATATTCAATAATTTCATGTAATTTAACAATTATTCTTAGAATTTTCAATGGTCACGAGAGGACAGTTTAAATTTTTTTTCTTTCAATTTAATGTTTAAAACTATTGTAAACTCTTAATGTGTATATATATACATATTTAGTATATTTACATAATTTATATATGTATAATAAATTAGTAACTAAGTTTGCTATTTAAAATTGTTTAAAAAAAAAACAACTTAAATAGAAAACTGCATTATTTAAAACAATTTAAAAAGTTAAATAAGAAAGAAAACTATCTATAATTTTTTAAAACAATGATGCTAATTTTCTTCTTTAGAATTTTTTTTTTTAAATAATTGTTTTAAAATAAAAATAAAAACTGTCAAACAATTTTAAATTTAATAGTTTCTAATTTTATTACACATATATTTAGTACACCTAATTCTCATTTTACACACATTTTTTTTTAGATGATTTTGAAATAAGAGTTATATATAAAAAAAATTCTTTTTCTATACAAATTGTTTTAAAATAACACGATTGGTAAAAAAACTAAAAAAAAAAAATTGTCTTATTATTATTATCTAATTTTTTAAAAAAAGTTTCATCTCTTTATTTCCCATTATTTTAAAAACAAAAACCTCCTTTTTGGCAATATTTCTGCAAATAGGGAAATTTACTTGTCTGCATTGAAATATTTTTGATGATTTGAAAGAGGACGTACCTTTTTGGTTTGATGCTTTGTTTGCATTTGGACGTTTTTGACATTAGGTTTTTTTAAAAAAGTGTTTCTTGTTGGTATTGATGTTAAAAAAATTTAATAATGTTTAAATTTAATTGATTAATTTGTTAAATTTAATTTATTAATTTTGCCAAAAATTGAATAGTTAAATTATATATTGGATGCATATTTTTGAATTTATGTTTTGTTAATTAAATCTAAATATTTTTCTGTAGCCTCATACAATGTTAAATAATTCAACTACAAAAAAAAAAATGAGGAAAGCAATTTTTTTGGACACTAGAATTTAAATATTAGTTTAGATCATCTTGCACCCAGAGGAGTAACATCTGTAGGAAAGCATTTTGGTATGCATGAAGCTACTATAAAAACTATTAGACATAACGAATTTGCTATTAGAAAGTCAGTATGTCTGGAACAAAATTGAGTGCTAAGTCATCATTTTACATGAGATATTGTTAAGGAAAAGATGGAATAATGTGTACAGAAGAAATGTCAGAAAAAAGAGTACTACTAGTTAGAAATGCCATCAAGAAAACTGCACTAAAAATTTAGAAACAAAGGAATAGAGCCAGGCATTTCATCTGAGTTGAATAAGGAATGTAAACTTTCTGCAAGAACAGGATGGATGACAAAGTTCTTTAAAAGACATGTCCTTCACAACATTAAAATAAAAGGTGAAACTACATTCGCAGATGAAACAGCTATCAAAGAATTTTCCAAAAAAATTAACTAAAATTATCGAAGATGGGAACAAGTTTAAAATGTTGATGAAAGTGGTCTTTTTTGGAAGAGAATGCCTAGTAGAAACTATGTAGCAAAATTGCAGAAAACTGCTGATGATTTCAAAATAGCAAAAGATTTTGACAATTTGGTATTCTGCTCCAATGCTTCTGATCGAGCCCAAAGATTACATTCAATGAAAATGTAGATTTGAAAAAATTACCAGTTGACTGAATGGCAAATAAAAAGGTTTGGGTCACCACTCAAATTTTTACGGAATGGTTCAACAAATGTTTCATTTCAGAAGATAGATGATATATGAATGCCAAAGGTCTAAAATTTAGAGTTCTATTGATTCTAGATATGCCTATGGCCATCCTATCTTTGAGCACCTAAATGTACAATTTTGTTTTCTGCTGCCTAATACCACATCATTGAGTCAACCATTAGGCCAAGAAATTATCGCAATATTTAAAACTTATGTTAAAACAAACATGTCAATATATTTTGGACGAATTGAATGGCAAAACATTAAGTATCGTGGATTGTGTGAATCAAGTTGGATTATCATTACGTGAATTAAAATCTTCAAATTGAATGGATGTTGGAAAGCTATTCTGGCCAAAATGTATGAAAAGTAAAGATCCTTTTGTCTCTAATATGATTGAATTTCCCAACATCATAATAATGGTCCACATAATTGGCAGAGAATTCAACGAAATGTCATCTGAAGATATTGATGTATTGTTAGTTGATAAAGCTTTAAGTGAGAAAGAAATTGTAGAGATTGATCATAAAACTCTCAATCCTAAAGAAAACAGTGATATTGTAAATGATCTAGTGTTAAATGCCAATTTAATTAAAGAAGGTCTTGATCTTACTAACCAATTAGGTAATCATTTTGTCAAGTATAATCCTAATGAGGAACGAGCTTCAAAGCTTGAAGATCTGAAATTGTTAATGTAATCTTATAGAGAACTATATAACGGCATAGTTACTATACGAAGCCAGCCATTAATAATAATTAATGAACCCATCCATAAAAATGTAATATCAGCACCACAAGATATTACTGCTAGTATTATTTAGGAGTTTACAGACAGAACTTTATTAATGGAAGAACATATGACCAAATTATTGTTAGTGATAGCAATGATGTTGCAAGTTTTAGTGATAGCAACTGTATTCCAATCATGCACAAACATATACCTTTATTGTCAGAAAGTGACAGTGAATAAAATCTTGCTATGTATATAATTCAAATTACAAATTCTGTCTAATTTTCAAGTTCATTGATTATTTTATATTTTTATTTTTCAAATGAAATTTATGTTTCTATAATTCATTTTTATTAAGCATGCAAAAAAATATAACATCCTAACAAAATTTTTCATATGGTTTATTTACTTATTTTCGTTGATTTCTTATATCTAGAACCAATTCTTATTTTCCATATATACAATGTATTTTTTTACATTTAATTTTCGAGAATTAGTCTATTGTGTAAAAAAAGAGTTAAGTGTATACATATTTTTTGTATATTTCTTATATCAGAAATTAATTAAGTCAATCGCTATTTTTTATAATAAGTTCTAATGACATATATATATATCAGCTAAACTTAGCCAATTTAAAGAAATAAAATAATTGTTTCTTTAAAAACAATTGGAGTTTTTAGATATAAAAGCATGAGGGGGGGGGTGTCCAGAAATTAATTAAGTCTATTTCTATTTTTTATAACAAGGGATTGACTTAATTAATTTCCAAACACCCAATGCTTTTATTTCAAGTTAAATCTAAAAACTACAATTGTGTTTGAAGAAACAATAAAAGGATTTAATATAATAAAAAAAAAAAAAATTTTTATTTTTTTTAAGATAACATTTAATTGAAGTAGTATATATTGATATGGTGAATATCAGCGTCTTCATTCTATGCCGAAAAATGCAACTTATGTCATTAAATAATTAATTGCTAAAACTAAGAGAAGACCATACTGTGAATCTTTTACAATTTATTATAAATATCTTCTTACATAATTTTATTTCATTAGTTCTCCATATGTTTACCCACATACATGAACATAATGCAAGAATTCTTCACAAATAATTAATTATTTTAAACTTTTCTGTTCTTGTTGGGAAATATTTATCATTGTTGAAAGTAGTCTTTCAATTATGTTCAATAATTGTAATCAACTTTAAAAGCTCTATTAATTATTACATTAATTTCTTAGAAATTATTTAAAAATCATTTTTTAAATATGCTTTCTTGAATTTTTTTTTTGTAAAACTATATATATTTCAGATTTTGAAACGAGTTCCCAATAGTGTTTTATGGTTACTTCGATTTCCAGCAGTAGGAGAGGCCAATATACTTTCTGCTGCCACTCAGATGGGTTTGAGTCCAAGTCGTATTATTTTCTCTAATGTTGCACCTAAAGAAGAGCATGTTAGACGTGGTCAGATGGCTGATATTTGCTTAGACACTCCTCTTTGCAATGGTCACACAACTGGAATGGATGTTTTGTGGGCTGGAACTCCCATGGTTACTTTACCTGGTAGGAAAAACATTTTTGTATGTTTTTAAAAATTGCTTTTTCATTCATATTATCATTCTTTAAATTGATATTTTTCAGGCGAGACTTTAGCATCCAGAGTGGCAGCTTCACAATTACATGCTTTGGGTGTTTCTGAACTAATAGCAAAATCACGTCAGGAATATGAAGATGTTGCTGTTAGATTGGGTACTGACAGAGATAAGTAAGTACATACATTTTTTGTGTATGATATTTATACATACAGAAATAAACATTTTAATTGTTATTAATTTCTTTCATTTATTAAAGCAAGCAATATAAAATATCTCCCCTTAATAAAGTTTTGAGATTTATTGTTTTTGATGTAGCTCTTTATTAAAGTTTATATATTGAAGCTCTATGAAAAAAAGTATTAATATGAAAGTATCACCTCTATTAATTAACATTCCTAAATAAATAAAAAATACATTTGTAGTATAGTAATGTGTTTCTGAAGTAGTTTTTAATAATACTAATGCAAATAAAATAATGAGAAGAGGTTAAAACAATTCAGATTTAAAAATACTAGTAAATAAAATGGGAATTATTTCTATAAAATTGTTCATTTTTATTTTTAAACAGAGTCCTTAAACTTAATTATATACATTTTTAAACTTTATGAAATATTAAATTATTTAAATAAATTTAAATATTAAAGGAAAATAGCTTTTATTTTTCTAATACCAAACTGATAATTACTTTGTAATTTCTTTAACATTTTTTGCTAAGATTATTAGCTTGACAGTGTTAATTGGTTTAAATAGTTTTTAAGCAGAAATGTGAATGTTGAGTTGCAATACATGCTCAATGTGCTGTTATTGAATTTAATCAGTTAAAAGAGAGGCTATTAATTATATACAAGACTTTCTGTGAACATTAATTCTCCTATTGATATAACAAAGGTGGCTTTTTCTAGTTATATAAATTAATCATTCTTATCATCCATGTTGCCATCAGTTCACAGGATTTCTAGAGAAATTTTTTGGAAACCTGTGTATTTATTTAGAAATGCAGACAAATAGACTTTGAACGATTGTATATATAAAACATGCATCTCTAAACCATAGAAATATAAATATATATTTTATATATTTCTCTGTGAAACATCTATAGTGTATTTTTTTTACAGACATTTTTATGGCCTGGGAAGATAATCAACTTTTCAGATTCGTTTTAATATATTTAGTGTTTGTTTTTCATTGAAGATAGATGTTAGTTGCCTATAAGGTCAAAAATATTATACTGTAACCACAAATAAAAGCTTGATCTGTTTTTTGATAATGTTTGCTATTTTTTAACCATCTATTTTAGTATCTAGCATCTTGATGATACAATATCAATAATGTACATCCATACACACAAATATTTTCATACTGAATTAACACAACTTTTTTTTTAGACTGTACATTTTTAAAAATACTTTGTAATAAATAAAAATTTATTTATTTTTTCTATAGATTAAGAGTAACTAGAGGCCATGTGTGGAAATTAAGAACAACTAGTACTTTATTTAATGCAGAATTATATGCTCATAACTTGGAAAAACTTTTTTGGCATATGTGGGATCGTTATGCACGTAATATGAAACCAGATCATATTATAGATATTTGGAATTCTATAAATTGAAATGATTTAAGGAATATCATTTTTACAAGACTCCATATTCTGAGAATTCTTTTCTTAATCGTCGCTAGTCATTGAATCAAGATACACTCTCAAGACCAAGAAGTTTCCTGATCAAACAATAAAAAAGTTTTAAAATATTTTTAATCTTTTATTTTTTGTGCTGAAATGGTATATACAGTTCATCCTGTATGATTACTTACTGTTCTCTCTTAGAATTTTTTTTTTTTTTTATAAGTCAAATTTTTTTTGATAGATTGTTTCCTATTTGTGGATTTTTATCGTACTTTTAATTTCACTTCTGGTTTGTATAGTTTGAATTTATGATTAAATTTTACAAAGTTATCCGGTTAATCATTTTATATATATACATACACACGTGTATGCACATATACCGTGTATATATATAAAAGATTTTTCCCCATCCGTCTTTTTTTTTTTTTTCAATTACAAGAACTTGGTGGTGATTTAATGGCCATAACAAAGTTATGTATATTTTAGCATTATAAAATGAATTTTTTTCCTATTTAGAAAATTGAGCTTACTAAGGTTTTGTCCTCTAGTAAATACAGTTACTTAAATATTTTTTTGAAGTATTTGTATAGGTTTATACATGCATATATCTGTGTGTGCATGTATCTATATATAGATAATTATACATGCACACATGCAAGTAACAAAATTATTCCATTAGCTTCATTATTTTTTTTTTATATATGTAAATTATCTGCACAGGGCAGTTATTAGAAGTTAATGGCTTTTCTGTCTTTTTTTTTTTTTTTATAAAAGATAAAAAAGAAACAAAAAAAAAATGTACATTTTATTTTCAGTATAAAGAATACCAGTTGGAATGAAAATTAATATGAAAAGTGCCTGTGTTTCTTCTTCCCATCTCCCTTTGACTTAAAAAAAATATATATATATGATTTTTTTTTCCATTTCTCATTTTACTATCAGGTTTATAATTTTTTTTTCTTGACATAAGTTTGTCATACGTAAGTTTCTTAACAGATTTTATAAATATAAGGTTAGTTGTACAGTGTTAATCTTGACATATCATTACTTTAGATATTTAAAAAAAATGTAATAAATCATTTCAATATAGTCCTGCTGAAAGCTTTTGTTGTCAATAAACTCTTTAAAAAAATCATATCTTTAGTGTTCATGAATTTATATTAATTAATTCATTTTGTGCTTTAATCATATCAAGTTAAAATTTACAGCATATGGAAGTTATATATAAACTAATCCTCTATCCAATAATGTTTGATTTCTAGAAGAAAAATTTCACACCCACCCAAACAATTTGCATTAATTAAATAAGTTGTCACAGTAATGAAGAATTAAATAAATTAACTACATTTTAAACTTCTCTGTTATAATTGCCATAATTAATTTTTATGCTTACTCTATTTTTCTAGTCATGGAGGAAAATATTTCTTTTGTCAGACTGCATCAATTCTGTTGTGTTTGGTCTGAATTGCAGACTCAAACTAACAGTAACAAAAAATACGACCACCTGAAGTTCAATTAATATGATTTACTAGGTAGCACCAATTAAGATAATTGTCAAATAGTCATCCATTTTAAAATTTTATATTCTACCCAAAAGAATAATTGACCTGAGATATTTTTCCTTATAATATGTATATTTGAATGTTTTTAATTAAATCAAAATGCAACATGCCTGATTATATAATATTTGCATAAATTACAAATGAATACATTTTAGAATTATCTTTTACATTCATCATAAAATTATTTTTTAAATATTACTATAATAGTAATCAAAAAATGGAAATGCTTACTTCATTTTTAATAATGATTTAGGCTATGCAATAATTTGTTTTCAAATATATATTAAAAATCATATTATTATTGAAAATACAAATACATTTCATTAACCATTAGTATGTCACAATTTATATGTGCAGCCATAGTTATGCAGTTATTTTCAGATTTTTCATTTTACTTCATGTTTTATGAAGGTGATAATAAGATATTAATTTTATTGGTACTAATCGATACTCCAGGCAAGCCGCTTGGTGGCATTGTCTCTCTGCTAAAAACTCAGAAATATGCCGTTTACACGGCCCAATATTTCTGTGCTTTTGCAACGAAACTTACAGCTTATAGAACAGTATTGTTCATATTAGCAGCTGCGGGCGTATATGACGTTGCACACAAATATTACGGCCCGCTAATGTGCTTTGCAACACTATGCGAATATGCACACTTAACAGATCTCTATTTTATGATGTGAGTGTGTAGTGAATTCAAGTGGCCATAACTGTTGTAATATGCATTCTAATTAAAGGTCTTACCCCCTACCCAACGTAGTATTTGATACTAATAATTGTAAGACAGTTGCCGGGCTTCCCTACAAATTTTGGAAGGTAGGAAAAATTGCAAAAGGTCATGGCCAAGCACCTTTTCCCAGAACTCACACGAAAAGCCACGTAAATTACGAGAGAAATAAAATGTCCGAGGTTGCATGTAGTTTTGGAAATTAACTTGGTTTCATCAGTGACGACAATTATTTGTCAACCACCTCCATCCCCCAAAAAAACATTAAAATAAGATCAAAATTTGTGAGTTTTTCAACTTTGGTTTTTTGTTTCGTTTTGGCTATGTGCTGATTTTTGTATACCGCTGATATACTAAAACTTATATTTTTAAAACCAATTTTTATTACCTTTTTTTAAAAATAAAAACAAACCCAAAATAACTTTTGTCTACAGTGACGACAAATTATTTCTCCCAATCTCCCCCCAAAAAAGTTAAACTAAGATCAAAACTTTTGACTTTGTCAACTTTGGTTTTCTTTTTTTTTTGTTTTTAAAATACCGAGATTTCTTTTTTTTTTTTTTGGCTTTATTTGTATTACACGATTGTCTATTTTGCCATTTTTGAAAAGAAAATGTACAAATATTTGAATAAAATCTTGTATTGTAAATTATTTACAAGAATGTCAAAATATTAGTAAAAAAAAACTTGTATCAAATGTCAAAATATTAGTAAAAAAAGTTGTATCAAGTGTAAAAATATTTTTAAAAAAAGTGGAGAAAATGTAAAAATATTTTAATAAAAGTCTGGGAAAATGTAAAAATAATTTAAACATAGTCAGCCCTGGATCGATATGATTGTGTGTTTTTAGCAGAGAAACAACGCCACTAAGCAGCTGGCCTGGCATACCGATTAGTACCATTTTATCATCAAAAAAAAAAAGAAATTTTTTTTTTAAAATGTGAATTTAAATAGAACTTTTGTAAATTTGCCTATTTTATTAAACAAAAATTAGAATTTACTAAATTTTACATTATCATAGTTTTCTTTAGTCTTAAGAAAAAGGGAAGAAAAGAATCTTTAAAAGTATATTATTTCAGTAAAAAAAAACATTAGAATTTTTTTTGCAATATAAACAAGCTTTCATAATATACCCTTTTGTGATATTTTAAACAGAAACCACAAACTGATTAATTGGAATGGGCTATATGGGGATTATCATTAAAAAATTAATTCAATGAAAAATGCAAAAATTTGCTCAATTTAAAATTTAATTTTGGTTATAAATTAAGTGATAAACATTTTATATAATTCAAATACTATGATGTAAAGATATGCGCAATTCATATTGTTTTTCTTCATTTAAAATATTTTCTATCTTAAAAGTACATTAAAATGCAATGAAAGAATAAAATTCAGTGTTCTGATATTTTATTTTCTTAAATTATTCTTTTAGGTCAAAAAGGAATTGTATCTACTTAGCACTTAGATAATTTATTTTGTGTTTATAATAATGTTTAATACATATTGAAACGATAACCGTCCTTTTTAGCAATTGGTATTAAATCGACTTAACAATAAGATAATAAAGAAAAATACAATATTTGACAAATTTTCGTTTAAGGGAATTTAAAGATATGGCTAACGTTTACATAGTGGAGTGACTGAATACAATTTATTTTTAATTGACTAAGTTGGTACTAGTCGCAAGCAATGATGAAATTGAACATGCATAAAAACAAATTTCTATACATATTCATATTATATTTCCAGATTGTTATCCCCATCACCTAATAATTTATTACATTAACAAAATAATCAGCTTGGTTCCGGATGAAAAATGACAAACAATAAAATTATTACTAACAACTTGAATTAAAAAATAATAATAATAATGATAATAAAAAATGTATTTACAATTAAGAAATTATATGGTAATCACATATGAGAAAGAAAAAATCTTTGTAACTTACAATATCTTTGAGAATAGCTATAGAAAATTCAATTGATTTATTTTGTCTTTGTGATCTCACATATATATTTTGTATCCATAAATGTGAGAATATGGTCATCAGTCATAAAATTTTAATGTCTGCTGACAATATAATATTTTAGCTTCTTTTGGTTCATTCCGAGGCAGTTTTTTTATGAGAGTATCCATTGCAATTTTCTTCTTAGCATTTAAAATAGACAGATTCACAGATTAGTTTATAGAAGTACATTTTTATGGGATAATCACTTTAGATAACTAGCTATCCTTTTATAGCAAATAATTTTCAAATATTTCTTCAGCATTCAATAGTGATGAATAGATTGGCAGAATCAAGGTTAATTTTTAAGGTATATTTTGGCTTCCAGCTCTATATATTGTAGGAGTATATACATACTCATACATTTATGTAATCAATATGTATAGATTATATTTACATTATTATTATACTTATGAAAATAAATATATAAAGTTACTATTTTTCATTCTTTAAAATGAAAAATGACATTGTTGACAAAAGACTGTTGACAAGGTGATAAATGACCTCTGGGTTCACAGTTTATCGAATTAAAGGAAATGAAATTAACTTAGTGTTAAAATATCTAATTGTTATTGTAACAATAAGAATGCGTATGCTTCAGCGAGCTGATGGAGCGAGACATGAAATAATTCTTCTATTCTTGTTATTAGAAGAATAAGGATTCTATTTTTATCAGCTATATTTTCATAAAAACTTTTACTATGTTTGATTACAAATAACAGTGTAAGTTGAAGTTTATATTTTAAACAATTTAATACTCATTAAAAGAAGTTTCTTATACTTGTTCAACTAAAGTAATCTAAATATATTTTCTTGTTTTATAGAAAAAATTGTTTGAATTACGTTTTAAAATCTAAACAGCGTCTTAAAAAAAAAAAAGAACATGTTTATAAAAACTTCATTCAAATTTTATGTACTTTTCATTATAAAGAAAATGCAGAGTGGCTAGAACACAAATATTTATCATGGGATAGATAAAATGCACTTGCCTAATCAAACATATATATGTGGGAATAACATCGTTTGCCGAATGCTTTAGAATTATAAAGAAATTAGATCTCCAAAATGGAATTATGAATGCCTTAAAATTATAAAAATTAGATCTTCAAAATGGAATTATAAATATTAATGAAGGAACTTTATATTAAGAAGATGAATATAAAGAGGAAACTAAATGTCAGCTTAGGATATCCTAATATTATTCTCTTTAATGTTTAACAACAAAGGAATCAAAAAACTGCGTCTTCGAAGGATTTTCATTCTCGCGAGGAACATTAACTTTTATAAATGCCATTTGGGATTTTTGAAAATTATAATTAGGGAAAGTTAATTTCATTTTCTTTATCATCGTATTCATTTTATTATAAAAATGAATAATAAGAGAGAATTAATAATTTAGAATATTTTTGTTTTTATTTATGATTAATAAAGATTTAAATATCGGTTAATAAATGTTAATTTTGGGAACGGGATAATGTGAACTTAGAGGTGTAAGATATTAAACTATTTTTGAATCCACATATTATTTTCCATGACATGACACTACATTGTTTATACTAATCAAAATAGACTAATAAATGTAATGTGTGATAAAGAAATAAATGATTAACATTGTTGTGAAGTATATATTTTTATATTAATAAATATAACTTGACTGACAATCATTTTAACGAATGAAGATGTTATATACAAATAATTGGATTATTATTTGTATTATCTAATTAGTGTAAATTAGCGTTAATATAATTGTCTAAATATTAGGATACTTATATTTTAAATAAATTGTAAAATCACGTAGTGTTATAGGTTTAGAAAATATATCTACCATAAGCAAAGAGAATGTTTATATTTTTAATATAAGGAGGTAGATATATAAATATTTTTTTATATATATTGTAAAATTTAAATTATTTAAGTGTTAAATAAATAAGTATGTTTTTTATATTAAATGAAGTCTTCAATTTTGTTTTATTTGAATTAAAGAGTTAGTGAGATTCGTTGTTAATATTACTTTAAAATATTGATAGGAACCCCTGAAGAGAGTAAAGTGTTAAACTTCCCTGAGTTCGAAATCCTAGCATAACGGTAAAGTTAATTAAGGTGAAAATTGATTTGATGTGGTTGGATATAATAATTTTTTTAAAATAATAAATTAGTTATTGGGAACAAATATAGTTTTATATCAAAATTAAATCACATCATTTGTGGCATCCTATATGAAGGCCTTAAATCTGACTATAGTGAGATGCGACTCCTTAACTTATCTTGTTGAGAGGGGGCATACCGTTACATATGGCGCATTCAAGTGAGGCTCTGAATTATATATACCGTTACATATGGTGCACACAACTAGGGCCTTGAATCATAGATTCCATATCATTATTATATTGAATCATAGATTTTATATTGTTTGTATAGCGATACAAAACATTGAGGGATAAATGGTAATAATAGTCTCATATTAAATGTGTTGTAAAATAGTAGGTAATAAAATAATGGAGACTTTGAAAATTAAATAAGTAAAATTTAAATGAATAGATCACTCGCTTAAAAATATAATTTTAAAATTAGGCATTAGAGTAAGAACACACATATATATTTTGAAAAGAGAAAGGCATCGCATTAATATCCTATGATAAATAATATATTATCGAACAAATAAAGTTAAGTTAAAGATAGTTTTATGATTACAAGAAGTAAGTATAAAATATTTTCTTCTAATACTAATATGGAAATGCAAACTGAGATACTTAGTTCAGATATAGTTGATGATACTATGAATCGTACTAATGAACAAATAAATATAGGTGTGTCTGAGAGTAATTCTATATTAGATACTCATGTTCCAGAAATTATGGATATTGTGGACAAACCTATAGAAAGTAAAACCAGTGATAATCCATCATTAAGTAAAATGATGTTAATGATGCAACAAATGATAGAGAATTTAAATACAAACATAGATACCAAAATGGAAAATATGCATACTCAGATGGAAAATCTGAAAGTAGATTTGTCTACGAATATTGATACCAAGATGGAAAGTATGAATACCAAAATGGAAAGTGTGAAAGTAGGTATTACAAATGAATTATCAATAAAATTAGATAATATAAAAATAGATTTGCAGGACGAGGTATCACAAATACAAACAAATATGAATAATGAAATTCAAAAAATTCAAAAGTTTATTGAAGAAACGGATATTAAGTGTCAAAAAAGATTTTTTGAATTTGAAACAAAGCTAGAAAATAAAGTAGAAAACAAATTTCTAGAAATAAAAACTGTATACAATCATCTCCAAATTGATATGTATAAAATCCAAGAAGAGACTGAAAAGGTTTTAGATGAGAAAATAGAAGATGTCCACATAGAAATTAATAACCAAGACAAGAAAATTCAGTCTATGGAAAAAGATTTTCAGTGTCTAAATGTGAAGCAAAATTTGATTGATTCAGACGTAAAGTTAAATAAAGATAATATTGAAATATTATTAGAGAATCAATCGGAGATATTTAATCAATTGGAAAATAAAAATATTACCGTAGATCAGACCATAAAAGTTTTGAAGGATGAGTTTGAGAAAGAAAGAAAAATAATGGTGGAAAATTATACCCAAGCTTGTAAAAGGATTATCTAATATTAAAGGAGACACTACTTCAGATAAATTTAATCAAATATTAGAAGCTATTAATAGGATAAGGGAAGATCCAAATAAAAAGGAACATCAAGATGAAATAGTGATTGAGAAGGAAAACATGCAAAGGGAACAAAATAATGAGGATAATATTAGTTATTTTATAGGAGACTTTGCTCACCATCACAATCATCTATAAATCTGCAAAAAGAAAATGTTAGCAATACAAATCACGTATTACAATCTAATGTTGTGAATCAATTTGTAAAATTAAAAAATTTTCAAGGGTTTACAAATGAAGCTCCAATAGAGCATCTAAAGAGTTTAAATTTATATTTTTCAGTAAATAGTAATTTGACAGAAGGTGAAAAATTGATAGTAGCATATAGTCATTTACAAGGTGATGCTTTATCATGGTGGGAATCATTATTCCAAATACCTAAAACTTTTGAAGAATATCAAACATTATTGATAAAGAATTTTTGGAATAGTGATCGTCAAGAATCACTGTTGTATCAAATACTTCAGGAAAAGTATAAAAGTATGCCAGGTGAAACTCTTACTAAATTTTTTAGAAGACAGGTATCAAAACTGAAAACCCTTGATATTTATCATTTCAGCCAAAATCAAATTATTCGTATTGCAAAACACAACTTACCTATGAAAATTGAGCAGTCTTTATTATTTTCTAATGCACAAAATATCGAACAAATTATAGATATTTTAAATAATATTGACTTAAATAACCAAAATCTTAATCAAAATTATGTTGAAAGAAAATATTCAAGTAAATGCTATTAATTATAAAAAAAGAAAGCATAAGACTTTTAATCATACACAAAGTAAAACAACGAAGAGTGATAATAATGCAGATGTTAAATTAAGTTCTGATACATGTCAAATTTCAGAAATTAAGAGTATAGCATCTACTAGTGGATTGAATAAAGGTAAAATAGGGTATAATAAAAATATACCCAAAACAACAGCAAAATTAAATTAAAGAGGGTCTTCGGAAATAGTTCCTCTCTTCAAAGACCCATATTTAAAACGAGGAACAAAAATAAAATTGTAGTTAAACAAATCACCAACATAATATGTTCAGAGGAAGATGATGAACCCAAGTAGGCTGTTCAAAATTATCCATTAATTAATATTATGTTTGAAGATTTGCAAATTAGAGCCTTATTAGATAGTGGTAGCCAAATATCTAATATCTGAAGAGTTTTATAAAAGGTTGATGGATAAAAATCCATATATTAAAACCTTACCTCTAAAATCAGTACAGATTACCCTAGCTAATAATAAAAGGGCAAAATTAATTCAAAAGCAGATCTGGATCAAACTAACTATTAATCAAACATGTATCATGTATTTTTGATATTAACTGGACTTATTCATGAAATGATATTGGGAGTAGACTACATCTGAATGACATTGTCTCCAAAGTATGATCTGTTGGAAATTGATTGTATAATGTCAAACGTACCAGAAACACTTGTAAAATCAAAAATTGCTGAATCAAATTTAATTGATGGCGATAATGTTAATAAATTGCAATCTATTATTAATGAATATAATACAATATTTTCAGAAATACCAGGAGTGATTGAAGGTTTTCAGCAAAGAATAAAATTAATTCATGATCAACCTTTTCAATCCAAATCTTATCCTATTCCTTATCAATATAGAGAAGAAATATATAAACAAATTAAAATGCTTGAATGGGAAATCATTTCCAAATGCTCTTCACCATACTGTAATCCAGTTGTGACGGTGAAGAAGAAAGATGGGTCGATGAGATTTTGTTTGGATGCTAGACAACTAAACAAAATTACTGTCCCTGACAGAAATATACCACCGCCCATACACGAATTATTCGTGAGATTTGGAAACGAAAATATTTTCTACTTTCGATTTGACCAAGCTATAGGCAGATAGAACTTCATCCTGAAGATCGCCAATATACCGCGTTTCGGTATGAAGGATTTACTTATCAATTTAATAGGATGCCATTTGGATTGATCAATAGTGGTGCTGCTTTAATTCGATGCTTAGATAAAACCTTATCTCCTGATATAAAACAGATTGTGACAATGTATGTAGATGATGTTATAATTGCATCAATTACAATTGAAGAACATCTTCAACATATAGAAATGTTTTTTAAAGAGTGTTCTGACAAAGGAATAAAAATCAATTTTAAGAAAAGCACTTTAGTATCTAATGAAGTGATCTTAGGTCATATTGTTGGTCACAATGGGATTAAACCTCATTCGGATAAGATTAGTGCTATACAGAATTTCCCTAAACCCACAAATAAAAAACAAATAAGATCATTTTTAGGAATATGTATTTTTTATAATCGTTTCTACCAAAAATTTTCTGATTGCATGGAACCGTTAAAACTCATTAGAAAAGATGAGAAATGGAAATGGACTGAGGAACAAGATGATGCGTTTGCTGGAATCAAAGCTGGATTTTTAAAGCAAACTATATTAGCTTTTCCTGATTTTAGCAAACCATTCATCTTACAAACAGATAGTGGTTACGGATTAGGGGTTACCTTATCTCAAATCCAAGAGGATGGCCAAACAGGAGTCCTCTATTTTATTAGCCAGCTATTAAAAGGACCTGAATTGAATTATATGGTTACAGAGAAAGAAGCCCTAGCAATAGTGTAAGCTTTTCAAAAATTTCGACAGATGCTTCTTGGATCAGAGGTGATTATGATAACTGATCATAAAAGCCTCGAATTCTTGAATCATAGCTACTTGACTAATTCTCGATTAGTGAGATGGAGTCTGTTATTACAAGAATTCGATTATACAATTAAATATTGTAAAGGATCTGAGAATGTTGTAGCTGATGCACTAAGTCGAAATCCATGTAAATCAGAACAACTACATTTATCGGTAGATAATGCCTACATTATGAATGTTGACCTGATAGTTGATGAAAATGTAGAGAACGATTTATTAAATATCCATAATTTACAAAATCAAGATAAAAATTTAATGCTGATTATTAAAACATTAAATAAAGAGGAAATTCTGTATACAGCCAGTAATCTTCCATTATATAAGATAGATAATATGGTCTTAAAATATAAAATTAATGATAATTTAAATGAGTGGAGGGTAGTAATACCTGAAGTTCTAAAAGACCCACTCATACAATATATCCATTGTTTATATGGACATTATGGTGTCTATAAAACTGAACAAACAATAAAGAATTGGTTTTATTGGCCTAATATGCATAATGATATTTTGAATGAAATTCAAGATTGTCAAATATGTTTGAGAGCTAAACCAGTAAATAAAAATTATGTTAGTTCAATAAATTCTATCATTCCAGAAAGACCAAATGAGATCTTAGCCATAGACTACTATGGACCTTTACCTCCATTTAATAAAAAAAAAAATTTTAGTAGTAGCTTATGATCTCTTCTCTAAATTTGTGTCTGCTTATCCAATACCCCAAGCTAATACTAGATATACTATTAAAGTATTAGAAACCCTTCATTTTGAAAGGATAGGGAAACCTATGACGATCTTAACTGATCATGGCACACCCTTTCTATCCAAAGAATGGAATATGTGGGTAAATAAACATCAAATAAAACGTGCTTTTATAAGGAATCCTCAATCAAACCCATGTGAACGTGTAATGCGGGAACTTGGACGTTTGTTTAGAACTTATTTGAAAGATAATCACAAGGGGTGGGTAAAGCACACACCAGATATGGTAAATTATATAAATTGGAGTGTTAACGAGTCCACTGGATTCACACCCATTAAATTGCAATTAAAACAAAATATACCAATATTATTTAAATATAAGCCACCAATCCCTAATTTAACCATAAACATTGAAAAGGATAGAAAAGAAGCTTCAGAAAGAATGAGACAAATGGCTCAAAAGCGTCATAAAAATACGTACAAGTCAAACTATCAATTCAAAGTAGGTGACAAAGTATTTTTAAAGACGCCACATGTTAGTAATCCACAAAATTTTATTTTTCATAAATTTTGTAATAGCTATGAAGGACCATTTACTATTATAAAGAAAGCTGGACCAAATGCATACTGGTTGGATTGTGATGGTGAGGTACTTATAATGCTCGTATATTAAAGCCCTATAGAGGAAAAATATAATTGTCTTAAATAAACAATTACCATGAGTTTTGTAATACTAAATTATAATCCATATAAAAAGAATTAAAACTTTTATGTTGTTATTTTTAAACAATAAAAATTTATTATTTTTTTCATGTTTTTTGTTGTATATATAGATGTTTTATTATATCTTATAATAATAAATTTTTATACTAAATTATGTAATAATTATTAGGATTATAGAGAGAAAATGTAAAGAATTAAGATATTAAAGAGAAGGAAATACTATATATAATTGTGTCTAACTAAGATGGATCATATCATTAATGTGGAAATGGAAGACTGGCTACTTATAGGTTGGCAAGTTCACAAATGAATTCCAACTAATATATTTATTGGATGCTAAAGATAATTAGTAAGTCTCAAAAACTAAGGAGCAGGATTGGCAGCTTTAAATAAGTTTGTGTATGTTCATTTATTAGATGTCAGTGATAATCTAGTAAGTCGCAATGAGGAGCAGGATTGGCATTTTAAATTGATTTATACATAAAACACTTATGAACTAACTAATTAAAACTTAGTTATAGAATAATCAGGTTTTCTACCATATAATTATTTTGATATATCATTTTAAATACTTAGTATATTAATAAGGATACATTATATAGCAATTCATTGAAAGAAGTGAATAAAAAAAAGTAATCTAGATAATGATTTTTGCATACTAAAGTATTATATTATTTAACTGTAATAGGTAAAAATTTTAAAATAAAATAGTCAGTATATTTAATCTATGATTTGATCAAAACAGACTATATTAGATATACCATATTTAAGACATTAACAAAAAAAGAACCCAATTGCCCATAAAACAATTTAATTATTATTAAATATAATGATTAATAATATTTTTTTTCTCTAATAATTGATGAAGAATTTAAGATTTTAAGTCGAGGGGAAAATAAAAAAAATTTATGAATTGTAATGATGCATAAATGATAACAAAGATGAAAAATAAAATGTTAGTTTATTTTAATTTTTTTAGTCGAGGGGAAATGTAGGAGTATATATATACTCATACTGAAACAGTAAGGTCTGCTTTGCAGATCTTCGTTTCACCTTTTCTCACCTACTTCCTACCCTCATACCTTAGTTTGAACCCCAATCTATCGTAGTGTGTCTGTAATACACTTATATACCGAAAATCCCGCCTAATTTTAAACCACGAGCACAATGCTCGTATTATATATATAACTTATTCCCAAATAAAATAAAATATTATGAATTATGTATTTGTTCACATAATTTACATTTATTAAAAAGTAAGTTATATAAGTCGTAATTGCGCACACACTATGATATCCATTTTAAAACATATCAAAATTATAAATTGTTAGTTATTTTGTTTGGAGCTATTTACAAATATATTACCGTCGTAATATATTTTGATTTAAAATAAAATTCAATTAGTAAATATTCGTTTAGTAGATAGATTCAAATATTACAATTTAAAATAAAATAATTTTCGTTTTATTTGATAAAAATCATCCCAAATATTTCTGTTAAAATAAATGAGGGACAATAGTTTAATTATATAAGTTATCTAAAAACAGCAGCTGTCCACATAAGTTTTCTTTAATTAGTAGCAGCAATTTTAATTAAATCTAGTTTGTAATTCGAATGTCGACGGGGAAGTTAACAAAAGAAATTAATTAATGTTGAATTCCTTTAGACATTCAGATAGATTTAATTACAGCAGATAAGTCCAATAATTTTGTACGCCCCAGGACAAATCTATTGTTAAATTTTACTATAAAAAGGATGTTTTTCTTTTGTTCACCATTCTAAGCCATTCTAAGCTATTCTAAGCTCTGAAAGGTCTAAGCTTTTAAAGAATTCTGAGTTGTCTAAAAGTTTCTGAGTTGTTCTAAAATTCTAATAATTTGCTAACCTTGACATGTCCGAGTAGAGGCGTTTAAGATGGCTATGTCCCATTGGAATAGCCAGCCGCTGCTCCATACCATCAAAATTTTATCACACGGATCCCGAAACTGCTGCTGCCGCTGCCAAATGTGAACATTCCAGATTTTGCTGCTGACTTATAAAACCTGCCGAACATCTACCTGCAAATGCTTCTCCAGAGGTAACCTAAATTAACCCAAGAGCTCTTGTGATCACTAACTAACATGCTATAGCTATTTAATATTGTTTTCTTATATTTCACCACTTCATTATGTATTTTTTCATGTATTTAAATATACTCAACATTTTGCTCTATCCTTGGGTTAATATTTTCTATTTATAAAGCTTTCTTTTATTTTATTATGATAATGTGTCAGAATCGTCTTTGACCGAGTGAAATATTCCCTCTATTGAAAATAAGACGCCGCTATTAAGGCATATTTTAAATTTATAATTTTCCAATTTTATTGTCTTGCAAATCACTCGTTCGAGGGCGATTCTTTTCTTTAATATAACATAATCACATAGTTTAAAATCTACATGTTATTGATTTTAATCTAATATAAGAGTATGTGCGAAGTCAATGATTAAGTGTCCCCAAATGCATGATTGCGTATATAAATCTATACTTACTTTTCAAACCCGCAAGCATGCATTTTCTTATTTTAATTACCGTGTTCTATTTTAATTATAAAGTTCATCATTGATGTCGAGAATGTGCGGACCCTTTTAAATGAATTTCAGGGAATTTGATTGGGCATTTCTCTTAATACAAGTAAAACCCATTTAGTATGTTTTTATATACACTAGTCTCGTATTGCTGGTACATGAATTGGTTGTTGAGACCGCTTTGTTTTTATTTTCCAAGGATTCTTTACACGGCAAAGTCCGTTCTTTCGCTCATTGCAAATTTCCAGGCAGAGGGTGTTCACAAATGACACCCCTGGGAATTAAACGCAATCGTCACACAGTCGCTAAGTTTCGGCTGTTCGTCAAAATACTTTTCTACGGGTTAGCGGCGAGATGCCCTCCGTAATTATTCCGGATCTTCAATATTATTTCATTTTATATTTATTTTACAAAGCATCTGTGACTTAAACGAGTCACACCCTCCAACTTTATAAATTCACTATCAGCAATACTGACCTCCCAATACAAATCTATTATTATTCTCAAATAAATGCTTTGATCACATTCCCACGTTTGCTTAGTAAGCTTTAGTCCGTTACTATTCTCGAAATCAATAAATATTTTAGAACATTTCATTTCAAATATTTTTCTTAAACTTGTCTATTTACTCAAAGCACCTCGCACATATTCCTATCTCGTCAAGCACATTATCGTAATGCTATTAGCCCGAGGAATAGGATATATCACTCTGTTTTAAAATCTTTTGTCATTGCTAAAATATAAATGCAACAATTATTTAATACGCGTCCCTGTCTCATATAAGCAGACAGTGGCGTTTGATCTATATATTGATATAAATAAACTGTGTGCAATTATTTAAAACTAAATTTTATCTCTTATTTTATTTGATTCCTATCACTGTCTCAGTCTAGAGATATATATTTTCTGCATTTCTTTTGTAAATCCATAGACGTTAATTAGCCACCCAAACTTATCTTAGTATAGAGTCTTTTGTTTCTCCCTGACCACCAGGCACCGGTAAAAGGTTATGCTAGTGGAGCATCAGATGCGTTATCACGTAGGTGGCGCTGTGAAATTTGGACTTTAGATTCGAACTTAGTATATCTAGAAGGCAACCCCTCCTAGAATGTTCAGTTTCAGGTCTGGGGTTTGAATTATGCAGTGTGTTAGCGAGATAGACGATTCTGACCGTTACATAGTAAATTTTTTTTTCCGGGTCCATGGCTTGCCCAAACGTGGAGCCTCGAATTATTTAAACACCCACATCCCTGTAGATCTTAATTATTTAAACACCCACATCCTTGTAGCTTAATTTTAGCATTTTGTTTCGTATGTAATCACTCAAATCCTTTATATTTTGATATATAATATTTTTCAAACTCTATATTATCTATTTGCGTGTATATTTCATATATTTTGTTTGACTCGGGCATTCAATTACTTATCCTATATAATCAGAACTTGTCCAAACATGCTATAGTGCGATACGAGCCATCTGTATTATTTGTATTTATTGTTTCACTTAAATCACGCTATGTACGCATAGCGTAAATTACTTAAATATTGTCCCAAGTGAATATTGTGACAATCTATGAAGATATCAAATATTGTATTTTTCTATCAAAATAAAGTTTTATCGGCTCAACGCGCAATATAGCATAATGATAAATCAAATGTTGTAATCAATATACATAAAAAAACAAAAATGCGAATGTTTAACGAGTGCCCGTAGTTAAATGGAATAGTTATTAAAATTAATTTTGGGAAGCTAACAGTCTATGGATATTTTTAACTGGTGACATGGCGCCCAAGGGTAATTTCACTAAACGGAGTTACTTCTAAAATAAATTTTGTCACCAGGCTCAATTCTTTTGTATGAAATTTGTTTTCTAAACGTGTGTAAATTTTTCTTAGACCAAATAATGAGACGTGAATCGGATCAATAATTATGTCAATAAATATATATGTTTGCAAATCTTAAATAAGAAGGAACGAAATAATTATACCCGGATCTAGCGAATGTTAATATATATAAATAAAATTTGCTTGAGTTTAAAAATATATATGTTAGCGAAATATTTTTGACAGGTAGAATTTGAGATTTTTATATATACGGGCAGTTAAAAAATATATATGTTGGCAGCAGATTTAAGCGAGAAATTTTAGCAGTAGTAAGAGGGCAGTAGTTGGGGTTTTAAGTGATAAATATAAAAGCAGCAATTAGGCCGACAGAACCGAGAGGGAGATAGCCTATTAGCCATTAATAAAATTGTAATTAAACGTAATCATCGCAGAGAATTAAACAAGGAAAAATAATAAGAGTATTTTTTTTACCGTATTAGTTTTAATAAGCTCCACGTATAACAGATTAAACATTTTCTTTATCAGTGCGATACATTGTGTTAAAGATATATTAATATAGTTAGCGATAAAATAAAAAGTAATCATCATCATCGATCACGATAATCATCCAAAGCCAGGGGTAATATGGACAACAACCACGCTGATCAAGAACCGGACCCATCCGGATTTCTTGAATCTCCTCCAATAAGTATGAGAACTGTCCGGCAAACGACCAAGGAAGATTCCGATCTGGATGATCTGGTGGAATTATATAAGAGAAGCGAAGAGAGGGCAAGAAAGCAGGAAGAGGAAGCCCAAAGAAAAGAGATGGAGTATAAAAAGTTTACCATGATGCTCCTCGATGAATTGGCACAAGCGAGAGAAGGATATAGGGCTCTCCAACGGAAACTGTAAGAATACTGCTCAGGAAATCGAAAAAAAATGAGCGAATGCCGAGATCAAACTGAGCCAAAAATAATACAATACCTGGACAACGAAGTCCTGATAGCAAAAACAGAACCTGACGATACAAACAGCATCAACGAGGCAGTGGATCTAAACCAAAGATGTCAGGCCTCTAACGATGATCTACCACCTCCTCAAGCGCATAGTAGTGGGATAGATACAATCCACAGGACCTTAATTCCAGATTTCGGGGTTCAAACCCAACTTGCTAAGATATTAACTGTTAAAATATTTCGAGGAGAAATAGGAGAAAACCCCCACCCACACCTGGATAGCCTGCGGGATTTCTTTCAGTTTTATAGAACGGATCCGCATGAACAGACTGCTATCGCTAGCCATCATTTATATGGCTATGCAAAAGATTGGTGGGGCATGTTGGCGAAAAAACCAAACAACTTTACGAATTACTGTAGCCTGTTACTAAGATATTATTGGAGTGAGGATCGGCAGAGCGGAATTCTAAATACCATTTGCCAGGAAAAGTACGGAGCGATCAAGGAAACACACACGCAATTTTTCATTCGCCAGGTCAATCGCCTTCGATCACTGAACACGTTTGCGTTTTCTGATACTCATATTATACGTACCGATCGTTCAACAGAATATGCCGCTACCGATACAACAGCTGATGGCGGGCAGCAGAATCAAAGAGGTGGAGGAAATGGCCGAATTCTTAACCACTCTGGATTTCAGTCCCTGGGCCAAAGAACCGCCAGACAAGGTAAAGAGACCTGATAATCCGAGACTGCAGTCATCAAATTATAAAAGCAGTTATTACCCACCAGACCCAGGATTATAGTAGTTTTTTTTTAAAAAAAAAAAAAAAACACAACAACAACAACAACAAAAAAAAAAGAAATGGACACGTCACAGAATAATATAAACAGGAGATCGGATATAAACAGTGTTAAATTTAGTTCTTAAATAAAATTTTGTTGGAAGAATGGGGGGGGGGGATATTAAAAAATGTTCGCTAGACGGTAGATTTATTAATATGATCCGGGTATATAATTCAGTTTCGTTTCTTCATTATATTTATATCCTGTACATTATGGGTTATCTTGTAAATTTTTTTTTATGCAGGCTTCATAGGTGGACACCTGTTGTAAGATTTTTTTTTTAACAATTTTTTTTTGTTCCGTCACTAAGGGAATGTGAAACAGTAAGGTCTGCTTTGCAGATCTTCGTTTCACCTTTTCTCACCTACTTCCTACCCTCATACCTTAGTTTGAACCCCAATCTATCGTAGTGTGTCTGCAATACACTTATATACCGAAAATCCCGCCTAATTTTAAACCACGAGCACAATGCTCGTATTATATATATAACTTATTCCCAAATAAAATAAAATATTATGAATTATGTATTTGTTCACATAATTTACATTTATTAAAAAGTAAGTTATATAAGTCGTAATTGCGCACACACTATGATATCCATTTTAAAACATATCAAAATTATAAATTGTTAGTTATTTTGTTTGGATCTATTTACAAATATATTACCGTCGTAATATATTTTGATTTAAAATAAAATTCATTTAGTAAATATTCGTTTAGTAGATAGATTCAAATATTACAATTTAAAATAAAATAATTTTCGTTTTATTTAATAAAAATCATCCCAAATATTTCTGTTAAAATAAATGAGGGACAATAGTTTAATTATATAAGTTATCTAAAAACAGCAGCTGTCCACTTAAGTTTTCTTTAATTAGTAGCAGTAATTTTAATTAAATCTAGTTTGTAATTCGAATGTCGACGGGGAAGTTAACAAAAGAAATTAATTAATGTTGAATTCCTTTAGACATTCGGATAGATTTAATTACAGCAGATAAGTCCAATAATTTTGTACGCCCCAGGACAAATCTATTGTTAAATTTTACTATAAAAAGGATGTTTTTCTTTTGTTCTCCCATTCTAAGCTATTCTAAGCTATTCTAAGCTATTCTAAGCTCTGAAAGGTCTAAGCTTTTAAAGAATTCTGAGTTGTCTAAAAGTTTCTGAGTTGTTCTAAAATTCTAATAATTTGCTAACCTTGACATGTCCGAGTAGAGGCGTTTAAGATGGCTATGTCCCATCGGAATAGCCAGCCGCTGCTCCATACCATCAAAATTTTATCACACGGATCCCGAAACTGCTGCTGCCGCTGCCAAATATGAACATTCCAGATTTTGCTGCTGAATTATAAAACCTGCCGAACATCTACCTGCAAATGCTTCTCCAGAGGTAACCTAAATTAACCCAAGAGCTCTTGTGATCACTAACTAACATGCTATAGCTATTTAACATTGTTTTCTTATATTTCACAACTTCATTATGTATTTCTTTCATGTAGTTAAATATACTCAACATTTTGCTCTATCCTTGGGTTAATATTTTCTATTTATAAAGCTTTCTTTTATTTTATTATGATAATGTGTCAGAATCGTCTTTGACCGAGTGAACTATTCCCTCTATTGAAAATAAGACGCCGCTATTAAGGCATATTTTAAATTTATAATTTTCCAATTTTATTGTCTTGCAAATCACTCGTTCGAGGGCGATTCTTTTCTTTAATGTAACATAATCACATAGTTTAAAATCTACATGTTATTGATTTTAATCTAATATAAGAGTATGTGCGAAGTCAATGATTAAATGTGTCCCCAAATGCATGATTGCGTATATAAATCTATACTTACTTTTCAAACCCGCAAGCATGCATTTTCTTATTTTAATTACCGTGTTCTATTTTAATTATAAAGTTCATCATTGATGTCGAGAATGTGCGGACCCTTTTAAATGAATTTCAGGGAATTTGATTGGGCATTTCTCTTAATACAAGTAAAACCCATTTAGTATGTTTTTATATACACTAGTCTCGTATTGCTGGTACATGAATTGGTTGTTGAGACCGCTTTGTTTTTATTTTCCAAGGATTCTTTACACGGCAAAGTCCGTTCTTTCGCTCATTGCAAGTTTTCCAGGCAGAGGGTGTTCACAAATGGCACCCCTGGGAATTAAACGCAATCGTTACACAGTCGCTAAGTTTCGGCTGTTTCGTCAAAATACTTTCCTACGGGTTAGCGGCGAGATGCCCTCCGTAATTATTCCGGATCTTCAATATTGTTTCATTTTATATTTATTTTACAAAGCATCCGTGACTTAAACGAGTCACACCCTCCAACTTTATAAATTCACTATCAGCAATACTGACCTCCCAATACAAATCTATTATTATTCTCAAATAAATGCTTTGATCCCATTCCCACGTTTGCTTAGTAAGCTTTAGTCCGTTACTATTCTCGAAATCAATAAATATTTTAGAACATTTAATTTCCAATATTGTCTTAAACTTGTCTATTTACTCAAAGCACCTCGCACATGTTCCTATCTTGTCAAGCACATTATCGTAATGCTATTAGCCCGAGGAATAGAATCTATCACTTTGTTTTAAAACCCTTTTGTCATTACTGAAATATAAATGCCAATAATTATTCAATACGCGTCCCTGTCTCATATAAGCAGACAGTGGCGTCTTATATTTATATAAATAAATTGTGTGCAATTATTTAAAACTAAATTTTATCTCTTATTTTATTTGATTCCTATCACTGTCTCGGTCTAGATATATATATTTTCTGCATTTCTTTTGTAAATCCATAGACGTTAATTAGCCACCCAAACTTATCTTAGTATAGAGTCTTTTGTTTCTCCCTGACCACCAGGCACCGGTAAAAGGTTATGCTAGTGTAGCATCAGATGCGTTATCACGTAGGTGGCGCTGTGAAATTTGGACTTTAGATTCGAACTTAGTATATCTAGAAGGCAACCCCTCCTAGAATGTTCAGTTTCGGGTCTGGGGTTTGAATTATGCAGTGTGTTAGCGAGATAGACGATTCTGACCGTTACATAGTAAATTTTTTTTTCCGGGTCCATGGCTTGCCCAAACGTGGAGCCTCGAATTATTTAAACACCCACATCCCTGTAGATCTTAATTATTTAAACACCCACATTCTTGTAGTTTAATTTTAGCATTTTGTTTTCGCATTTAATCACTCAAATCCTTTATATTTTGATATATAATATTTTTCAAACTCTATATTATCTATTTGCGTGTATATTTCATATATTTTGTTTGACTTGGGCATTCAGTTACTTATCCCATATAATCAGAACTTGTCCAAACATGCTATAGTGCGATACGAGCCATCTGTATTATTTGTATTTATTGTTTCACTTAAATCACGCTATGTACGCATAGCGTAAATTACTTAAATATTGTCCCAAGGGAATATTGTGACAATTATAAATATTTCAAATATTGTATTTTCTATCAAAATAAAGTTTCATCGGCTCAACGCGCAATATAGCATAATGATAAATCAAATGTTGTAATCAATATATATAAAAAAAAAAATGCGAATGTTTAACGAGTGCCCGTAGTTAAATGGAATAGTTATTAAAATTAATTTTGGGAAGCTAACAGTCTATGGATATTTTTAACTGGTGACATGGCGCCCAAGGGTAATTTCACTAAACGGAGTTACTTCTAAAATAAATTTTGTCACCAGGCTCAATTCTTTTGTATGAAATTTGTTTTCTAAACGTGGGTAAATTTTTCTTAGACCAAATAATGAGACGTGAATCGGATCAATAATTATGTCAATAAATATATATGTTTGCAAATCTTAAATAAGAGGGAACGAAATAATTATACCCGGATCTAGCGAATGTTAATATATATAAATAAAATTTGCTTGAGTTTAAAAATATATATGTTAGCGAAATATTTTTGACAGGTAGAATTTGAGATTTTTATATATACGGGCAGTTAAAAATATATATGTTGGCAGCAGATTTAAGCGAGAAATTTTAGCAGTAGTAAGAGGGCAGTAGTTGGGGTTTTAAGTGATAAATATAAAAGCAGCAATTAGGCCGACAGAACCGAGAGGGAGATAGCCTATTAGCCATTAATAAAATTGTAATTAAACGTAATCATCGCAGAGATTTAAACAAGGAAAAATAATAAGAGTATTTTTTTTACCGTATTAGTTTTAATAAGCTCCACGTATAACAGATTAAACATTTTCTTTATCAGTGCGATACATTGTGTTAAAGATATATTAATATAGTTAGCGATAAAATAAAAAGTAATCATCATCATCGATCACAATAATCCAAAGCCAGGGTTAATATGGACAACAACCACGCTGATCAAGAACTGGACCCATCCGGATTTCTTGAATCTCCTCCAATAAGTATGAGAACTGTCCAGCAAATGACCAAGGAAGATTCCGATCTGGATGATCTGGTGGAATTATATAAGAGAAGCGAAGAGAGGGCAAGAAAGCAGGAAGAGGAAGCCCAAAGAAAAGAGACGGAGTATAAAAAGTTTACCATGATGCTCCTCGATGAATTGGCACAAGCGAGAGAAGGATATAGGGCTCTCCAACAGAAACTGGAAGAATACTGCTCAGGAAATCGAAAAAAAATGAGCGAATGCCGAGATCAAACTGAGCCAAAAATAATACAATACCTGGACAACGAAGTCCTGATAGCAAAAACAGAACCTGACGATACAAACAGTATCAACGAGGCAGTGGACCTAAACCAAAGATGTCAGGCCTCTAACGATGAACCACCACCTCCTCAAGCGCATAGTAGTGGGATAGATACAATCCACAGGACCTTAATTCCAGATTTCGGGGTTCAAACCCAACTTGCTAAGATATTAACTGTTAAAATATTTCGAGGAGAAATAGGAGAAAACCCCCACCCACACCTGGATAGCCTGCGGGATTTCTTTCCGTTTTATAAAACGGATCCGCATGAACAGACTGCTATCGCTAGCCATCACTTATATGGCTATGCAAAAGATTGGTGGGGCATGTTGGTGAAAAAACCAAACAACTTTACGAATTACTGTAGCCTGTTACTAAGATATTATTGGAGTGAGGATCGGCAGAGCGGAATTCTAAATAACATTTGCCAGGAAAAGTACGGAGTGATCAAGGAAACACACGCAATTTTTCATTCGTCAGGTCAATCGCCTTCGATCACTGAACACGTTTGCGTTTTCTGATACTCATATTATACGTACCGTTCAACAGAATATGCCGCTACCGATACAACAGCTGATGGCGGGCAGCAGAATCAAAGAGGTGGAGGAAATGGCCGAATTCTTAACCACTCTGGATTTCAGTCCCTGGGCCAAAGAACCGCCAGACAAGGTAAAGAGACCTGATAATCCGAGACTGCAGTCATCAAATTATAAAAGCAGTTATTACCCACCAGACCCAGGATTATAGTAGTTTTTTTTTTTTAAAAAAAAAAAAAACACAACAACAACAAAGAAAAGAAATGGACACGTCACAGAATAATATAAACAGGAGATCGGATATAAACAGTGTTAAATTTAGTTCTTAAATAAAATTTTGTTGGAAGAATGGGGGGGGGGATATTAAAAAATGTTCGCTAGACAGTAGATTTATTAATATGATCTGGGTATATAATTCAGTTTCGTTTCTTCATTATATTTATATCCTGTACATTATGGGTTATCTTGTAAATTTTTTTTTATGCAGGCTTCATAGGTGGACACCTGTTGTAAGATCTTTTTTTTTAACAATTTTTTTTGTTCCGTCACTAAGGGAATGTGAAACAGTAAGGTCTGCTGTGCAGATCTTCGTTTCACCTTTTCTCACCTACTTCCTACCCTCATACCTTAGTTTGAACCCCAATCTATCGTAGTGTGTCTGTAATACACTTATATACCGAAAATCCCGCCTAATTTTAAACCACGAGCACAATGCTCGTACTATATATATAACTTATTCCCAAATAAAATAAAATATTATGAATTATGTATTTGTTCACATAATTTACATTTATTAAAAAGTAAGTTATATAAGTCGTAATTGCGCACACACTATGATATCCATTTTAAAACATATCAAAATTATAAATTGTTAGTTATTTTGTTTGGATCTATTTACAAATATATTACCATCGTAATATATTTTGATTTAAAATAAAATTTAATTAGTAAATATTCGTTTAGTAGATAGATTCAAATATTACAATTTAAAATAAAATAATTTTCGTTTTATTTGATAAAAATCATCCCAAATATTTCTGTTAAAATAAATGAGGGACAATAGTTTAATTATATAAGTTATCTAAAAACAGCAGCTGTCCACTTAAGTTTTCTTTAATTAGTAGCAGCAATTTTAATTAAATCTAGTTTGTAATTCGAATGTCGACGGGGAAGTTAACAAAAGAAATTAATTAATGTTGAATTCCTTTAGACATTCGGATAGATTTAATTACAGCAGATAAGTCCAATAATTTTGTACGCCCCAGGACAAATCTATTGATTAATTTTACTATAAAAAGGATGTTTTTCTTTTGTTCACCATTCTAAGCTATTCTAAGCTTTCTAAGCCATTCTAAGCTATTCTAAGCTCTGAAAGGTCTAAGCTTTTAAAGAATTCTGAGTTGTCTCAAAGTTTCTGAGTTGTTCTAAAATTCTAATAATTTGCTAACCTTGACATGTCCAAGTAGAGGCGTTTAAGATGGCTATGTCCCATCGGAATAGCCAGCCGCTGCTCCATACCATCAAAATTTTATCACACGGATCCCGAAACTGCTGCTGCCGCTGCCAAATATGAACATTACAGATTTTGCTGCTGACTTATAAAACCTGCCGAACATCTACCTGCAAATGCTTCTCCAGAGGTAACCTAAATTAACCCAAGAGCTCTTGTGATCACTAACTAACATGCTATAGCTATTTAATATTGTTTTCTTATATTTCACCACTTCATTATGTATTTTTTCATGTATTTAAATATACTCAACATTTTGCTCTATCCTTGGGTTAATATTTTCTATTTATAAAGCTTTCTTTTATTTTATTATGATAATGTGTCAGAATCGTCTTTGACCGAGTGAACTATTCCCTCTATTGAAAATAAGACGCCGCTATTAAGGCATATTTTAAATTTATAATTTTCCAATTTTATTGTCTTGCAAATCACTCGTTCGAGGGCGATTCTTTTCATTAATATAACATAATCACATAGTTTAAAATCTACATGTTATTGATTTTAATCTAATATAAGAGTATGTGCGAAGTCAATGATTAAGTGTTCCCAAATGCATGATTGCGTATGTAAATCTATACTTACTTTTCAAACCCGCAAGCATGCATTTTCTTATTTTAATTACCGTGTTCTATTTTAATTATAAAGTTCATCATTGATGTCGAGAATGTGCGGACCCTTTTAAATGAATTTCAGGGAATTTGATTGGGCATTTCTCTTAATACAAGTAAAACCCATTTAGTATGTTTTTATATACACTAGTCTCGTATTGCTGGTACATGAATTGGTTGTTGAGACCGCTTTGTTTTTATTTTCCAAGGATTCTTTACACGGCAAAGTCCGTTCTTTCGCTCATTGCAAATTTCCAGGCAGAGGGTGTTCACAAATGACACCCCTGGGAATTAAACGCAATCGTCACACAGTCGCTAAGTTTCGGCTGTTCGTCAAAATACTTTCCTACGGGTTAGCGGCGAGATGCCCTCCGTAATTATTCCGGATCTTCAATATTATTTCATTTTATATTTATTTTACAAAGCATCCGTGACTTAAACGAGTCACACCCTCCAACTTTATAAATTCACTATCAGCAATACTGACCTCCCAATACAAATCTATTATTATTCTCAAATAAATGCTTTGATCACATTCCCACGTTTGCTTAGTAAGCTTTAGTCCGTTACTATTCTCGAAATCAATAAATATTTTAGAACATTTCATTTCAAATATTTTTCTTAAACTTGTCTATTTACTCAAAGCACCTCGCACATATTCCTATCTCGTCAAGCACATTATCGTAATGCTATTAGCCCGAGGAATAGAATATATCACTCTGTTTTAAAATCTTTTGTCATTGCTGAAATATAAATGCCAACAATTATTTAATACCCGTCCCTGTCTCATATAAGCAGACAGTGGCGTTTGATCTATATATTGATATAAATAAACTGTGTGCAATTATTTAAAACTAAATTTTATCTCTTATTTTATTTGATTCCTATCACTGTCTCGGTCTAGAGATATATATTTTCTGCATTTCTTTTGTAAATCCATAGACGTTAATTAGCCACCCAAACTTATCTTAGTATAGAGTCTTTTGTTTCTCCCTGACCACCAGGCACCGGTAAAAGGTTATGCTAGTGGAGCATCAGATGCGTTATCACGTAGGTGGCGCTGTGAAATTTGGACTTTAGATTCGAACTTAGTATATCTAGAAGGCAACCCCTCCTAGAATGTTCAGTTTCAGGTCTGGGGTTTGAATTATGCAGTGTGTTAGCGAGATAGACGATTCTGACCGTTACAATACATACTCATACATTTATGTAATCAATGTGTATAGATTATATTTACATTATTATTATACTTATGAAAATAAATATATAAAGTTACTATTTTCATTCTTTAAAATGAAAAATGACATTGTTGACAAAAGACTGTTGACAAGGTGATAAATGACCTCTGGGTTCACAGTTTATCGAATTAAAGGAAATGAAATTAACTTAGTGTTAAAATATCTAATTGTTATTGTAACAATAAGAATGTGTATGCTTCAGCGAGCTGATGGAGCGAGACATGAAATAATTCTTCTATTCTTATTATTAGAAGAATAAGGATTCTATTTTTATCAGCTATATTTTCATAAAAACTTTTACTATGTTTGATTACAAATAACAGTGTAAGTTGAAGTTTATATTTAAAACGATTTAATACTCATTAAAAGAAGTTTCTTATACTTGTTCAACGAAAGTAATCTAAATATATTTTCGTGTTTTATAGAAAAAATTGTTTGAATTACGTTTTAAAATCTAAACAGCGTCTTAAAAAAAAAAAAAGAGCATGTTTATAAAAACTTCATTCAAATTTTATGTACTTTTCATTATAAAGAAAATGCAGAGTGGCTAGAACACAAATATTTATCATGGGATAGATAAAATGCACTTGCCTAATCAAACATATATATGTGGGAATAACATCGTTTGCCGAATGCTTTAGAATTATAAAGAAATTAGGTCTTCAAAATGGAATTATGAATGCCTTAAAATTATAAAAATTAGATCTTCAAAATGGAATTATAAATATTAATGAAGGAACTTTATATTAAGAAGATGAATATAAAGAGGAAACTAAATGTCAACTTAGGATATCCTAATATTATTCTCTTTAATGTTTAACAACAAAGGAATCAAAAAACTGCGTCTTCGAAGGATTTTCATTCTCGTGAGGAACATTAACTTTTATAAATGCCATTTGGGATTTTTGAAAATTATAATTAGGAAAAGTTAATTTCATTTTCTTTATCATCGTATTCATTTTATTATAAAAATGAATAATAAGAGAGAATTAATAATTTAGAATATTTTTGTTTTTATTTATGATTAATAAAGATTTAAATATCGGTTAATAAATGTTAATTTTGGGAACGGGATAATGTGAACTTAGAGGTGTAAGATATTAAACTATTTTTGAATCCACATATTATTTTCCATGACATGACACTACATTGTTTATACTAATCAAAATAGACTAATAAATGTAATGTGTGATAAAGAAATAAATGATTAACATTGTTGTGAGGTATATATTTTTATATTAATAAATATAACTTGACTGACAATC
Source organism: Epiperipatus broadwayi (assembly GCA_028023455.1). Classification (NCBI taxonomy): domain Eukaryota; kingdom Metazoa; phylum Onychophora; class Udeonychophora; order Euonychophora; family Peripatidae; genus Epiperipatus; species Epiperipatus broadwayi. Next base: position 1,804,742 of record JAQFVV010012572.1, on the reverse strand, counting down.
ATTTTAACGAATGAAGGTGTTATAATTGGATTATTATTTGTATTATCTAATTAGTGTAAATTAGTGTTAATATAATTGTCTAAATATTAGGATACTTATATTTTAAATAAATTGTAAAATCACATAGTGTTATAGGTTTAGAAAATATATCTACCGTAAGCAAAGAGAATGTTTATATTTTTAATATAAGGAGGTAGATATATAAATATTTTTTTATATATATATATTGTAAAATTTAAATTATTTAAGTGTTAAATAAATATGTTTTTTATATTAAATGAAGTCTTCAATTTTGTTTTATTTGAATTAAAGAGTTAGTGAGATTCGTTGTTAATATTACTTTAAAATATTGATAGGAACCCCTGAAGAGAGTAAAGTGTTAAACTTCCCTGAGTTCGAAATCTGAGCATAACGGTTAATTAAGGTGAAAATTGATTTGATGTGGTTGGATATAATATTTTTTTTAAAATAATAAATTAGTTATTGGGAACAAATATAGTTTTATATCAAAATTAAATCACATCATTCGTGGCATCCTATATGAAGACCTTAAATCTGACTATAGTGAGATGCGACTCCTTAACTTATCTTGTTGAGAGGGGGCATACCGTTACATATGGCGCATCCAAGTGAGGCTCTGAATTATATATACCATTATAATATATTCAGCTACAAGATTGGAAAGATCAGGTAAAGCATTCTGGAGGGTTTTCTACTCCATAAAATGCATATTAACTTAAAATTCTTTACAAAATTTTATTGACTTCTATCTAATACGAGATGTCAATGAAGCCTGTTACAGAATTCGGTACTTATCTTTTAGCTAAAGATGCCGCTCCTTGGTGCGGTTTTCGTGCCAAAACACATAAAAAAGCTGTTTCCGCGGCTGACACATTCGAACCCGCGTTTTCTATAATATAACTTTTTTGTTGTGCTACAGAATGCAGGCCGCTATGTCGCGTCGCAGTACAGCATGTATGTCACATAGCAGCAAATACATTTTCCAAATTCGCACAATTTATAAAATAATTATGGCTTGATGAGAGAGTTTGTATTTGAATTGTATTGAAATGTTGTTTTCATTGGATTTTTTTTTTATTTTAAACTATTGAAATGTTCAGATTTTTTAAAACAATAATTATAAGACTTTTTACAACATACTGTATTGAACTTTTATTTGGGAAAATGTTAAATATCTATGTTTTTATTGAGTTGCAATTAGGTAACATGTCAAGTAACGTACTGTTAGTAACATTCCACGAGACAAAGAAGATTCTACTGTCTGTATATTTTTGAAATAAAAAAGAGCGGTACTGAAAAAATATCCAGTAAGAAAAGTCCAAATATACAGGTTTTTTTGTAAATGTAATAAAAAGCAAATATTATAAACATGTTTAATAAGTAAAGAAGACATTTGTATGTGTTAGTTGTTGTTTAAAAAAGTTTGAGTTTCTTCTGTCCGAGTACAGTTACGATTTTTATTTTAGCATTACAAACAAACAGAACACTAACCCTAAATCTAACCGTAACAACTTTTACTTTTATTACGATTATTATTTTTTAGTTAAACAACAACAAAAAAAGTCGTAACACAAGTAAAAAAATATCCGATAGAAAATTGATAAAAAAAAAGTCGTAACACAAGCAAAAATAAAAAAATATCCGTTAGAAAATTGATAATAAAAAAGCCGTAACACAATTTAAAAAGTATACGATATAAAAAACACGAATCAAATTGTAATTTGTTGATTTTATTTTACATTTATTATTATCATTTAAATTGTATACATTAATAAAAAATAATATTTAAAAAAGACGATTTTGTTTTGTATTTATTTTCGCATTACAAAAAAGCACAGAGAAATTATTAAAATCAACGGCCCGTGAATGTTCGTATTTTATAGTTTTAGCGTGAAAACTGCGCCATCCAACGGCATCTTTAGCTATAAGACAAGCACCTACAATTCTTTCTGCGGTTTCTTGGAAAGCAGATGAATTTAGAAAGCTTCTATTTGTTCCCATAGCAACATTTTAATTTTTTCCCCAGTCACTTGTTACTGGTTTCTATAGCAATGTTTCTTTTATTTAAAATTGTAATATTATTTTTAAAATAAAATAATTATATTTTATCTTTACTCTTATTTTTAACATTTTAAAAACATATATAAAATTCTATATACATGGCGTTTAGTATTTTGTTATACATCATAATGAAAAATATTCGCATTAAAACAATGCCTGTAATCCCAGACGTGAGGGTTACATTTGGCCCTTTTCCATTTAGGAATAAAATAGAGTTGATTTAGCCATAAATATTGCATGATTTTATTTCTATATAAGACAATTTCTTTCAATTTTACAATAATGTCACACTTAGCTGTACTTCTTTGGAAACGGACTTACAAGCTGGTATGAACATAACAAATAATGTCGTCCTTACAAATTTAGTACATTGTTATTCATATTAAAAAATAATTAATTCAGTCAAAATTATCTATTAGACCTGATCATATCTCTCACTGACATTGAATGTATCATGCAATATGAATACCAGAGTTATCTTAAGCACAAATTTAATATCAACCAAACCATATAATGAACAATGTATTTAAATAAAGCCTTGCTTTGCTATAAGACGTAGAGGCTGGTAAATATCAAAATATGCCTGGCTCATTTTTGAGACTTGAGACGTTGACAAATATAAGACTGCCTAGCTATAGCTGACTTTGGAGACTTAGAGGCTGATAAATATATAAATAATATGGTTGAGAACAATGTTGAAATAAGAACTCCAAAATATTAAATAAACACGATTAATCATTAATAAACTCAAAATTAATTTTGGTTTCTAAATATACAATGTTGTCCTATACATGCTTAATCAATATTGCAAAGAATAAAATATTTAAATTCTAAGTCCTGATGTTTTTTCTTTATTCATTTATTGACATTGTTGGAAAGTAGAGTATGAAACTTGTATATTAGCCTGATTTAAATATGACACAAGAATTCTGAAACTTCTATCAACATTTAGATTATCAAGACAGTACTTTTATTTTTTTTGTTTAACCAACCTTTCAATATTAAATGGAACATCATTACTATATCTAGTGTGCCGGACTAAAGGTTTTAGTTTCGTATATCCTGACCATGAGGCGCCACTAGTCTGAAGATCGGAACTAGACATTTATTTTAAGGGTGGGCAGGATATATGAACATGAATGTGCCAGACTAAATCCAGGGAGAGCAAAAGCTAATGAATGTGGTTCAGACAATTGAGAAAACACAGATGTCATCCAAAATACTTACAAGAACTTTTTAAATTTATTAAACATAATAACAAAATAAACATGAAACTTGATCTACTTTTACTTAGCAGATCTTAACACTGAGTGCATGTGAGCATTACTACATTAAATACCCAGGCAGACAAATTCATTTCTTATCTATAACACAATAAGGGCTTATATCTTCCTGCCAGCAATTCTCCCAACCAATTCCCTTTTCTCTATAGAGATTTAGTAAAATGGATGTTTGTGGAGAATAACGGGACAGTGCAGACGAGCTTTTGTTAGTCCGAAAAGAAACGTCTGAACCAAGAATGTCCTAATTCTGCAAAACGCTCATGGACAAGTACATTGAAACGAGCCAAGGTTAGTCTCACAAGAAAAGAAATATGAACTACATAATCTGAATTATAGCAAATAAATCTCTACCAAAAAAATAAATAAATCATATATCCTATAAATCTCCAGCCAAAGTCAAGTTTGATTTAGTTTAACGATGAAGCAAGCAAACAAACAAAAATAAAAGAAAACTACTAAGGTCGGTCTGAGTATTTAACAAAGGGTTAATCATAGAACTGAGAAATTATTAAGTATATAAAATATCACTCTCCATAAACTCAAACAAGTAACGTTTTAAGATTGAACATCTTGCTACTAAGGTTGTAATGTAAATAAAAATACATTAATATTTAAATTGATAAATTACACATCATAAATATAATTTCTTTTTAAGATTAAGCTGAGATTTGCTAGATACTTAATTAGAGATTTAGCCCTGATTTTGATATGGAAAGGTAAGTTACCTCAAGGTAATATTAATTTTTGCTGTTCACACAAAGTTCTGTTTATAGAGTCCTCTAGAACGGCTGTCATTTACTACAGGTTCAGAAGTCTGGAGGCATTATCGGGATCTGCTCTGGACTTGACAGGTCATGATTAAAGTCACAATTTGGAGCTCCGGAGGTTCATCTTTGGAAAGGCTCAGCCCATCATGTTGTGGATATTCTTCGTGGTGTATATTACAGGCATGGCGTCTGAATGGCTGCTATTATTGCAGCCAATAGAATTATTGTCGGTCAACGGAAATTCAACTTGGTGATTCCCGTGGCACCAATATAAAAAAAAAACTAGGGTCACTTTAACAATGCAACAGTTCAATAACCGCTAAAATCTGGATCGATCCTCAATAACCAGAAGCTGAGCAATAATCAAAAAACTGAATGACCAGAATAGTCTCTCTGAATCCTCTGTAATAATAAAAAAACAATACCCAGCTCTTTATGTCCTTTGTTATCTCCCGCGCAATCTTTTTTTTTGCAACTTTCAACCAAGGTAAATCTCTATCTCCCGCTCAATCTTAATTAGAAAAACAATATCTTACAGGGCTTTATCTTATAAAAATGATTATTTTTTATATAAAAAAATACAAAACTAAATCTCAGCTTTAAAAATAAATCAACATTAAATTTTTTTAGTTTAAATAAAATACTTATATAAGAACACTAATTAAACTTTGTTTGCTTTTAATTATTTTAAAAGAAAACAAGCATCATAAAAAAAATATTTTATTCTAAAATCAACTGAGAATTAAAAATATAAGATTTCAAGATAACTTGGTTTTTCTTTTTTCAAATTTATATGATAGAACCCTTGAATCGGATAAAGTATCCGTTTCACTAGTTTATTGGCCAGGATTTTTTCTTAACTATTGTTTTAGCATTTGAACAGTACAATTCTTTTTTTTTTAAAAACTAGTTTTTTTTTTCAATGCTCGGTAGTGTCTACCTCTTCTGTAGTGTGTACTTTATAAATTATTTGTCCATTCTCCTCTATCAAATACTCATTAACAAGTCCAAAATCATCAACTTAAGAGGCCATCCTTATTCATAGAAGCATTAAACCTTGCCTTACTAAATATTTTTTAATAAATATGCAGGCACTCGTGCGGAATGACCTGTAATATCTTATTTATCATATAGTAACTGATTCTTTTTTGAAAAAGATGAATATTTCATTTTGTGCTTTTTAGCTCTATTTTTTACTCTTATCGTCACATAATGAGTTATTGAACATAGTTTCTTATGAGGTGATTTACCTAGCTTAATTATTTGCCTAAGCTCTGGATTTCTGTTTTCTAGTTCTGCTTTTCATTTCTGTGTTTGTTTTTCCTACTTTCTAATTAATTTGTGTTTTAAGATCTTCATTTTGTTCTTCGATTTTTTTAAATTCAATTCTGTGAATATGATCATGTTTTTAAACTCACTGTTCATAAGTATAAGTATCAGTTTAACTTTTTTGAGCCTCCATTTTTAGTTAGGATAATCATATATATATAATTTATAAAAAAAACTAGTTACTAACTTTCTATAACAATTGCTATCATACCCCTATTTTTGTCTAAGACATTTATGAGTTTATTGCTTTATTTTTATTTATAATAAAATAACTGATTATATTTCTTATTTGACAAAGTATTTATATTTCCTATTTCAATAACTAATTTGTATTTTTCCAACTTAATAATAATAAAAAAAAATATTTTAAAATTTAACTTTGTTGGAATCTACAAAATCCCGAACAGGGCCCCCAAAAGTAATGGTAATTGCCCTTTTTAATCAGTATTAAATCCAATTAGCAATAAAATAAAATAAAAAAACCCGATATTCGGCAAATTTTCATCTAGGGGAATTTTAAAGATATGGCTAACATTTACATGGCAGAGTGACTGAATAAAATTTATTTTTAATTGAAAAGTCTGTATTAGTCATAAGTAATGATCAAATTGAATATGCATAAAAACAAGTTTCCATCCACATTCAGTTATATTTCCTGATAGTTTACCCTCTCCACCTAATAATTTATTATATTAAAATAATCAGCTTGGTTCGGATGAAAAATGACAATAAAATTATTAACAATTTTAAAAAATGATAATGATAATAAAAAATAGTTACAATTAAGAAAATTATATGACAATTACACGTGAAAGGGAAAAAATCTTTATAACTTACAATATCTTTGAGGATGGCTACAGAAAGATGTTGATTTACTTAGTCTTTGTGGGCTCACATATGTTTTGTATTCATAAATGTGGGAATATGCTATCAATCATTAAATTTTAATGTTTTCTGGCAATATATTTTAGCTTCTTTTGCTTCATTTCAAAGCAATTTTCTTACAATTGTTTTCTTAGCATTTAAAATAGGCAGATTCAGAGATTAATTTATAGAAGTACATTTTTATGGGATTATCACTTTAGATGACTAGTTTTCTTTTTATAGCCAGTAACTGTCAAATATTTCTTCAGCATTCAATAATGATAAATAGATTGGCAGAATCAAGATTAATTTTTAAGGTATATTTTTGCTTCCAGCTCTATATTCAGGTCCAATACTGGAAAGATCAGCAAAGCATTTTGGAGGGTTTACAACTCCATAAAATGCAAGATATTAACTTAAAATTCTTTACAAAATTATTGACTTCTATCAAGTATGAGACATATCGACGAAGTGTATTACAATTCTTCCCAGGCTTTCTTAGAAAGCAGATGAGTTTAGAGAGCTGTTGATTTCCATAGTAACATTTTTACCACCCCCCATCATTTGTGACTGGTTTCTATAGCAATGCTTATTTAAAATCATAATTTTAAAAATAATTACATTTAGTGTTTACACATTTTAAAAACGAAATTTATCCTATATACATGGCTATTAGTATTTTGTTATACATCATAATGAAAAATATTCATATTAAAGCAATGCCTGTAAATTCAGACACGAGGGTTGCAATATATATATTTGCTGATTTAGACTGTGCTCACTGCCATTTTGAATTCTAAGGACCACCCCAAAACATCCAAGTAATAAACGATATAGAATAATCCACACGGAGTTGCTTGGATGTGTCAGCAGTTTTGGCGGGCCTTAGAATTCAAAATGGTTGTGAACACATTCTGAATATTAACAGCATATAACTTCTAAAGTATGAATTTTATTACAATAATGATGGTGCCAAAGCATTCGGGGAGGGGGATGTTTTCAATGATACAAAGTATCCAAAAAATGCAGAAGTGACATCTAACCAAGCTTATAATTTCAAAATACTAAAAGCTATACTTATAAAATACGAATTTTATTACAATGTATATCTATAATCATGCTGAAATAACGTAAAATTGATCAAAAGAAGCATATAATTTTAAAATACTAAAAGCTAAAATGCGAATTTTATTACCATTTATGCCTATAACCACATGGTGAAATAAAGCATTTTATAATTCTAATTTTTTAATCAGAAAAGAGCATTGTTACATGTAATCAGAAAAAAAAAATGGAAAGGAAGAAATAGCATTCACATTTGATCTTCTGGTGTAGATATCAGATGTGCACTTGATCACATAATGTCCTTATGAAATTTGCACTTTAATTTTATAATTATTGTAATTTTGTAACGAATGATCATATCGTGATGTGTAGATTATTTGATGTCATTTATTGCTTGGATGTGTCAGTAGTGGTTTTGCATGCTGTCCTTAGTATTCAAAATGGCCATGAGCATACTCTAAATCAGTACCTATTTGCCTTTTAGTTTTGAATGTTTTTATTAGTGTATTTTATTCCTATGATTCTTGGTATTCCTTTTTCTATTACTTTTCTGATTCTAAAAAATTTTAATATAAGAAATATTTACATATCATATCGGTTAATTAGTGCATATATCAAATGCAAAAAAGAAAAATAGCTTGCAACAAAGTAATCAATTATGATATCAAAGTATGTGCCATCATATTTGAAAAATGAAATTCTTCAGAACTAAACAAAAGTATATTATATGAATCTGACTATAAATGATTGTTAAAACAAAATATGGAGCTTTTGTGAAAAATTTTAAGTTCCAAAATTTTAATATTTTCTAAAGAATGCCTAAAAGTACTTTTATAATCAACAATGAATGTTTTCTAAAAATACTTTATATAAACATTTAGAGAATGGGCTGCAAGTAAATTTACAATGTTATTTCATTACAACATTTAAGTAATATAAAAAAAAATTGTATTGAAACTAATCTAAACTATCTTTGAAACATTCATTTAACTGAGATTAAAATCCTTGTGAGCATGCATACAACAATGATTTTATTGGGGGGGGGGGGGTCATTAAAAAAGCCATGCTATAATATTTAATTTAGATTTTTTTTTAAAGCATCTTTAGAAAAAGATTTGGTTTGTCACTTTTATTTGAATTTTTTGTTCTCTTTTACGGTTTTATTATATGACAATAAAAGTCTTATTTAAAGTAAAGTCAAAAAATGAAAGATCTAGACATTAATTGGGGAAGTCAGTCTATTGTTAAAAGAAATAATTGTATTTTTTTAAAAAAATAATTGAATTTAATGCCACGAAAGAAATTTTGCATTTAGAAAAATTTGAAATAGGAAAAAAAACCTAATAACTTTTAAATTACGCAATTTCAAATGTAATTTTTATAATTTTTTTTATGAGAATGTTTGACAAGTACATTTATATAATATGCTGAAGAATCAAGATTTGACAATCAATCTTTAAGTGCAGAAAATGATTTTATATACTTATAATTTTCTTTTATTATGAAATATCTTGCAAAATATATGACTTGCATAATTTTGGGATTGATTGCTGTAACTGAAAAGTATAACAGCAATAGAAATAAAATTATATTTTCTACTAAAGCTTAAATGAAGTGGCAAAAATAACTTATAAAGAGAAGTATTTATTGTTTTTCTGAAGATTTGTGATGATGGTGTTCTAGCTGTATTTTTATATTGGACTATTTTCATCATCTAATATGTGTGTTGAATGTCTTTAGAAAAGTTTAATTTTAGTTAAATATTCCAAATGCATTCAACTGTTAGTAATATCACAGCAAACAGTTTAGTATATGCACCAGCTGTTAGTAATATCACAGCAAACAGGTTAGTATATGCACTAACTGTTAGTCATATCACAGCAAACAGTTTAGTATATGCACAACATTTTGAGAGGTATTTTTCTCCCCTCTTCAGGTGTTGCTGACCTGACTAGTGACAGTACTAGCATGGGATTTGAACCTGGGTCTTTAGATTTTTGATTATTGAAGTTTAAAGTAACGTTCTAACCAACAGCCATCCTGCCAAAGGCAACAGTATGTAGTAATTTCATATACTTATCTATGAGATTCCTGATTTTTCCACTTTTTCCTCAGAGCAAAGTTGATTAGTGGTTTCTATACATTATGTATAGTCACACTAGGTTGGCTTATGGGATTTTTTGCCATTGTCATGTGAGCAGCTCAACTTTGCTCTGAGGAAAAAAGTGGAGAAATCAGGAGTAACCTCAGATAAGTATATGAAATTACTATATACTGTTGCCTTTGGCAGGATGGCTCAGTTGGTTAGAGTGTTACCTTAAACTTCAAGAATCTAAGGACCCAGGTTTGAATCCCATGTTAGTATTGTCATTGGTCAGGCCAGCAACACATGAAGAGGGGAGAAAAATACCTCTCGAAACGTGCATATACTAACCTGTTTGCTGTGATATTACTAACAGTTGGTGCATATACTAACCTGTTCGCTGTGATATTACTAGCAGTTGAATGCATTTGGAATATTTAACTAAAATTAAACTTTCTAAAGACATTCAACACATATATTAGATGATGGAAATAGTCCAATATAAAAATACAGGAAGTATTTATCCTTATGCTTTTGAAATGTATTAATCCAAAGTCAGTAATTATGTGTATTACCATTCAAGGGTTTGAATCGTGTCCAAGCTACCAGTTAACCAATACTATGCAGTATTTAAATATTTTGGTTCGACTTTATCATTTAAGAAGTGCCATCACTTGTTTTTAACCTTTAATGTTTTATATTTAAATAGCCCTTTAAGATATCTAACCATTTAGTAATATCTATATTTATTTGTATCTTCTTTTTTTTTTTTTTTTAAAAAAGTAATATGACCAAGCTTGATTCATTCAATTAGTTTCTAGATTACAATAATTTCAAATTTTTATTTCATTTAAGGTTTTTTATAGCAAATAATATGGAAAGAAAATCTTATATATAAAATCCCTAAACTTTTGTCCATAATGCTGTCAAATTCACAATTGAGAAAAAAAAGACTGTTTTTACAAATAACAAACTAATTTTTATTACAAAGCAGTTATCTATAACGCTTTAACTTATTAACTGCTGAAGCGGCCATATTGAATATTTAGAAAATTATGTTAATCCACAAATTTTATCATGAATTAAATTTATATTACTCAAAAATGACTATATTTTTTGAAACAAAACCTCAAAGAATGTAATTAAGTTGAAAAGAATATAGTTATTGATATTTAAAGTAACAAAAAAATAGAATAACAGTTAATATTTCTAATAATTATTTTCATAGTATTTTACAAATTCAAAATTATCATGCACACAACTTAAAACTATTGTTTTGTTAGTAGGTTGGATTCATCATAAAATTTCTAAAAATTTGGTATATAATAACACCTAAGGTAATCCATCATTCGAAAACTTGTAGAATAAAAACAGTACCTTTTATTTTTCCTAGTAGCTCTTCAAAATATATTTCCATACAGGGGTTTGCAATGAATATGTCATTCTTAATAACATTCCTTATAACAAAGTTATTATTGATCAATAATTAGTATAATTTGAATATTATAATAAAGAACTTCAATACAGTTTGTAATTTATTAAAAAGTACTACTAAAATAATCACTATATACAATAATATAAAAATTGAATGAAATACTAAATTCATCATAGAGTTAAGTTTGATGTACACCTGGGTCTCATTTTACGCGATAGATAGGTTCCTCAGAAAACGCACAAATGAAATCGCGCAAAAATAGATGTAACTTACATTGAAAAAGAGGGATGCGGTCTGTGATTTTTCAAAATTCGTGTAAAAGTAAAGCACCAATGTAAAATTACTTTAAAATTCACGCAAAAAAAAAAAATAAGGAAATAAAATATGACTAATAAAAAATTGATACAAGACAAACTTTTTTTAACTATAATATTTAATTTTATTCAAAATAATATATCTTTATGCATAATTTACAGTATAGTAATTTACATTTTTTTATACACGTTTTAATTATTATCACTATTTGCCGAAAAACACATTTGCAAACTGGTAAAAAAATAAAATTCTTCACAAGAGGAATTACAACTAGCACCAACTTCACACTCATGTTGTGTCAATGGTTTTCTGGTGACAACATAATTAATCTTTGAGACTATTTTATTAATTGTTTATGAAAGTAACAATTAAAAATTAAATTCTTATTTTTGTCTTTAATTTTCAATTCCATTTAAAAATCAAATTTCACATCACATTAATTTCAAGTCACCATAAGTAATTTTTAAATTTTTAATTACAATTAAAAATCAGATTTTAATTTTTATTTGTCAAATTTAATTGTGCCCACTGCTATTACTCACCTTTTAAAAATAAACTTGTGGACACTAAATGATTAATAATTGATTACGTTCTTTTTCAAAAACAGAATGTGATTTAAAATGCAAAATTAACACGCACAATGTTTGAATAAATTTACATTATAATCTTGTAAAATTTAATGTGTGTATACATAAAATGTGGAAATCATGATTTTAATTTCATTATTGCATAAAATCTTACTATTATAAAGCACTGAAAATATTGAAATTACTAAGATGAAAGTCGAATTCCAATAATGTGCTATTACATTTCAATATGACGTAAGTGTGCGTGAAATTTATTATTTAAAGTAATAGCGCATTATCAGTGAAACATGAATCGCATAACTTCAAAGTCATGTTAAATAAGTCCGCTTAAAAAAAGACCCAGGTGTACATACATTTGTGGTTATATATACGGTCAAAACTTACATGTTAGTTTCGATAGTAATTTTTTTATCAAATATATTGTAACAGACGAAAGATTTCTATATCTGCATATACTGACCACAAGGGCGCCACTAGTCCAAAAATCAGAACTAGACATTTATTTTTAAGGGTGGGCAGGATATGCGAACCGAAATGTGCCGAACTAAACTCGGGGAGAAACAAGAGATCTTATGGATTGTTTAAACAATTGAGAAATAAAAGTACCAAGACAAACAGCCAAATAAATTTAAACAAGTTGATAATTTTATTAAAAGTTGGACAATAGAGTAGAGAAATAGCCATGAATACAAAAGTGACATATTAGCATATGCATTATGGCGAATATGAAGACATTAAACATTTTGGCAGCAAAATTCTCTCACATAAAAATATAAATGGATAGGATATCTTACTGCTGGCAATTTATAAAATTACAAAAAAAACATTTCTAGCTTCCTGATTCAGAGATATGAAATCATTTACGATCTTGTAGGAAATCAATGAAACCAGCATGGACGATCGATCAGTAGCATTCTAACTACTGTCATAACGCCGCAGACTGCTGTGTGTAATACTATTTTTAAAGCAAATGTGGTTGATTTCACATACAAGACAGCAAAAAGATATTTGATCATGATCTTACGTAATCCAGAAAGAAATGACTACTTTCAGACAACTTGAAGAAATAACTTGACAAATAGCCAGCAAAAAGATTTTGTTGTTTGCGAAAAGCACAAACCAAATGTGTTTAAAAATTCATTATTTTACAACAACAACTAAGGGTTGTTTTACAATAGCGTGTTGAAACTGTCGGAGGGCGGGCTTTGTTTGTAAACAAAGATAAATATAATGTTTACGGGGCCGCCGCCGGGTTTGTTTATTATCACATTTCAAAGTAAAGTAATATCAAATAAATTTTGAAGTACGCAACAACAACAAAAAAAAAAATATGCAGAAATCAAAAAATTAAATTTAAAAAAGTACTTAATTTTGTTTTTTTTTTTGTTATTTTCATTACTTATATTTTTTTTTGGGGGGAGGGGCAGGAATTCTTTTTTTTTATATGTATGTTTTTGATTTTGTTGATCACATTTAACCAAAACTACTATCTATCAAATAAAATTTTTTGAACGAAAACAAAAAAAAAAAAAAGGGTACATCGATCGAAATGAATTTTAAAAAGTAGTTACTTTTTATTCTTTCTCATTACTTACATTTTTTTTAATGGCAGTGGTCGGGTATTCTATGACAAAATCAGCTTTTCTTTTTTATATTTTTGTTGTTTTATAATAAATTACAAATACCAAATCGATTTCCATTTAACAGTACCAAACATTTACAACCAAAAGGTCCAACTTTGGGAAAGGTGGTAGGAGTGGGTGGTTACAGTTCCTAAGCGAACGTAACGCTCCAACTCGAAGGTTGACCAACTTTTTACCATAATTACAAAAAACCACAAATATATTTACAGCAATTAAAAGCAACTTTTAGGGCTGTTCAGGAACAGCACACATGCAGCTTCAAAGCTCTTTTGTTTGATAACCCGTTTCCAGCAGCAGCAGTCAGAGAATCTTTGACCTTTGCAGCAAGTTTTCCAATTTCAGCCATTCAATGATGAAGCTTGCCGTTGTTTTCGCAGAAGCGGGACTTAGAGCGTGATTTTATCCGAATCACGCTGGAACCTACACTTGCTGAATTTTTTGAGCAGGAAATGGGGGCTAGGGTAACATGAGACTCTGCTGATAATTGTTAGTAGACATTCCTTAAAGATGGCAGTTAGAGGGGGAGGTGGTCTTAATGAATATTAAAAGTTTTGACAATCAAAATTCCAGACACCTGATACTGTAGCCAAAAGTGAAATGTGATCGCACATCGAAAATGCTTAGCACAAATCTGAGCTGTAAGCTGATGTGATAGCTTCTGTGGCAGATTCAATGTCATGTTTCTGTGCGGTAGCATAGAAATAGACAAGCAGTCACCCCGTACGGAACGGACTATTTTTAGGCTTATGCATTAGAAATAGACGCTCACTAGTGGTGGTAGGCCACCTAAACGGCATATTTCTGTGCACTATCACAGAAATAACAACCTGTGGTTTCAACACGCTATTGTAAAACAACCCAACTAAGGGCCGGTGAGTAAATAAAAATTATGAAAATTGCTAAAGCATTTTGCAATAGTTAATAATTAGGCATATATTAAGCATATAATACAATCTCCCACTGCACCCTAGAAAAAGTAAATACAGATAATAAATCAAAATAATACAACTTTATAACAATTATCATTAGACTGAGCAGAGATTTAATTAATCGCAATTTATTTACCCGGATTAGAATAAGAAAAAGTTTATCTTACGATAAGGCAGAGTTCTAGTAATTTTCTGACAAGTGAGCACTTTTAATAATAGTTCATCTTTCAGGCGACTTCTCTTTATGACAGGCAAGTGTCTAGGAAAATTGGGAATCCAGTTATATCAGTTTTATGGCATCATGAAAGAACAGCTTAGAGCCTGAGGTTCATCTTTATTTGAATTAGCAATACATCATGGTTTCCAATATGCATAGCAGCGTTTGTTGATGTCATGAAGGCAAATTTCAAAAATCTCTTAAATGTTCAAACTGCAATTAATATGAAAGTTCCTAAGATTAATCAGAATGCCTCTTAGAAATCAAGCTGAACCTAGTGCTCTTAAAACCTTGTTAGTCTAGAATCTGAGCAACCATCTTCTTGGTGGCTAACATTACCTCGCTACATTTCCCATGAACAACTTTTCTTAGTGTCAAATTCTATGCCTCAGGCAGGGAAAATATTAATTTCCCGCTCAATCCAATTTAAGAATTTTAACCAGGGATTATTGTAACCAAAATACAAAACTAAATCTCCGCTTTTAGAATTAACTTTAAAAATGATTAAAATAAAAGCAACAGGAATGTAATTAGCAAGCTTGATGGTTTTTAATCAAATTGATTAGAAAACAAACAGTGAAAGTAAACTATTTTAAAATAAATCAATTCTATAAACAAAAAATTAAAATGCCTTATTTAAATATAACTGTTTTAATACACGTACGCTTTTTAAAATAATAAAAATTTTTAACATTAGACATTTAATGAAAATTAAGTTGTTTTTCCCTTTTTTTAAATCTTAGCAATAAAACCATTGAAACAGATATCAATCCAGTTCAACTGCCTCAATACATGATCAAAAAAAACATTCCTGTAACTTCTTTTTTTTTTAAACATGTTAAAACCTCCCTGCCAAATCCCAGCTGGATGTTTGTTCTATTTGTTAACTGCAACCAATCGCTTTATTACATCTATGACAATTTTTGCTACTTACATATTGATCCTTTGTTCAGCAGGTCTAAGACTATGGGCATTATAGGACCCTGAATTCCAGACTCATCTTCCAGAAGAAAGGCATTCTGGCCATATTTTTTTATATAGTAAAAGGTTCATATATCGGGAAAAAAATTTTGGATTGATGCTTTGTTCGATTGCTCACGAGGTTTTCTGACAAAACCCAATCACCAGTATTGAATTGGCAAGGATGGCAGTTTGCATGCCTTATGCGCAATTCAGCCATGTGCTTTAATTTTATTCTAGCCCTTTCCTTGTCCCTCTCTTCATCAATATTATCATGATTGATGGGTAATGGAGCTTTGATAAGTATAGGACAATTTCTTCCAAATTGCAGCCTAATGGGAGTAAACCCTAGGGACTCGTAACATCCAATTAATGTAAATAACATCAGTCTGTTTCACCCATTCTCTGTGGTTCTGGTTGACATACAACCGAAATAAACGATTAAGCTCCCTCAACTCGCTCACAGGGGTTAGATTGAGGGTTACGTATGGATGTTAATAAATGTTTTATACCCTGTTGCTGAAGCCAATGCTTCCACTGGTGAGATTTAAAGGGTGTTCCATGGTCTGAGAGTATACATTGAGGCTTGCTGATTTTAGGAATTTGCTGCTCTTGTAAAACTTTGATAGTGCTTAAAGCACCAGCCTTTCTTAATGGATAAGCTGTCACATATTTTGAAAAGACATCATACATGACAACTAAGAACCGGTAGCGCCGATATGCTGATAATGGACCATAAAAGTCAATAGCTAGTAACTCATTAGGATTATGAGCTAGAATAGGTTGCAAGACTCCCGTAAAAAAATTTTATTTACAGGTTTTGTTCATGAACAGGTGTGGCAACTTCTGAGAACCGATAAGATATTTGAGTACATCCCAGACCAATAAAATAGTTCTCAGAGCACATACTCAACCTTATGCGGTCCAAAATGTCCATAAAGACAATGCACATTGAATTAAATGATTCCTAAGCTTTTTAAGTATGAGGGTTCTCTAGGAACCTTCCCCAGTAACCTTGTATTGAAGGACACTGTCCTCAATACGATAAGCTTCTTGTTCTAACTTGGATAGGTCCATTAGTAAGGGATTCAGTGCTTCTTTCTTGTAGGCTACCATTGGAGCATAATCCAGATCGTTTGCCTGTATTTCTGGTAGATTCCGTAAGTCCTGTTCCACGGAATCATCTATAACTAATGTAATCACAGCAATACTTAAGTTATCAGAGTGCAGGTGATGCTGTGAAAGATCTATGGGGTGCCGACTTAGGACATTGGCCACAATGTTATCCTTGCCAGGGCAATAGACCACTCTATATTGAAACTTCTGTAAGATCAAGATCCACCGAATCAGCTGATTATTTGTCAGGTAACTATTGTTCAGAAATTCTAAACATTTATGGTCAGTAATAATGTTTGGGCAATAACAGCAATGTTTGAGCCCAGCAAGAATTGTTAGAACTTTCCAAAGGCTCATACAATGGCTAGTGCCTCCTTTTCAGTAGTCGTATAATTATTTTCAGCCCCCTTTAAGGTATGGCTACAAAAATCTAATACCTTGTGATGTTTCTGCTCATCAGTTTGGAATAAGACTACTCCCAATCCATGTCAACTACTATCAGTTTAAATATAAAATGTTTGGGAAAAATCAGTGTATACCAGAACTACTTGTTTCGGAAACTCCTGCTCTTGTTGAGAACCCCAAAACCACTTCTGATCCTTTCTTAATAACTGGACTAAGGAGGATGATTCTACTGCAAAATTTTCATAAAACCGGTGATAAAAGTTGCAGAGACCCAAAAATGACCTCACCTAACATCTGTTAGCAGGTTTAGGGAAATGCTCTATTGCAACTAATTTATCTGGATGGGGTTTAATACCATCCTTCCTGATTACAAAACCTAAAAATGCCACTTCATCCATGGCTAAGTAACTTTGCTGCAAGTTGATCATGACATTTTTTTTGACTGCATTCTATCAAAAATATCTCGCAAGTGCTCGTCAATATTTCTGGATGCAATAACCAATCATCCATATACATTACTATAATATTTTTAACCTCTAACAATATTTGATCCAAACACCTTAACAACCCTGATCCACTGTTGATCAACCCAAACGACATCCGTTTAAAGACATATGTATACCCTTCATATCAAAAGCCCGTATATTGGCGATCGGATGGATGAAGAGGTATCTGCCAATAACTAGAAGTCAAGTCATATGTACTAAAGACAGTTTTCCCTTGAAATCTAGCCAGAATTTCAGTTATTGTAGGAGGAATGTCTCAGGAATAGTGATAGCATTTAAACGACGAGCATCCAAACATTCTAGCAGCCCCATCATTCTTCTTCACCACCATCAAAGGGTTAATATAAGATGATGCTTGTTTACCAATAACACCCCAGTCAATCATCTGTTGTATATGACTATCCACCTCGGCTTTATATTGAAATGGAATGGGGTAAGAACGACTTTGAAAATGGTTTTCCTCCTTTACTTTTAATTCGATGAACATACCCTTCAGTAGCCCGAGGTCTATTAGAAAAAACCATGGTACTGAGTCAACACCTGTGTTAAAAGATGTCATTCTGTCCCCTTTAGTATGGATTGTTCCACCTTATTCTTTACTTCAGTGGTGTCTAAGACTGATTGCATAGTGTATTTGTAATAAGATACTTTTTTAATCCCTCTAGGGGCATTATGATTTCTCTACACTGAAATAAGCATCGACCATAATCAAGCACACATTTATGCTGATGAAGGAAATCCATTCCCACTATGACATCTTGTATCAACCTGGGCATTATCAAAAAGACTTGATCCACTTCCATGTTTCCCAGATGAAGCTGAATCCAAACCTGCTTTGTCTCTACATTTGCCTTTTTTCCATTAGCCAATGTAACTTGCAGTCTCCTTAGAGGCAGTGTATACAGGTCAGTCTGTTGTTTTAACTGTGAATAAAAATGACTGGAAACCAGGGACATCTGACTTCCTGAATCTATTAAAGCTTGTGCTGTGATGGATTCAATTTTTATATTTATGATGGGACAAGTCTGGTTGGCTCCAACTAACATCAGTTCATCTTTATCCACCACCGCATTGGATACTGTTTCCCCATCTCTGTCGAGTATGTTTTCCTTCTCTATTCTATCCCTACTATAATCAATCTATGTTATTATTCTATATACATTTTATAATTAATCAACATGGCTTATTGTATTGCCACTGGCATATTGTTTCTTATTATTGAGATTATCTGGCATTCTGGCAAAGACAATGCTGTCAATGACTTCAGTATTGTGGCTTGATTACAGAAAAACTGCATATAAGTTCCTCCATCCCCTTTGGAATATGCTTGCTGCAAAACTCTTCTAAAGATGCAATATTGTTTCTCTTCACTCCAAAAACTGCATGATGGTGTATCTATAATACCCAAATGTCTGTGACTTTACACTTAAAGTATGCCACCAATCTATGGCCACACCCTTCAAATGATTACAGACCACTGCAATCTTTTCTTGTTCATTCCATTCGTGAAACTGAAACCTTTGTTGAAGGCTTTCAAGATGTGCAGCTGGTCTTTCATCATTATCTGCCATGAAAACTTATCTGGATCAATCTACCTTTAGGTTTACTTTGCATATTTTCAACTTCCTTAAAAATTTGCCCTCCCATCTTGGCACTCTTTAACAGCTCATTTATATGTATTTTTTTACTTTTATTGTCAGTCTTAGAAAACAATGCCTCTTACTATTTATTTAACACTAAGTTTGCCAATCAATCTAAAAGAAAAACGTTATTTAACTATTTATGTCACAAGAAAAAGACTACCCAATATTTATTTTACTATTTTAAAATAAAAATTTAACTACGAAAGAAAACACTGCTCACTATTTATTAATTATTTCTGATGAAAAGGCAAATAAACTATTTTTAACAATTTTAAATTCCAAAAAAAAAAATCGACTCCGAAAGATTTTCTTTTCTTAAAAAAAAAATGCTATTTATTATTTATGTCATAGGAAAAACACTTCCCAATATTTATTTCACTATTTTAAAATAAAAATTTAACTATGAAAGAAAACACTGTTTACTGTTTATTAATTATTTCATATGAAAAGGCAAACGAACTATTTTTCACACTTTTGACTTCGAAAATTAACTCTGAACGATTTTTCTTCTAGACAAAAAAAACAACTTTATTATTTATGTCATATGAAAAAGACAAAAAAAAACTTTATTATTTATGTCATATGAAAAAGACAAACCCCGTTCTACCAAACTGTTCTAACAATATGTGCCATAACTAACAAAAATCGATCCCCGCCTACTATACCTTGCTTCTTACATCTGAAATCTTTCTCAAACCGTCTAAACAAAATTTCACATGGGCTTGAAAACTCGAAGCCCTACATTGGTCACGCTAAAAATTATATGTAACGGATGAAAGATTTCTAGATTCGCATATACTGACCACAATGGCGCCACTAATCCGAAAATAGGAACTAGACTTATTTTTAAGGGTGGACAGGATATGTGAATCAAAATGCGCCGAACTAAACTCAGGGAGAAACGGGATCTTATGGATTGTTTAGACAATTGAGAAATAAAAGTACCAAGACAAACATCAGCCAAATAAATTTAAACAACTTGATAATTTTATTAAAAGTTGGACAATAGAGAAATCTAGCCACGAATACAAAAGTGACTCATATTAGCATACACATTATTTACCAGAGAGTGCATAAGAGTTCGGTGAACATGAAGACATTAAACATTTTGATAGCAAAATTCTCTCACCTAAAAATATAAGAAATGGATAGGATATCTTCCTGCTGGCAATTTATAAAATTACAAAAAAAAACCTCTAGCTTCCTGATTCAGAAATATGAAATCAGTTATCATCTTGTAGGAAATCAATGAAACCAGCACGGATGATCGATCAGTAGCATTTACTGTCATTATAACGCCGCTGGACTGCTGCATGTAATACTACTTTTAAAGCAAATGTGGTTGATTTCACATACAAGACAGCAAAAAGATATTTGATCATGATCTTACATAATCCAGAAAGAAATGATTACTTTCAGACAACCTGAAGAAATAACGACAAATAGCCAGCAAAAAGATTTTGTTGTTTGCAAAAAGCGCAAAACAAACGTGTTTAAAAATTTCATTATTTTACAACAACAACTAAGGGCTGGTGAGTAAATAAAAATTATGAAAACTGCCAAAGCATTTTGCAATAGTTAATAATTAGGCGTATATTAAACATATAAAATACAATCTCCCAATGCACCCCCTGATAAATGAAAACAACTTGCAATCTTAAAACTAAGATTCCAAGACACACTTTAAATACTAGAAAAAGTAAATACAGATAATAAATTAAAATAATTAATACAACTTTATAACAATTATCATTAGATTGAGCAGAGATTTAATTAATCGCAATTTATTTACCCTGATTAGAATAAGAAAAAGTTTATCTTATGATAAGGCAGAGTTCTAGTAATTTTCTGATGAGTGAGCACTTTTAATAATAGTTCATCTTTCAGGTGACTTCTCTTTATGATAAAGGCAAGTGTCGAGGCAAATTGGGAATCCGGCTATGTCAGAGTTTTATGGCATCACAAAAGAACAGCTTAGAGCCTGAGGCTTGTCTTTATTTGAATTAGCAATGCATCTTATGGTTTCCAATACATATAGCAGCATTTGTTGACATCATGAAGGCAAATTTCAAAAATCT
This sequence comes from Epiperipatus broadwayi, assembly GCA_028023455.1. Lineage (NCBI taxonomy): Eukaryota > Metazoa > Onychophora > Udeonychophora > Euonychophora > Peripatidae > Epiperipatus > Epiperipatus broadwayi. The sequence continues at coordinate 1,783,435 of JAQFVV010012572.1, read as the reverse complement.
CTTAAATGTTCAAACTGCGATTAATATGAAGTTCTTAAGATTAATCAGAATTCCTCTTAGAAATCAGAAGCTGAACCTAGCGCTCTTAAAACCTTGTTAATCTAGAATCTGAGCAACCGTCTTTTCTTGGCGGCTATCATTACCTCACTACATTTCCCATGAAAAACTTTCCTTAGTATCAAATTCTATGCCTCAGGCAGGAAAAATATTAATTTCCCGCTCAATCCAATTTAAGAATTCCAACCAGGGATTATTGTAACCAAAATACAAAACTAAATCTCCGGAATTAGAACTAACTTTAAAAATGGTTAAAATAAAAGCAACAAGAATGTAATTAGCAAGCTTGATGGTTTTTAATCAAATTGATTAAAAAACAAGCAGTGAAAGTATACTATTTTAAAATAAATCAATTCTATAAACAAAAAATTAAAATGCCCTATTTAAATATAACTGTTTTAATACACGTACGCTTTTTAAAATAATAAAAAAATTTTAACATTAGACATTTAATGAAAATTAAGTTGTTTTTCCCTTTTTTTAAATCTTAGAAATAAAACCATTGAATCGGATATCAATCTGGTTCAATTAAAAAAATATGCAGCTTTGAAATTTATATTTCAATTCTATAATCAGCCTAAGTTTATGTACTGTCAAATCGTTACTTTTAGCATTTGCATAATGTTACTATTATTAAAATGCAGAAAAGAAATTATAAAAACATCTAAATCAGGTCATTATATTTCTGAAATATATTCATTTTTGTCTCATATTAATTAATTCAAAGACTAAAGTCATATTTAAAAAAAAATGCAGAAAATCGCAATCTTTCTTTTTTTATGTTTTAATAGTAATTTTTTATCAAAATATATATATATAACAATAATTAAAAAGTATATAATAAAATAATAATTGAAAAACATAAAATAATTTAAAAAATATAGAAAAATAAAAATATCATTAGGCCATCATAACATTTTCTTCAAAATACAACAGAAAAAGTAAACATTTTCCTGTTATAATTTCATGCTGAACTGTTCTCCAGTAACTAACAAAAAGATGAGAGAAAGACAAAAAAATTCAATCTACTTGATAACAAAAATTATAAAAATTTTATTTTTGATCGTAGAAAAATAAAATTTACCTTTTTGGAATCTGCAGACAAAGATCTAAAAAGTGCATGCATAGATTTACCTTTTTGGAATCTGCAGACAAAGATCTAAAAAGTGCATGCGTAGATTTCCATTGATCTTAATCGAACCTGGATGTTTATAATTTGAAATTTCTTGAGCATTTTAAGCGCTTGTAATAACAAGTAAGTTAAATTCACATCGAATATAACATATATTTAAAAATTTAAATTTAGTTGTACTAATACATGCCAAGTATATTTATGAAGTATAGCAAACAGGCTAGGTTGTTCCAACCATAATTGTGAATTTCTCGTCTTTATATAGCATTAAAATGTGTTAATTTACATTAAATCTTAAAAAAAAAAAAGTTAATTCAGCCAAATAAAACTTACAAAAAATGACCTTTTCAGACTGGCTACATTTATTTATATAATATTAAAATCTTGTTTAATTTGCATTAAATCATAAAAAAAATTGTTAAAGCAACAATTTAAAAAAAAGATGGCCTTTAAAAGGCCAAGTATATCTGGTATCTATAATTAGTGACTTATCAGCATAGTAAGCAAATAATTTGTTTGTCCCATATGGTTTGAAATGATTGATAACTTACTATTTTGTATATATGTAATTCATTTGTATTTGTAATAAGCAAGAAGGTTTTATTAACTTTCTAGATACGGCTGAGCTCACTTTCGGTGTGGTAGCCTAGAATGAAAGCACGCTCAGTTAAAAGTAAATAAAACCATTTCATTGCTGATGTTAAAATCATTTTGTTAATTTATTATATATATATTGAAGCAGTAATCTTAGCTTAAGATTGTGCTTCATGTTTCTACTTACTAACCCGTGTTCAAACCCCTATATCCCATCCTGCTTCTTTTGTCAGTATATATATTTCATGTATATATTTGAGATTTAACTTTCAATATTTATTATTATTGATTCTTTTTATTAATTATTAGTTCTTTTTATTAAAGTATTATAGATGCGACTCAAACATATACATAGGAGCAAAACTTACTAACAAAATATTGATGTTTTTGTAAATATTTTATTATATGTCATTTTTGGCTTTTTCTTTTCAAATTGCTTGTTTTTCTATAAATTATACATTTTTTTATATAAAATACAATATGGAAGATGCAGGTGTTGTTTAATTGTCTAAAAATAATTAGGGGTTGGTAGTCTAATCTGGGAAAGGTATTTTTTAATTAAAATTTTACTTAAGATAAATGGGATTAATTAGATTAAAGATTTACTTGTGTTAAAAACATGTTGTTAAATCTATTTCTAATCTAGAAATAGATTTGAATTTATTTCGGGCGTTATCTAACAATTGCATCTTTAAAAAAAAAAAACTGATAAGAGAAAAAGTATAAAATGACTAAATTTTGAATCAGTTATTAGTTGAGTTATTAGTTATCAGTTACTATTGAAAGAAGATTAGCTACGCTAGTATAGATGATGGTTAACATCGCGATAAATCTAAACAAATGATGTAGCAGTCAATCCACCCTCTTGCTGACCCTGGTGGGTCATCTTCCGCGGCCATAATATTCTGCTACCTTCAAGTGAAGTAAAGGCCCGATGGAGAACTTTTAAAATACATTTAATAGAAACTTGCTGCCACAGGAAAACTTGCAATCTTTTAAATTGAACTCTTAAACTGCAAGGTAAATTATTTCAAACCGCCACCATTGAAACTAAATTTAGTCTAAATAATCTTTCAAGATCTCTTCTCATGTAGTTTTTAACTTTGCCTTTTTTTTATATATATCAATAACATGTAATTTGCTCTTCAATAATTTATATAAATTTAATTCTCTCTTATATGCTCTTTAACGTTAGTGGGTCAATTGTTTGTAATTATTTATTACTTGATTATATATGTATGTTTTTTTTTTATTAATTTGCTAATCTCAAACAAACTGGCGATTTTTTTTATTTATAAAAATCTTTTGTCATTTTTAAGTAAAATTCACGAAGCAAGTTATTAACGTCCATTTAAAACAATGCATTATTAATTTATACAATCGCCAGATTGTTTTACGTACCAACATTTTATTTATGTTCTAATATAATATATATTTGTTTAACTCTGAATTTTCTACCGGTGTGAATTCAAGGTTAAAACAAATTAACGCTTTGAAATCTTATAAAATATTATTTATTTAATTCTAAAATAAGGTGACTTAATTGTTTTTTATATATATATAACTGCTAGTTTTTTTTATATACTCTTAAAATGTATGCTTAAAATATCAACTACCGTATTTATATATTTCAGTTATTATAAAAATCACGAAAGTGGGATTTATTTATTTTAAATATCAGAAAAGGGATGGGGGTGAATCTTTTATGTTTCTTTTGCTAAGTCAAATTTTAACGTATATTTTATTAAATCTAAATATTCCCTATATATATATTATAATTGCATTGCATGTTAAAGTATTTAAATAAAGGGTCATTTATTTTGAAGCTGTAAAATTTATTCAATGTTTTTTAGTAACATTCATTCATTATTGCGTTTCTGTCATTTAGCCTCTCTTCGTGTTTTTTTATATATATGTGCTTCTTAATCTGGGGGTTACGACAACTTCGAACCCATAGATTTCTTCTCAAGTCTTGTCCTGAGGATAGTTGAAGCAAGCTACCCAGGACCATTTATTTAGTATAAAATGCCTCTGGCTGTGATTCCCAAAGTCTGGCACATGCTATGCATATTCACTTCGTAGACAAAAAGCCTCTCACGTCGGTAATACCAGCAAAAGTCTGGGTCACGTTATGCTTATCTACTTTTCTCTAAGCACTACCCAAAAAGGGAGTGTGGGATTTCGTTTTCATCCAGAAGCACGACCTTTTCCTTTTAGTTATTCTAGGCTACTATGTCAGCACCGCAAACTTCTTCATATTATTATTTCTTTTGCTTCATGACCCTGTTTTAATGCTCTAATATCAAAATTAGCTTTGTTTAAAATATATATAAATGCCATTTCTATTATATTAATTTATTTCAGTCTTATTCAGTCCCACCATCGTAATTTATATATCTATTTAAGAGTATCTATGTGCCTTGGGGAAAATAAAGCGTTCATTTTATTATTGTTGTTAAAATAATTTCTCATTAAATATTATGTCATTTTCAAGTATGTTTTCAAATAGATTCAAATGTTTTCAAATGTATTTATATGTATAATGAATTTCAGAACGCTCCCCTAATATATATTAGTCGCCAGGTTTCTGAACCATAAATCAAAGCGTTAATATTAATTTTGTGTAACTTCTTTCTAATCTGATTGGCATTTTAATACTAGACCCACCAAAGATGTGTGTTTATTTGTAATATATATTTAGCTAATAAAGAGCATATTAGAAACTAGCATGAATGACACTATATAATCATCTACCGCTTGCTCATTCACGCACATACTAATGTACTTAATTTATAAATGTATATAACTAAATTTTCATTATATTAAACTATCTTTTATTGTTTAACTTATTTGAGTAGTTCGAATTCCTTTTCCTCCACTTCTTCCACATATATTACAGCCATACTTATGTATATTTTAATATAATCATAATTAATAGATGTCTCATTGTCTTCTCAGCTTTGCTAGTCGGCCGAATTAAGATTAATTCTCATGAGCCATAACTATTATGTTATTCATTAGGTGTTCGATTTGGGACTTAGAGAGTGGGTTCGAATCCAGGCTGGTTCCTGACCTAAATCTTGGGCTTGACTGGGTTTGAAGTACATTTTGTGAGTTCCAGCTCATGTTAGATGGATAAACATATTTTTACCGGCTCAATATATATATATATATTAAGACATTAAGAAGAAAGTAAGGCAAAATAGAAAGTAATAAAAGAAAAAAAATCAGAATTCTCATGAATTTTGCACAAGAAAAATTTACGGTCTGCCCCACTCTCTACTTTCTGCTATGTTTTCATTGTTAAAACTGAGACTTTCATTGCCTAATGCCAAAAATGCATTAATTTGATTTCATTAAACACCAGTGATATTTGTGGAGTCAGCATTTTGGTTATTAGCAATAAAAAGGACATAGAATTAAAAAAAAACAACTTAGTAATTATGGGTTGTTACTGTTTGTAAATCTATGTAAAATGCTATTTATTATTTTACCCAACATTGACATTTCCAGTTATCAATCACTAGAATCTTGTTTGCAAGTTTTGTCAATTCCTGCTGAGTTTAGTCACTTTCTTAACTCCTTATTGATTGAGAAAAGAAAACAAATCCTGTTTTGCTTTAGCAAATTTTAGTCTAGGTGTATCCAGAAATTTACAACATTAACTATTATAATTTCCTGCTCAGTTATCATTTATTTTTTTCTTTTCATCTATTTTTGAAACTAGTTTTATTTATTGTTTTCCTGAAAGCTTGTGATAATGGTGTTTTAGTTGTATTTATATACTGGACTATTTCCATCATCTAATATAAGTATTGAATTTAAATATTCCAAATACATTCAATTAAAAATAATAGCATACTATATGTTGCAAGAGTTATTATTCTCCCCTCTTCAACTCTTGCTGATCTGACCAGGATCTAGCATGGTAATTGAACCTGGACCCTTAGATTTTGAGTATTGAATTTTAAAGTAACGCTGTAACCAAGTCTTTGGCAGGATGATTCAGTTGGTTATAGCTTTATTTTAAAATTCAATACTCAAGAATTCCCATGCTAGAACTGTCATTGGTTAGGCTAGCAACACTTGGAGAAGAGGGGAGAATAATAACTCTCGAAACATCTTGCATATGCTAACCTGCGAGCTATTATTAACAGTTGAATGTATTTGAAATATTTAAATGAAGTTAAATTTTAAAGACATTCAGTACTCATATTTTTTTCATATTAGATGATGGAAATAGTCAAATATACATAAATACAATTAGTTTTATTTATATTTTTCTAAAGTTTTTAGAATCGTTTTTATCATTTTTGTTAGGCTCATTCACGCTATTTCTAAAAGCTAAATTTATTAAATCATCTCAAATAATGAAATCTTTTTCAAATAGAGCATTTTAACATCTTGTATTGGATAATTTAATAAAATGTTATGTAGTAATCAAATTCTGAAATATATAAGGCTCACATGATCAGCTTCAGAATTTTCTACTTAAATAAATGAGCTAATAGAGCATTTAAATGCTCTCATTGAAGATATAATTATAATATTATAAATGTATTAGCTTTTCATAGTCAACAAAACTTTTTTTTGTAAATACAATTCTTTTGACTCCAATGCCTATCTTTCTATTATTAAACATAACACTGTAAAAATGGATCTTAATTTTGAAAAAAATATTTTGGAATATTAAAGTGGGATTTCTTTCAAAGAAAACAAAGCTTAAAAAAAAAAATTTATTCAACACACAAATAATCGTTAATTTCTTGCAAATTATTTTTGTCCATAGTCTGGAAATTCAAGTGAAGTCTCATTACTCGTGCTTTATTATCCTTAATTTGTCCACTATAATCAATTAATATGGTTAATCACTAGTATGACTATTGTCCAAATACTTGATTTACTCTGAACAGAAAACATGATTCTCTATATCTATTCATATCAGTAATCAATATCTTCACTATTTTATTATTAATATACTTTTTAAAACTAGTTATGAAAATTTTAGTTCATCTTTCTCTGCAGCAAACAAACATTTTTGTATAATTTATTCTTTTAAATATTAATGTTTTCTTGAGTATTTATTGTTTTCTTGAAAATTTATGTTCTATTTTTTGTTGAATTAATTTTTGATTTTAAGAATATGAACAGAATTGGTTAAAAACAATTTTATGAAATTGAGAGGAAATTATTGGTTATGTTCTTAGTTGTAGAAGAATAAAAATTGATGTAAGGTATTTTAAGATTAGATTAAGAGGTAAACTGCTGATATATCATTATGCAGACGATTGAAATCTATGATGACTTATAATTAGACATCACTTAGCAATATAATTCTCTGAAATTTTTTTACTAAAATTATATACAGATTATATAATTTCATACAGATAAAGAATATTTCACATACCAGGTTGAGATACACCGCACAAGGCGCTCTAGGCATTTAGCCTAGAAAATTTATAAAGTGGCGGATGTGTTAGGTTCCCTTTATTTACATATTTAGATCGTGCCATTGTCCAGCCGGGAGACGGAGATAAAATCTATAAATTTTATTCTTAAATATAAAAGAATAAAATAATAAAAGCCACTGCCAGAAATTAACACAGAAAATATTTATTTATGCACATATAAAATATTATTTAAATCCGAGGAATAAGTTTAACATTTAGATTTTTATCTTAATTTTTAATTTTACATTTAAAATAGCTTGCTATAATGTTTAATATTTTATTTAGAGGGTCGAGTATGAATGGACTACATAGGTCTGCATTTGAAAGGAAAATATTCTTCCCTGATTTACCTTAGCAACAAATTTCGCAATCAACTGGCCAATCCATCTGATACATTCATGTATTCAATGTAGCATGATACGAAACACAAAATATATATTGTCAGGAATGTAATCTGAACAATAAGTAGAAATAGAGAAGACATTGACCTCCACCAACAGGAATGTGACATCTGTGGGCAAGTAGATCAATAAACTAAAAACTCCATAGGAATGGACTGGTCTTCTGCCGACTTACAAACCCATCCATAGGAAACAGAGGGTGTGTGGCGATATCTATAATCCTGCCCGTAGCGGATCTCATACTACATTTACTAATTACACAAATATATCCAATCCATTGAACCAATTCAACTACGAAATAATAACCTAAGATTACCCTCCCTAAATACAACTTAAAAACTATATAGCCATTCGCCCAACTTAATTTTAACATTTATATACGTCGCACAGATTTATTTAAAAATGTTGGGTGTAGATCGATTAAAGATTCAGGTAAAAACATTTCAAAATAAAATAAAGATCAAAATAAAAATTATTGATAGAAATCGCAGAGGGAAACTTATAAGTAACCCAATAGTTTCACATAAGATACTTGTTGTCACAATAACTTAAAAGACATCCAATAAATAATTTTAGATACTACGTAAGGTATCATTATTTTCGAATGTCTATATATTTTGATCAAATATGAAAACAAAATATAATTAACAAAGAATCATGAAGCGTCTATAAAAACTTAAATTTCATAATTTAAAATTTAAACAATAAATAATTTATACAATTAAAATAAATGGAAATGATTTTTTTTATCAATAACAAACATATAAAATATCACATTATCAATTTAGTTGACACATAAGTCAGAGAAAAGTTCCTTTTATAAAATTTAAATTTATTAGCAATCTTTAAAGTTCTTAATTAAGGTTATGATTTTTACAATTGTTCAGTTCTATTGTACGGTAGAGAAGTCCTGTTTCCGTTGAATCCCACGAGATTTCCTGGAAGACCGGTTGATGTTTTGGAGGTGGAGTTGTGTTCTGTCCTGGTATCACATCTTTGCATTTTTAAATAAGTGAGTGAGGACGAAAGGTCTTGTCGCAGACCCACCAAAATCAAGTTGGAAAAGCTCCTCGAACTCAATATTTTTTCCTTTTATATCATCCACAAGGATTATGAACAAAACTCACTAATCTGTTTTTTCGTTATGGTCCGGCCTTTATTTAGTGCTTCCATTTGTCAAGCTAAAATCTCTTTCTTCTCTTATCTAACTTTCCATCTGACTTTTAATTAAACAGCTTTAGATAATTAATAAACAACATTTTCCTTTCTAGATTACAGGAATTAATTAATATGTTTTTATTTAATCTTGTATTTTTTATTAAAAAATATAATACTTTTTTTTTTGTTTATGAAAAATATTTTAAAGTTTTTGTGATATATATATTTAACAAATTTTAATTTTGGTAGTTTTTTATAGATTTTTATTTAACTTTTAAGTTTAATAATAAAATACTATGGATGACAAAATATTAAAAGATGAAATAGAATTTTTCATAATTGGGTAAGTTTTTGATTGTGTGTAGTTAACATAAACATTGGAGAAAACAATAAAAATGCTACTTTAGTAATCACAAATTATATGAAATTTCTGGGTTTGATAATCATTTCAGTACCAAATGCTTAGAATGAACAACCATGCAAAAATGTAAATCAAAAAAGCTTTAGCTTTGAAGATGGTAGCAATAGTAATAGGAAGATATATTTTTCAAATGTCTTCCAAATTATTTACTAGCTTAAATTTTTAGAGATTTAAAGTTAATAGTTTGATTTCATTTGCAAACTGATGAGTTTGAAATATTTTCGAATAAAGCTAAAATGTTTAACAAATTTATACCACTTAGTCACAGCTTTTAAGATGAAAATTGAAAAAATAATTTAGTGAAAAAGAATTTGCATCATCTAAAGTGAATAAGTACTAAAACACTTCGAGTGTATATATATATATTTGAAAAATTTAAAAGTAGTATGATCTTTTAGCCAATATTTTGTCATGAATTTTAGCAAACTTTCTGGTTGATGTCTTTTAATATTTTGCTTTCTGCTGTTTGATTGGCTTATTTGAAACTATGCAATAGTCTATTTTATTAATACTGAAAGTATTTAATACATTTGTACACAGTTTAAAATTTCATTTTACAGAAGATCACATCTATTTGTGTGTTACAAATAGCAACATCTCAATTTTATTATACTACAATACTTGATCAGTATATTCATATTGTATCAAAAAAAAAAATTAATGCATAGAATGTGAATTTTTATTAGAGTATATTTCGTCACTGTAACTGAGTTATAAAATAATATACTGACATTATTAAGAAATATTGTCAATTCATAAGTAAATAAAAAATACAGGTCATTGCTGAAGATGAATTAATCAGTATATCAAACAGTTGACAATTCTGTATTTTAACATCAAAAGTGAAGTATATTCAGAATAAGCTTAAAATTTAGCTTTTTGTCAAGAACAATTGTTGAAAAGTAGATAATGATACCATCATCTATTAGTAAACATGGGAAACAATTAGTGTTTTTCTTTAGCTCTTTATGAATCTATTTCTGTATAGTTCAAAGAGACTAGAATTAGAAATTATGAGTACAACATTGGTAAAATTATTATCAAATGTGAAATATGAGAATTTGCTTTTACTGAAGATTTTACATATTTAAAAAATATAATCTAAAATTTCAAGGCAAAATTGTTTTTATACCAAACTATATATGATAATGAATTTTCTTTTTAATAATGACAAAATTATATAAACTTATTAAGTACCAATACATGTATTTTGTGCTAAACCAGCATTCGTCAGTAGGTCCAGATTATCATCTCTACACACATATACAGTAAGTACTGATTTATATAAAGATAGCCAATCTTCATACTTTAATGAATAGGCTTCAGTCCACTCCACCCTCTAACTTTTCAGCTGTCTATCCTATTGAAAATCTGATGGAACACTCAAAGCCCACACTGATGTTGACATTCTCATCACACCCAGGTTGACCATAAGTATAAGTCCTAACCCCTCATGTACAGGACAATTTATCTAAGTACATATACAAGGGCTGGGCAGACATTGAAGCTACTATTTAACATATATACCTGTTCAATGTAATATATAGGGTTTGAGCCCAGACTTTCATAGAACCCTCAACTCACTCTCCACACTATCTCATCCCACTGATACATTTGACCACATACACGTCTAAAAGATAAATAATCACCAATACATGTATTTCGTGTGAAACCAGCACTCATCAGTTGGTCCAGATTACCATCTCTGCACATATATAGTAAGCACTCAGATTTATATTAAGATCCCCAACCTTCATACTTTAATGGACAGGTTTCGATGTGTGGTCAAGTGTATCAGTGGTATGAGATAGTGTGGAGAGTTGGGGTCATGTGAAAGTATGTTAGATATTAAATAGTAGCTTCAATGTCTGCCCAGTCCTTGTATATGTACTTAAATGGATTGTCCTATACATGAAGGGGCAGTGACTTATGGTCAACCTAGCTGTGATGAGAATGGCTCATCAGTGTGGGCTTTGAGCGTTCCATCATCAGATTTTCAATAGGATGGAAGGTTGAAGGATGGAGTGAAGTCTGTCCATTAAAGTATGAACATTGGCTATCTTAATATAAATCTGAGCACTTACTGTATATATGATAATCTGGACCAACTGATGTGTGCTGGTTTAGCATGAAATATGCATATTTGTGATTATTTATCTTTTAGACATGTATGTGGTCAAGTGTATCAATGGTACAAAATAGTTTGGAGAGTTGAGGGTCATGAAAGTTTGAGCTCAAAGAACCCTATACATTACATTCATTGTACAGGTATATATATAGCCTGTATGTTAGATATAAACTTATTTAAATTATCCAGCAAGATTTGTGGACCTTAATGCAAAAGGAATTATTGCATTTAAAACTTATGGCTTTCAACCTAACCATTCAAAGGGTTCTAATAGACACAATTTAAAAAAAGAAACAAAAATTCTATATCTTCCAAGTTATCTTTGTGAAATATTTTCAAAGATACAGTCTCATTATTGATGATAATGATTTTTTACAATTTTGATCTCAATAAGTATTCATTTTGTCCAAATTGGGAAATATTCTTAGAAACAGATCTATATTAAAAAATATAGTACTAAATGATTTCATTTCGAATTACCAATATTTTTTTTTCTTAGGCAAATATCATTCTGCCCACAAAACCCAAAATATTTACAATCTGATCCTTTACAGAAAATATGGATCATTGCAGTAACCAATCAGAATAGTATAAAGTGATTTTGTGAAATATTGTGACTAGGAAAATTGAAAGATATAACTATTTAAATAAATTTTTCCCAAATATGATTGGAAATTTAAATATCTTCAATATAAGTCAAAATAACAATGACAGGTTATTCCACTTTCTTGCTTTATTCCTAATATAATCGAAGAAAAACAATTTGTTCAATCATTTTCTGTATTTTTACTGATATAATGGTAATGAACTTGATAATTTCTCCTTTTACAAGTACACTGCTTGTTTTATTCATCTATTCACTTTAATACATTGTAATCTTTATTTATGCTTGATGGTCAGTTTTGATTTTTCCTTCTACAAATTCTCAACATCTCTAGTTCTTTAAGTTTTTCTTAATCTGTTGTGAAATTCTCTATCTAGTAATTTTAAATATTAACAAACATTTCATTTTTAAAAAGGACCTTTCATATCCGAAGCATTAAAGAAAGCTAATAGAGCAAATGTATATATTTTCAGGTATAAAAGGTAGAATATTTGTTTTCAACTAGTCCACCATAAACCAAGAAACTCTTTGGGTGGTAGAACAACCAACAGAATCTAATGATTCCTAAAACAAATTGTTAGTGTGATATGGCCTTTGCAAACAGGAATTCTATGGAACATGAGAATGATCCAAATCGTTTGTCTTGGCAAAATACATAACATCAATAATGGTCGAATTTTCACAAAGTTGATGCAATTTTTTTTTATAAAAATGTTTTATTCAATGAAGTTATAATTTGATTCTCAGTTTCATTAGTCTGTTGATTTCACTGCATTAAGTTGTCTTTGAGCAATAAATCCTTTCATCTTCTGTTTAGATAGCCTATCCAGAGTAGGAACTCTCCATTAGTGAAGCATACATCACATTTGCTAATAAGCCTGTCATTGTTGATGTTAGTGATAATTTAAGGTTATTGTAGTCAATTTTATAATATCAGCTATCATTTTTTTCCTACAGAAAGTTGCCGTTAGCAAAATTTGAAAATGTTTTAAGGATTCTAATACAGAAATTGAATACTTTTTAAAGTTGATTTTTTGCTACTGAATATTCAACATATTACTATGAATGCTGCTATATGAAAATAGCTCAAAAAATTATTACCAATCTGGAAACATTTTGGCACTGATTTAGTATGCACTCATGGCCATTTTGAATTCTAAGAACTGCCCAAAATCCCTGCTGACACATTAAGCGATAAATGACTGATTAATTTACACATGGTCGTGATATGATCATTCGTTACAAAAACCTAATTTACGTCAATAAATCTAAAATTGAAGTGTAACTTACAAAATTACAATATACATCAATAATTAAAAAATTAAACCACAAATTTCATACAACTATGTTTGATCTAATCCCATGACTAAAACATACAAAATCATAATTTACATCAATAATTCTAAAATTAAAACACAACTTTCATACAACTGCAATCATAACCATTCATTACAAAATGACATGAATTTATATGAATACCAACAAGTTAAAAGAAAAAACAAGAAATTAATGATAGGAATAATTTAGTATTAACCTGTAAACAACATAAACTATATATATATATATAAAGGATAGTTAACATTTTAAATATTTACACAAGATCAAATATTGTCACTAATATTTATAGTTAACTATATTCAAACTGTCAATATTATTCCTAAATCTAGTTCTTTCACTCTCCATTGTATTAAGCAATTTTTCTTCATTTCATTTAATCAGTTTTACATATTTGCTCTTTATATATACATTATCTTTTTCATGAATATTTTAATGTAACATACATTTGCTAGTTTAATTATCATTTCACATATACTTTATTTTTAAGCAATCTACTTTCACTGCTCTCTACTTAAAATAACTTCTACAATTAAACTTTAATTCTTTTATTTTTCTGGAGTCATTAAATATGGCTTCCTATCTCATACAATATTAAACTTAATACATATTTTTAAAGATAACATTGTACATATAAAGAGCAAACGTGTAAAAATGATTAAATGAAATGATAAAGAAAAATTGCTTAATACAGTGGAGAGTGAAAGTACTATTAGATTTAGGAATAATATTGACAGAGTTAGAATGCAGTTAACAATGAATATTAGTAAGAATGGAAAATACTAATCAGAAGAAGAGATTTTGAACTTATACGTAAATACTTAAAGATGTTACTGTCCTTTGTATATATATATGGTTTGTTTACAGGTTAATAAATGTTAATTACTATCGTTAATTTCTCAACTTTTTTTAACTTGTTGGTATTCCTATAAATTCATTTTAGAATACACAAGTGATTGGGCATATGATCAAGAAATAACTGTATGAAATTTGTGCTCTAATTTTTTTATTGATGTAAATTGCGCCAAGTTTTAGTCATGTGATTAGATAACGCATAATTGTACAAAATGTTTTAATTATTGATGTAAATTGCAATTTTGTAGGTCATATCATGACCATCATAGATTAATCAATGTCATTTACCACTTAAATGTGACAGTGGGTTTTTCGGGTGATTCTTAGAATTCAAAATCACCGTGAGCACATACTAAAACAGTACCAACTTTTCTAATAGATGTCAAGATGTATAATGTTTCATTTTACAGATTATTACTTTGTCTTATACACAATTAGTGATATAAATATTTTTAAATGCTTTTATTTAGCTTAGGAACTTAGTTCAGGATGTTTTAACACAAGTTCTATCAAATGGATTTCCTTCAAATTTTGTTTGAAATTAATCATAATTAAATATTTCAAGACTGTCTAATGGTTTATATAATATAAGGCTGTTATTAGGCCAAATTTCAAACACGATATCCTGTTCAGTAAATTTTGAGTGATGTGCAATAGAGGCAATATATTAAAAAAAAAAATCAATTCAAATAGAAATAAAAACATGCTTTCATAAAGAAAATATAGGAATCAATTTTTAACGCATGATTTTCTTTCAAATATTAGTTTTTATTCATTGGTTTTAATTTAAATTGGAATTACAAAAAAGATTCCAATGCTAACAAGTTAAAAATCATATATATATATATATTAAATGCTTTTTATTATCATGCACTTTTTTAAAAAGCTAAAAATGTTTTCTTTAACCACAATTAGGATTTTATACTTAACTTGAAATAAATATCAAATTAATCAATCACTAGTTGTGAAAATCAGTGAATGAATTAATTTCAGGACAGCCCCACACATTTATTTCAAATTAAATATAAAATCCCGAAATGTGGTTGAAGAAAACATTTTTGGTTTTTTAGTGCATAGTAAGTGAGCATTTATTATAAAATGTTTTTATATATTATTTAAAAAAAAAAACTAATGACTTTTAAGTAATAAAAATCAGATATTGATTCCAAAGAATTTTTAAGCAAACTTTGCTATGATATAAAAACATTCTGTTGAAAATTGTTACTTAAATTAACAAAAATTCTTCAAAGTAGTTATGTAATAAAATATTTATTTGTATGGATAATAGTATTGTAATACTTTTAAGTGTGCATCACAAAGAAATATTGTATCTCAAATATTTTCATGACATTTAGATTTTTATCTACTACAAATAATAAATCCAATACCCATTTTCTAATTTTGATCTTTTTAAGCAAAATTTGCTTTATAAGAACATTCTTTCAATTTACTTTAGAGCCTTTTGCTATAAGCTTGATTAGTGGATATCAGATAGTAAGATGCTACAATATTTCCATCTCCAGTTTTTGTCAGTGAAAATTAGAATTCAAAGCTACAATTACTGCACTTAAATGTTGAAGACAAAACGCAGATAGCATTATACCATAATGGTATCTGAGCTTATAATAGGTGAAAATAACTGAATATAAGAAAATCATGTTGGAATTAACTGTAGATCTCTTTACTAAAGAATAAAAGAGGCCTACAGTTGGGATAAAATTAAGATCTCTATTAAACCGATCTAGTGTCAGACTATGTAACTGAGCTAGCTTAGGCTTAAAAACCTTTGGGGTTTTTTGAATTTCAGGCCATTAATTTGAATAATTCCAGCTTTGAATTTTAATTTTTACAAATGCAAAAACTGAAATTGGTGTGGAGATATTCTAAAACTATACCATCTGGATTGAAAGAACTCTATTTTAATCTTTTGGTTAACAATAAAAATGAGCTAAAAAAATACATTAAAAACTGGATATTTTGTTTCATTATTTTTAAAAAAGGGATCTTTATTCAACACACAATTTATTAAGAAAAAAATAATGACGGCAATTTGAAATTTCATTATTGTATTTTATCAAATTAAATAAATGTTTATAGTATTTAGTTTTTACTATTATTTAATAATCATATTTGTAAAATGAAATATGGTAGTCATGTAAAAAATAATTCCAGCAATTTTATATTGGTTTTATTTTAATGAGATTTGTTTCTTCTTCCCACAATCAGAACCTATTCTTGCATCAGCATACTTCTGAGTTGTAGTTATCTTGGCAGACAAGGTAATTAAACTACTATAACAATACAAGTCATGAAGAATTCACATGTAACATTTAAACATAAAAGCACTATACCTAACAGAATTAGGCAAATTACAATGAAATATTTTACTTTCCAATTGAAAATCATATTCAAAACACAAAGTATATAATTAAGTATGGAATGATCTATCAATAATGGTAACTGGTCCTTAGTTAGGCATTGCGGTGCTGCAGCATCCCCAGAAAAAAATAAATAAATTTGTGTTTGAAAATATCAATAATATAACTACTGTTCAATATTTTGTATAATAATTGTGAAAAATAAGCTATTTAAACCATTTAAAAAAAAATTATTTTAAGTGTTGCTTGAGATTCTATTCAAAGGCACTATTAATTATGGCAGTGCTAGAAATATATTTGGTGAATTTCAGCAAGTTTCACTTAAATGTTTTTATCATCGTGTGTAATTATCATCATTGGAGCTGCTTGTTGAGTTATTTAAGCATATTATAATAATTAATAAAACAAGTCATAAATTTTGTAACTTGCTTTTAAGCTTGCATTTAAATGACCACTAGATGGAGCTTACCAATAGCTCTAAACAAGCTTTATTTTTATAAGTGCTGAAAGAGAAAGAATTCAAAATCTCTATCGTTAAGTCCCTACCTACAGACCAATTGGTTTCGAGCTTATGGCTCACCTCTAGTGATTATTTAAGCATGGTATATACAGATCTATTTTGGTTTCTCTTCACAGTAAATAAACTTTTATTGTTTTCATTTAGAATGACCAATAAAATATTCGGGTTTTTTTCTTGTAATTAACATATACATATTACAGAAAAATATAATAACTATTTTAAAATATTTATCATGATGGGTATTAAAATATATTAATATTTAATGAAAATTAAGATTATTTACCAGTAACGATTACACTTTAGGTAGTAGTTATTGGTGATTGAAAAAGTAATTAATCGCACTACCATTTCAATTTCTTTGCTAATATTCCTTTAAAAATTTGACTAATTTATCAATATTTTTTATTAATACCATTTAAAGTTCTACTTTTCATTTATTTTATATTTTAATAAAGCTGTTCAGTATTCATTCCTTATTAGACCAGTCAACCATTACTTATTTACCGAACAATATACTATTTGCTACTTTTAAAAAAAAAAGTGTTCTTAGAAATTAGTTATTTGAAAAAAAAAAAAAAAGTCTCAAAATTCAGACAGCAAGGTAAAAAAAAATAGATGTTTTAGATATGTGACAAAAACTTGTATTTCTATTAAAAATACCTTAGTAATATTTTTTATGGTTTCCATTTAAAAACAAGGTCCTTGTATTCCATGTTAACTGATCTTGAAATAAAAATCTAGAACTGCAATAAAGTTTTTAATAAAATTTAGGTATTCTTATTAGTGGTGAATTGTGATGGATGTATTATAGCTTGAATATGAAGTTGTGTGTGTGTGATAATTCATTACAAATGTTACCAAAATCATTGTCTTCAGAGAATTAGGAATCACTATAAGTATGGTTTTTGTTGCAACAGTGAGTTTTATATATTGATTTTGTAAAGACATTTTAGTCAACCAAGAGTATTTGAAATAGCTGGTGATTCATGAAAATTTATTCAAATTATTTAGCTGTCACGTGCTGATATAAGAAGCATTAATACCAATAATACATTTGAAATAAAAATTAGTGTTAAACAAGGTAATGCATTAGCTCTAACTATAGCGTTTGGAATAGATTACCAGTAACTGCATGAAACAGATATCAATATGAAATGTTTTGATAATAGTTTTGATTAAAACCAAAAACTTCATTTCCCCCATTTTTAGAATTATATGAGATTGATGTTAAAAAAATTCAGACGCTTTTATGAATAATTATCAGCCTGCAATGTTTTGAGTTTTTCAGATAAAAAAATAAATTTGAAAGTTGAAATAGAACACTGACTTTTTAATATACAACAGCATAATCTAATAAGTTAATATGCATTTTATCATAATACTACAAATACTTCCAATTATTTATATAAATGATTATTCTACCAAAGTTATTGTGAGATGTGAAACACTATCAATATAATAAAGATACATGAAAGATTTTATTTAAAAAACATTCTGAAAATATGACAGTAAAACTAATTTCAGCTGGACTTGGGAAATACGCAGCAAAAGAATAAAGGGAAATATACAACATATGAAGAATAAACACATTTTCTAAAAAAAAAAAAATTATCGATAAACATAAGTATACTTTTCTTGGAAGAGAACAACCTTGTTTGCTTTCTAACGATCTTTAATGACATGCAATACTGATTACTTTCATTGGGAGAATAGTCTATAATAGTTACAATTAGGCATTGTTAACATTGCAAGATGTTACCTTTTAAAAAGCCAATGTATTATATTTTGGATTCATGGATTGGATATGCAGTCATATCAAATCTCACCTTCATATTTTGGTACTATTTTTGTTCATCTAGAGTTAATCTGGCCATATTCATTTGAGTATTTATTAATAATCTCAAGTATTATGAGAAAATTATTTTTAAAAGAAGCAGAATGAAGACATGGGGTTATTTTATTTAAGTATAATATCTAATATCTTAAGCATACTTAAAGCTGTAAAAAAATTTTTTTTAGATGTTCAAGTAAAGAAATAATTTTTTCTTTAAAATTAAAAATAAATTTTTATAAGACTCTATAATGAAATTTTATCAAGTAGGTTTTAAATGATGTAGACTTCATTCAGAATATCAAAGACCAATTACGTTAAAACTGACCTCTGCAAAACTTTCCAGATACCAATTGTGAGACAACTTGTAAAGTTTTTATTTCTTAGACGAGTAAGCTTTCAAAAGTTATATTATAAAGTCAATAATTAATATATTACACATAGTTTTAGATAAATCTTCAATCATTCTTTTGAATACAAGAGCAATATGTTAGTCTGGCACTCGGCTTCGATGCACCGCAGATCAGCAATTTTATCAATACATTTCTTAAAACTCGAAACTTCCTCATCTTTACAATACCCATATATGTTAAAAACTTGAATATTAAATGTAATATACATTGAACATACACTATACTTTTGCAAAAAAATGTTAAAAAAATTTGATTAGTTATCCACTTTTTTTAAATTTACTTTTAAGTACTTGCAAATTTCATGCTTATTGAATTAGAGATAAGTCTCCTCCTTAGCCAAATCTATCTTCAGAAAAGTCTTCTTAATGCTATATGTTATAAAAAGTGATTTATTGGTCAAAAGATAATAGAAATATGGTTCTCGTGTTCATAAAGTTTATTAATTTATAGGTTTATTTAAATATATTCTTACATTTTGAAGTATATATATATATGCAGTGGGGTTTCTACATTTATGGTATTACCATTCACTCAAATATAATTTAAAATAAAAAATTAATAAAAAAAAATCTAAATTTTTATATCATTTAAGATATATTTGCATTTTTTCATTATCAATTTTCTTGACATTATGTAAATATATAATTTTAATATTACAGTAATTAATTACTATATATTTAAGGACTTTTTTTTTTATCAAAAACTTAAATTTTTATTAAAAAGCAAGACATTAAAAGAATATATATATAATGAAAAATTGTTTTTATTTTTTTTATTTTTAGTAAAATCTATTGAAAAACATTTCTTAACATTTTTAGAAACTGAGCAGTGTAATAAAATGGATTTTTAAAGATACCTTTATTGTATAAAATATTCACTACAATATTTTATATTATTTTTAAATTAAATATATAGATATATGTAAACATAATATTCTTTGTGTAATATATAGATGTGTTTTAAATTTTTTTTAATATATACAAGTATAAAAAAAACTTGAAATTTTTCCATATACAGGTATAACCAGATTAATTTATTATCTATATAAACATTGGAACCAATTATGGATGCAGCAATCCACTGTGTATATTAATTTATTTACTATACCAAGTATTTAAATATACGAGTATTCAAAAATAAATAAAAATTATTACGAATATCCTTATTCAGTATTTCAAAATTTGCCTGATTTATCCACAAAAATCACTAAGAAATATTTCATATTCTAAATTTTTTTGATTCACAATTGCAATTATTGTTATGCTATAGGCAAATATGTGTTTAAAATTTCCCCAATTTAAAATCATGTAAGAATCCATTTCAACATCATTAATTTTCATCACCAGAAGAATGTAGAAAAAATTTTTGGTATTTTAATGTATATATGTAATTTATAAAAAATATTTTGTACATACATGATTCAATAACATGACATTTGTTTAATATCAGGGCAGATATAACTAGATTTCCAATGAGAGACACAAATAATGAAGTTTAGTAACATTATATAAACATAACATGAGCTCTCCTTTACAATCCAATTACATTCTGAATAAAATAAATGAGATGATATTGAAACATTGACAAATATTCTTGAAGAATAATAGAAATTGGATTTTATTTAGATGTGTCTGCTTTACTGACTTTTCTTTATATATATTTGCAGTTTTTCACTACTATTTGTTTGTTTAAAACAGCTGTTTAAAAAGTGTATTAAATCCTTTGAATAATAAATATGGTTTCACTTATTCTAAGGCATTCCTGTATTTATAGTATATAAATTTTCTTAGTTTAAAACATAAGATTTTACTTTTACATATAAATATATATTTATCTATTTCTATTTACTTACTGTAAGATCATTTACTCATAAAGTTAAGTGATGTTTAAGTAATAAATGCTTTACTGAGAACTGCCATTTGACAGATCTGTTTTTTTTCATCTTCGTTCAGCTGAGAAAAATATTGACATGCCTTGAGCCCCACAAACTCTCAGATACACCATTTCACTATGATACTTATGAGCTCAAAATATAAACACACCCCAGAATTATAATCATTAAATTTATTAATTTACCATATCTTTTAAAAAGTTATTTATTAAAATGGAAAAAAAATTGTACAATATATAAAGAGTGTCATTAGCTCTATCCGCTAAATATGGCAATAATATAAATGGCATTTGTCCAGAAAATCCACAATAGCAGTCATCGTTATAATGAAACTAAATGATCCAAAATATATGATATTACAGAATTTCAAAAGAAAGTAGTTTATTTTACTTGACATTTTTATGTAAAATTATTTCAAGAAATAATTCAATGAGAAAAATATTGAAATAGTAATTTAAAATATATACTTTACCCTCCACAAACATCAGGCAAATTATGTACAGAATTAGTTTAACAAAAAAAGAAAATAAATCAAGGAAATTTCATTTATTTATTATTATCCTGATGCTATCTATATACCAATCATTTTATAAAAGGAAGTCGACTTCCCTCATCATTAAAATATGATTTTTAATAAATTACTTAAAAAGAATCTTACAAATATAATGATCTTAAATTTTCTCAATGTCCAAAACTAAAATGACATCCTCTGAATTATCTCGTTTCCAATAATGCTTATAAATATTAAATTTAAAAAAATATCTTTTTTCATAAATATTATTTAAAACAAATAAATTCAACAAAATAGCTGCAAATTACATATAAACTATCTAAGAATATATGCATGGTTATGTTTTGACATGTCTCATTTACATATTCACACAGCAAAAAATCGGTCAAGTGATCAGCCCTGTAATATAGTTATGTGTGACATTCAAGAATATTTGCCAATGGTTTCAAAAACATCTAAGCTATTTTATTTAGGGCAAGTGTGAGCAGCTTCCAATGGAGAGATTTGAGACTTAAGTTACTTACCCTAAAAAAATTAGACATGTTAATGAAATCTCTGTAAACAATTTTCAACATCATGCATAGACAGAGAGATGATCTTAAATCTATCTGCCTATTGAAGTTGTTCCAAATGAATGGTGATTTCTTGCCTGTAAAACACAGGTAAACTAAAAATAAAAAATCTTTTATTCAAAAAATATTCACTTACCTATTGCAAATTAATTCTCACTATTTACTAGTTATGATCTCCATTATTTATGCTTATACAAGCTGTTTATTCAATGGCTAAACTCTCCATACAGTAGCACCACGCAGTGCAAACAAGAGTAATCAATGGATGCAGGAAGGGCATAAAATCCTTATTTAGTGTCTACTCATCCAATACCCCCAGACTAGTTTCTAGCTTGTGGCTTTATGAGGACCGCACTTAAATCTTAGGATCCATTGATTACTCTGGCTTGCACTGTGTGGCGCTACTGTATGGAGAGTTTAGCCTTTGTGAAATATATATTAATAATAAAAATACTAACTTTCGTTGAACTTGAAAAGAGTTTTTACCTAATTTAAACAAATTTATTCAATACTTTTAATAAATGGTAAAAGAATAGTCCTTGACTTTATGTAAAAAATTAGTTTTTTTTTTCATGTTTATCATCAGCTATAGTGCTTAATATGAGAATATTTTTTTAACAAACGAAGATAACAAATACAATATATTATAAAAGAAGTCATATAAAATAAGACACGGGAACTGAAAGCTGTATTAATTTGGGCATTACCATTTTTCAAACATTTTACATTTTATGTATGCCAAAAATTGTTCACACAAATCCTAAAAACTGCTCATATATATATTTTAAAAAGTAATAATAATACATTAAGATACTGAAAATCTGAGTTTTATAGCACGTATACACATATTACTTGAACATATATATATATGCGTAGATACACATACCTTTCATGTATGCATAAAAATGGGATTTTAAAATTTTTAATTGAATAAAAAATAATGAATTTTTGCAAAAGATAGTTACTTTTAAAATTATTTAATCATTAAATAATAAATATAGTACCCTGTAAACTATTAGTGATATTTATTTCCATTATAAAAATAAATGATTTTGCCAAATTCCTTGGGTGTAATAAGTACCACATAATAACAATTTTAAAATTTTATAAAATTTTGAGGCAACTAAAGCATTAACTGAATACTATTGATACAAAAACTAAAAACTTTTACATTAAAATTGATAAATAAAACATATATGGCATGCTATTTTTTTTTTCTCTCGAAATATGTAGATTCTTGTACAAGTTACCAAACTATAATTATTATAAAAAGAAAGGAAAATAATTCAAGGGAACACATAATACTAAAGGAAACAAAACTTGAAAGAAATATTAGAATAATGTATAAAAATGTTAACCCAAAAAGATAACACATATCACAAAGTTTATTTCAGATTAAATTCTAAATTTTTCATGTAACTTAATACTGCATTTTGATACAACCATCTACAAAGAATTCTATTATAACTTTTTTCTTTCTTTAACAATAAAAACATACGAAACATGATTCCGAGTTATCATTTATTAAAGACAACCGATAACTGAGTCATTATTGGCATTGATTAACAATAAGTTATCAACAGCATGCTGCAGCCTAAAAAAAGATTAGTATGCACCTTATGTATGAGTCCACGTATATGCATGCATGTGTTCACACAGATCATAAAGTTTGATTACAATGCAAAATTAATTTTGTGAAGCGAATTGATTTAAACATTATATAATCAAAAAAAGTGTCGCAGTTAATATAAAATTGGCTTTATTTCTAACAATTGCAATAAGTTAACACTTAAAAGATTATGAAGTGAGACAAAAATAAGATTTTCTAATTAAAACTATTTTGACAACAATGGGTTTGGATACAAAGAAATAATAATATAGATTATATGTATAAAAATAATCTATAAGTTTAACTAGTTTAACAGCTGGATGGAGATGGGAGAGGATGTAACGAACAAGGAAGCGTATTTACAATTTAACCAACGCCCTCTTATTATAAGAATTTATTTTATAAAGCATACATCCATAATGTCTAAAATTGAATGTAGTATTTAATTTTATGGAACCATTTGACATTATTGACACGAAGCCAGATTTTAACAGTCTCCACCCATCTGACAAAAAATAAATACCACAAATGCAATAATCAAACATTATTCAGTGCATTAAAAACAAAATCTACTTAAATGACAAATAATGAAGCCGACCTTAAATGGCTTTAAATTACTCCAAAATTTTATAGTATTTACATTTTTTTCTTATTTTTATTTATTTTCTTTTGACATTATAATTAAGGCATTGGTCAAAATAATAATAATAAAAAACTCATCATCTACTATAGTCCAGCTATAAAGAAGTCTTCAAAATTAATCTACATCCATTTCTGACTTATTTTGGCTTTCTTGCGGAGGTGCCTCCGAAGTTCCTTTTTGTAAATTACTATCAGTAGGTTCAGGTTTGTTTTTTTCATCCTTAGGTGGTTCCTCTTTAGGCTTTGGCTTGGGTTTAAAGAGAATAGGATTCACGAGAGATGTGAAAAGCTTAAAAAAAAATTAAAAAAAAATTTTTAATTCATTATATTTGTTTTTATTTTCTTTGATACATATAAAATAAAATATCTGAAAATGAAGTATTTGATATGATTTTTTTAAAAATCCTCATTAAAATAAACCTAAAGCATGTACATTTAACAAAGTAAAATTTGGATTAAATGCAAAGAACACATTCACTATTTCTGGGAATAGAGCAGATATAAAAAAGATTCACATTTATATAACTAATCAGCTGGAAAAAAAACTTTTAAGTATATATATACACACACACACAAATATACATTACATTCTATCTAATAAATATCTTCGGTGCTTGTCTTATAGCTAAAGATGCCGTTGGATGGCGCCATTTTCACGCTAAAACTATAAAATATGAACATTCACGGGCCGTTGATTTTAATAATTTTTCTGTGCTTTTTTGTAATGCGAAAATAAAAACAAAACAAAATCGTCTTTTTTAAATATTATTTTTTATTAACGTATACAATTTAAATGATAATAATAAATGTAAAATAAAATCAACAAATTACAATTTGATTCGTGTTTTTTATATCATATACTTTTTAAATTGTGTTACGGCTTTTTTTTATCAATTTTCTATCGGATATTTTTTTACTTGTGTTACGGCTTTTTTTGTTGTTGTTTAACTAAAAAATAATAATCGTAATAAAAGTAAAAGTTATTACGGTTAGATTTAGGGTTAATGTTCTGTTGTTTGTAATGCTAAAATAAAAAAATTCAAAATCGTAACCGTACTCGGTCAAAAGAAAGAAACTCAAACTTTTTTAAACAACAACAAATACATACAAATGTCTTCTTTACTTATTAAACATGTTTATAATATTTGCTTTTTATGAAATTTACAAAAAAACCTGTATATTTGGCCTTTTCTTACTGGATATTTTTTTCGTACTGCTCTTTTTTACTTCAAAAATATACAGACGGTAGAATCTTCTTTGTCTCGTGGAATGTTACTAACAGTACGTTACTTGACACATTACCTAATTGCAACTCAATAAAAACATAGATATTTAACATTTTCCCAAATAAAAGTTCAATACAGTACGTTGTAAAAAGTCTTATAATTATTGCTTTCAAAAATCTGAACATTTCAATAGTTTAAAATAAAAAAAAATCCAATGAAAACAACATTTCAATACAATTCAAATACAAACTCTCTCATCAAGCCATAATTATTTTATAAATTGTGCGAATTTGGAATATGTATTTGCTGCTATGCGACATACATGCTGTACTGCAACGCGACATAGCAGCCTGCATTCTGTAGCACAACAAAAAAGTTGTATTATAGAAAACGCGGGTTCGAACTTGTCGGCTGCGGAAACAGCATTTTTATGTGTTTTGGCACAAAAACTGCGCCATAGAGCGGCATCTTTGGCTAAAAGATGAGTACCATATCTTCACCGCCTCCTCCGTCCAACATAACGTGAGGACTTTTCTGCGTTTATAACGTAGAAAAATTCCTCTTCTGTTGGGTGAAGGCCGGTGAAACGGTATATTTCTAGGAATTGACCTAGAAATAGCGGCATCTCGAGGCAAACACCAGGGATGAGAAAATAATTGAAGATTGTGAAGAAATATTGAATTTAAAAATCTGCTATCCACAGGCTTTTACATTTTATTGATAATAGATCTGTTATAAACTAAGAATATTTCATAATAGCTAATTGAATAAATCTGATTTCTTTTAACATAGTTAATATTCTTAAGCAAGTTTAAGAATCTGATTCAATAACCGATGTTACATTATAATTATTAAAGTCTTAAAACAGGCAAAATTCACTATACGTATTGCCACACACAGCAAGCTAGAGGAATCAATGGATGCCATTACATATAGTGAGTTCACTATACGTATTGCCACACACAGCAAGCTAGAGTAATCAATGGATGCCATTACATATAGTGAGTTTTGTCTGTTTTAAAACAGTTATACAAAAGCACAAGAAGTGGTGGTCATGTGATGTTTATTGGCTTAAAATTATTAAAGTCCATAAATTTATATAAAATATGCATATAATGAGAATTCTTTACTCTCAAAATTTTCAAAACAAAATAAAAAATAAAATCTAACATTTAACTTATAATCAGCCTAGAGGTTTTTGTCAACATAGCATTTGATATACTTTTTTTTTAATAATGAGAGAAACAATATAATTTTCTATAGTTAATTTTCATAAATAATCCCTCACTTGATATCTTAATGTGTTGCATATGACTGATAAAATAAAATTTTGATTATGCAACTTGCGTTTACGTAACATTTTTACAATGTTATTTCTTGAAGATATCATGACACTCGATTCCAATATTAAAAAATAAATATTGTTTTATTAAGTATTACATTATTTATTATTTTTGAGCCATCTTTTTCAAAGATAAAAAACTAAGTACTCCATTATAAATAGGTTCTAGCAAGTCGACATATGGCAAACATGAATTTATCTATCCAGAATGACTTAGAATTTACGTATATGATTTTTTTATGCTTATTAATCCCCCCATTTATTAATTTGATGATGTAGTTTATCTATTTCACTGCTGAATATTATCTTTTTAAATCATAAAAGTTTGCCCACTGCGTGTTTTGCCAATGAATTAGATCAGCCCATAATATGAACAAAATAAAACAATTTCAATCTGATAATTTATACTTCCAGTAAAAATTCAAGTCTAATCTCATCAAATATCCGTTTGTTTATTTTCTTTATTGAACAAGATATTTTTCTACTTTTTCAGAATCCAACTTTCACATCAACACACTTTCAATGATTTTTATCTTTGTTTTTAAAGCATCTCCAGACTTCCCATCGTAATAAATCTTTTGATAATTACATCTATTGTTATCAATGAATGGTTTAAGAAGTCAAAAATTGCTGTCAATAATTTCTATGTTTCATTAATTTTAAAATCAGATGCTATTCCAGAGATCATAATCTTTTTATATTTAGCTATAATCTAATCTTTTTATTGTTTTTTAACTTTCCTAATAAAAATTTTCAAGTCTTTTCCATTTTGTGCCTTAATTAAGGAGGCATTATCAACTTAACTAAACTTTTTGATGTTTCTTCATTAATTTTAAATCCAAATCTATTTCTCCCAATATGGCTACCCAGCCTATATATATATAAATCGGGTTAGAAGAGTAAAACAAACAGGTCCATGTGAAACCAACATTTAATCACAAAATGTTTTAGCTTCCATACAAAAATTCTCTAGTATAACCATTTTCCTAAGAACAATCCATAATTTAGCACAGTCAGTTGAATAAATGTCTAATCAATAAGTCTGTTGATTCCTTGTGGTATTCTATGATTGTTGCAATTATCCACTTCAATAAGCAATAATACTGCATTTTTTAAAATTTATCGTGAAAATAACCTGTATACCTTTTAGTCCCCCTCCTTTCCCAATATAATCATACTTGCATATGGCACAACATAGATTGCAAATATTTCAAACAATGAGTCAAGACTTCTTTCTACAATATAAGGATATAGTTTTTTCTAAATACAGCTCAGTGAGTAATTATCCACATTAATTGAAATTTGTTTAGAATTTTTATTATTGATTCTTCCTCAATTTTTCTATAAAATTTCAGATACAATGCATTCAATTCTTGTGATCTTACTTTTCAATAATGGTCTTAAAGACAATTTAATTTTATTTTTAAATACTGAGTGATCCTATATAGTTATTTCATCGAAAAAGGCCTATTTATTATTTTTGCAGTATAGCTCTTCTGCATCTTCCTCTGATCTTTAATCATTATTACTTTAATTATAATAAGTCTATAAGCGTTTTAAAACTCATTGCAGACTGAAATTTTCTATTAATCTTTGCATGTTTTTCCAATTTTTTTTATTCCATTTTTGTCTTTGTGACATTTTTTTGTCTCTCCCTTTACAATTAGCATTGTATTCTAACACTGATTTTGAATTTTGTGCTTGTTTTATTTTAATGAAACTTTTCTTAAATTCCTTTTTAGTTATATTTCTCATTCATTTCCTATCTGCAATTCAACTTGCTAACCAAAATCAATTTTTAATGTTTTCTAGCTTATATCTACAAATTTTAATTCATGATCTGCTTCATACAATCTGTTTTAGTCTCCAATATACGATAAACGTTTGAATTACAATTTAATATGATTTTTATATTCATAATTGCTTTTAAAATATTAACAATTAGCTCATTATATGTTAATACTTGAGAATATTTTCAAACTGCACTAAATATTAATGAAGAAATAAAAAAAAAATAAAATGTAAAAATAGAACAATAGGAAACATATTTCAAAATTACTGAATAGCAAAGTAACTATAGATAATACAGCTATATAATATATACATATATATTGTAATAATAACCCCATAGGCTCAATATTAAAAGTAATCAACTTTTCAGGTGTTGCTGGCCTCAAAACGTTTTATAATTACTAACCTGTGTTATCTATTTGTGTGTTATTACTAACAAGTTAGTTGTATTTGAAAAGTTTAAAATTTTCTATACACTCAACATGCACTCATAGATGATGGAAATAGTCCAACATATCAATCACATCTAATAATATACCATCATCACAAACCTTCAGGCAAATATTTTAAAACAAGTCTAAAAACGTGTATCGAAATTTTAAAATCACTGTTAAATTCAAAATTTATAGAACACATTCATTAACTAAGTTAAGTTACTAATCCTACATTATACTGAAGGATATTTTGTTATTAAATATCCCTCATTAAGGTGAAGAAATAGATCATAACATAATCATAATTTTAGTGATTTATATCTGATTTAAAACCACTTGTAAACAAACATAATCTACATATAATGTTGAAATGTGTGTGAATCTGTTTGTTTTTGAAAAAAAGCAATGTTTAATATATTGGAATAAAATATAGAAATTCTATAATATTATGAGAACAGTAAATTTAAAAGTTAAATATATCTAAACAAAGATAAATAATTGTATGTTTAACTTTAAGAATAATTTTATTTAAAATGTTTCATATTTTTAAAATGTATGCAAGATGGCTGATTTTGCCAAGTATACAAAGCAAAAAGAAATTTATCATCTGAATGAAATTGGTTGCTATGCCAACATGTACAGATTTCATTTCCTAACTGTAATTGAATAAAAGAAGAATTTGAATCTATATAATTTTTCCAAACCACGTGTCATTCAATATAGTTTGAAGAAATTAAAGGTTCTATTCTTGGGAAGATTGCCTTGTAAACTTTATAAACTCTAAATATTCAATTCGCCATTTGCGGCTACTTGATGCTTACCATGTCTGGCTAGAAAAAATATTAGGCATTTGCCCTCAGAGGTGGATGCGAGCCTTTGTGATCATCATCATGAAATATGATTTAATAATAGCATAATGATTAATTTCTTACCTTATAATGCCAATAAAATTTTAAATTGGATGAAACTTCATTCTAACCTGAAAATTATTTAATTACAGCCAAAGATGTTTGAGCCTTCAATAGTTTGGAATTAAATTTGCTATACCAAATAGATCAGATTTTGCCTGTAATCTATAGTTTCTTGAATATTTATTTATTCACATCTGTGATTTTCTGATTTAGTTTAATGAATGTGTTTTCACTATTTTTATAAAAAAATCTTTTGGGAAATTGAAAAACATCCCTTATGTCTTAAGAGGATAAATAATCGGAAATCTAATTGCCTTGGGAACTAGTGACATAATTACTCTCAGAATTTATTAAAAATCGGGTTAAACAATCTTGTAATTGCTCTTTTAAAATGAAAACATCGTACCATAAATAGATCAATGTCAATGAAAAGAATATCTCACCTGTCAAATAATTTGGGAAAAATAACTGTAGTGAAATAATTGTGCATTAAATTTTGAGAAAATAAAAAGGAGTGCATTTTATAAAATGAATTCTATTAATGGAATTTACAGTAAATGTGCACATAGATAAATTAGATTTATAGGATTCATAAACTTTAATGGATAATAGTTATTTAATAATTTATTTTATTTGCTATGTTTAGTGAAATATTTTAATTTCATGTCAATATTTCTCAATGTTCTCAGCAATATGAAGACCAGGTAAGACGGTTTAAATATTTAATTGATATAAGATGTTTGCATGTGTTATTAGAGATAGGTTGCTATTATTATAATAGAATAATATTATTAAATTTTCATATTGATTATGAGATGCTGTTGTTTTATAGATCTTATATTTCTTATATCGATATGACAGTAATAGTATCACATTTTAAAAACATTTATTTAAATGAATAATGCTTAAGATATACCTGTAATAGTAAGGTTTGAAAATAACAAATAAAGAGTAAATCCATGACTAATGATCAAATATAAAATTTGTTATTTAGGAAACATTGGGTCATGTTGACATTATATTTGCTGAGAGAATTAAATGTTATACTTAAATAAAAGGGATAAAACTAAGTAGATGCCACTTAGATAGCGTGCTCCGATAGAAATGTAGATTAAGATCTATAAAACCTAGATAAGGATTTATATATATCATTTATATTAGCAACATTCTTTAATAAACTCTACCTGCTGTCTGTTTATAACAAGTGCTTATAAATAAATATTGTGGAGAATGAGATTAAATATATTGATTTATTCATCTTATGCATATTTTATTTTAATATTTAGACATTCATATTTTTAATAAAATTATTTAATTGTTGTTTTTAAATGACTGGTGTTTTATTTATCATCATCATCACATGGATTCATAATGTGGTCACATAATTTTAATCACAATTATTGAATTTTCATTATACTTTAGGTAAAATAGTTAATTATACACATGCGATTTTTTGGCATGCATTAGTGAAACTGTAATTGTACTATAATGTTTAATATGTCTGCTTAACACTTTCGAGATTTAATATTCTAATCTCATACTCATAGCTTTACAAATGAAGACTGTTGTAATTTATTATACACATATGCAAATGAGTTTGAATTTTTAATTAGTTAGTCCATTGTTTGGAGAGAGCAAAGCATACCTCTCTTCTATTAATGGCACTGAGATCATTTGCTATGTAAAAAGCTTCTTTGACCTTTCTTTTGGCATCACATTCTTCTCTGTGCAAATTATTTGGGCAGAACTAGGTTCGAATACATGGCCTCACGATACTAAGATACCTGGCAGCCTAATTGAGGGCATGAATGAATATTATTTATTTTAAACATTTTGCGAGGGCTCACCCACACTTCTTTCACAACTAGATTTATATGTTACAAGACATGAACTGGATTTAATCACAAAATGCCCATTTGTACTCAGCTATATCCTAAGAAACTTTATTTATACAAAATATAAGTTTTAATGATGTTAAATCCATGAGAAGTACTAAAAGTTTATATATATTGTTTATTAGTTGTGATATTATGCTAGCCACATATATAAAACTATAATGAATAGTACACACTTATTATCATATACAATGTAAGAAATGCTTTAAAACCCCAGAGATATATTAAAAATATTAATATCAATAATTATGCACTTTTAACGCTATTCATGTGAAATTTGATTTACTTATTATATTTTATTAATTGTTTTGAAAGATTAAGCTAAGATTTATGTCATCACCTGTTGATGAAGAATCGAATGTTGGTACTACATATTAAGTAAGGCTTAGATTCTTTGATTTAACCCTGATTCAACATTACAATTTAGTGAAGCATTTTTATTTACCGTTACAATATATACATATATTAAGTATTCTGCCTAAAAGGCAGATAGAGTAAGTAGGCAACGGAATAAGCCAAGCATTAACACTTGTGACAGTTTGTCAATGCTTGCCATTCCCTTAACATGATTTTATCTAATATTCTCATTTTTGAACTATACCATTAAACTACAAGAAATCCATACATCATTAAGATATAAATTACATAAATAATAAAAAATATCCAAAGATAATTTGAAGGCAGATGTAAAAAAATAGTTTTCTTAATGAGATTATTAATAAAATAGCAGAGTATATAAAAAATATACATTAGGAAGTAGATTGAAAAATATATATTAAAAAAAACTTCGCAAAAATTGAGTTATTATAGATGAAGGTTGTTAAGCATAATAAAAAAAATGTAGCAAGATAAATAATGCAGTCATAGCTTGAAATAGAAATTGAGGCAAAAAAGTTAAATTATTGTTTCTTAAAAAATGTCAATGAAAAACAAAACAGATAAAGACAAGATGTATTGTGAAATAATGGATGCTTAAAAAGTAAGTTATAGTTGGAAAAGACAAAAGATTGAATAAAAATCCAGTAGAATAATTAAAAAACACATTAGAAAGATCATGATTCCGTTAAAAAAAAAATCTATTCCTAAATAATGAGAATATTTTAAAATTTGTTAAAAGTAAAAAAGAAATAATATTTATAATATGTTGGACATACTTATACCTTTAAAAAACAATCTAAAAAACAATTTCAATTTAGAAAAAAAATACTGAACTGTATTTTGGACATACTAAAGAATAAAACTAAATATCAGAAAGAAAGACAATTAAAAAATTTATATAAGAGTCTGAAGATATTTATTCAAATATTTTTCTTATAAATATATATATATTTATAGAAAAAAAGAAAAACAGAAATAGTGCAATTTTCAAAATATGATTAATATTTCTATGAATTAATGTTTGTTATTTTATGAAAATAGAATCAGCAGTAGTGAAAGGAAAATTAACTATAAAGTTTACCTTATGATATAGCAGTTAGTAACATTTAGGATAAAATGAATAATTTAATTCTAAAGCAATATGATGCACTGAAAGTTTAAAAATAATAGTATAGCATTCATCACAATGAAAAAAAAAACTGTTCTTCCATTTTGTATTAAAATTGTGTCTTTGCAATTATTTCAGATTGTACACCCTCTCCTTTTAAAATATAAAACACTAATTTTAAATGATTAATTACTTAAATTTGTATACCTGTCACAATAAAAAACAGCTTTGCGACTGATGTAGCATATTCAATGCTTCTGAATGAGTCCTTGTATTACATGGTGAATGCATATGAGCAGATGAATTAGTAATTGATGTACATATCATCATTATACCTTTTTTCTTTCCATTCTGCTTTAAATTTTGTCTTTCTTTTTTTTGCAATACACACTCGTTTAAAATATAAAATACTAGCATTTCATAATAAATTATTTAAATCTGTGCAACTGTCACAAAAAAAAAAAAACAGTTACTGACTTCCTATTGGCTAAATTCATCCAATGCTTCCGGTTGTGCATTTGCATTGGGAAGTGAATGTATTCAATCTGATCAATTTGTAATTACTGACACATCATCATGCATTTTGAATGAAGGCACATAGACCAATGACAAGCACGAGACTACATACAGCTGCCCTGACTGTGAAGAGCCTATAATCACCTATAGTAGCCTCATGTGCAAAAAGATTTCTTATGCATAGCTTGTTTTCTGGTTACCATTATCTTTATTTTAATTCAGGTGGTCATTTCAAAATGCCTTGGCTCCACTGGTAGTCGGTGCTCAATGTTCACTCCTGATTGATGAAAATGTTTTAAAATCTTTTTTGTTTTATTGAGATTATTATACTATAGAACAATGCATTTTGCTTCAGGAAATTAAAATGTCAAAAACAAAGCAAAACTCTCCATACAGTATTGCCACCCTGTGCCAACCAGAGTAATCAATGAATGCCAGAAGGCTTGTGCAAAAAATCCCTATCTAATGCCTATTCATCGAATACCTCCAGACTAGTTTCTGGCTTGTGGCCATCGTCAGTGAGGAGCTTTGGATCTGAGAGCACTGCACCTAGATCTCCTCACTGACGATGGCCACAAGCCAGAAACTAGTCTGGGGATATTGAATGAGTAGGCATTAGATAGGGATTTTTTGCACAAGCCTTCTGGCATTCATTGATTACTCTGGTTGGCACAGGGTGGCAATACTGTATGGAGAGTTTTGCTTAGTTTACAAACAAATATGTGCTAGTATTAAGAGATAGTGATCATGTAATTAAAATGTCTATAAATACACAAGCGTAATTAGAAATTAGTTAAATAAAAATTATTTTTGAAATAATTTACACAATTCAAATTTTATTATTAATATATTTTGTAAATGATTATATTGAATGAAATTTGCATAATAATCTTTTGCTAATATGTTTTTACATTCATGATGAAAGTTGCCATAATTACAAGAGTATTGAGTAAAAATTAAAGAAATGAGATTTTCAATTTATGTTTAGTAGTTTTTGATCAAATATAGTATTCATGAAATAATTTTTCCTTCTTATTTTGGTGAAAATTATTTAGATTTATAATGACAGGATTTTTGCTTTGAAGGAATTATCATTTAAGATAATTTTAGGCAAAAATTGATTGAGGGAATATATATTTATTATTAATGTTCTGTTATTAAATATATGATCAATTTTTCATTATTTATAGTAGTGAATGAAAATTCAATTTTTATTTTACCATAAACAATGAAAATATTTATCTTAGATGACTCATAAATTAAAGTGCAGACTATTAAGGATACCAAATGAAAATGAATTAAGTATAGTAATTATATTTTAATTGCATAATCAAACACAATTATTGTAAATAATAAATAAATTCTGTACTGATCTGTATTTTTTTTTTTTTTGGTATGGGAATGTTGCCATGTCAGCTTCCAATGACAGTCACTTTATGAAGCTATATCATATGACATGTCTTACAAGATGGTTGTCATTAACAAAAAAAAAAAAGATGAATATTTAAAAAAAATCAATTTTTTTTCAAAGATTATTATAGTGAATAAGTGATTGCTAATCAAAATAGTTAGTACAAATTGATGATGATTGTTATGACTAATCCTTGTATAAAAATTTATCATAATGTGGGGAGACAAATGTGTAATGTTGATTTGTGTCACATCTTTATTTGAAAGTTATTTTTGGAAATGTATTTTTTTTTTAATAAAAAATCTTAAATACAAATTTCATTTTGTTTTTTACATACAGCATGATTGTTTTACCATATCCATTGAAGATGAAATATTTGAAAACAGTAATTGAGCTATTGTTTTCCTGAAGTTTGTGATGATGGTATTTTAGTTCCATTTACATATTGGACTATTTCCACCATCTAATACTAAGTATTAAATGTCTTTAGAAAAATTTAACTTTATTTAAATTTTTCTAGACATTCAATGCTCAATATTAGATGATGGAAATAGTCCAATATATAAATACAATTAACTGAGCCATATTTTTTAGTTTTGAAAGTATATTTAGCAAATGAAGTAAGAACATTAAAAATAAAATCTTTGAACCTTATTACTCCAGTTACGACATTCACTGTATGCTGGAATAATTAAGAGGTTAGAACTTATCAAATCCCTATATAGTGTTTCGACTATATAAATTCTAAGATTAGTTTATCATCTTTGTCAGTCTTGAATTTGGATCAGGTACATCCAAATTTTCTAATTTAAATTCAAAAATACTTTTTAATATTTTGAATCCAAGTGAAATAAACACTACCATTTAGCATCTAATAATTAAACAAGTTTGCAATAGGTAGCACAACGTGCACAATAGGATTTGCTATTATAAAATTGTAGTGCTGTGGACATGTAATATTTTGTTAATTTTAATTTAGAAATTTAAAAGAACCATTATTGCATGACCTAAAATGATAGATAGCATATCTAAAGAAAGGCTTGCTTTTTTACAACAATAACAAAAAATTTAATTTCATTAGGTAATTCTTGATATTTAATCAAATTTGTAACAGAGAAACTATTTTACTTGTAAAATTGTTGAAATATTCACTATCCTTGAATAAGAATGCTGACGATAAGTAATCTAACATTTTTTTTTACTATACTTATTATTGGCTTACATAAAATATTTTAATAAAAAAAAAAAAAAATGAAGAGAAATTTTACAAACACATATTTATTCAAAACATTTTTATTTAAAATTTTTTTTTAAATAAACAAAAGAATGGGGATTTATCAATATAAGAACAGTCAAGTATAGTTAGAACGACAAGTAAAGTAATGAACTCGGTTGCTTTAAAATCATGCAGGAAAACTTATTAAAAATAAATACATGATTTAACTTTCTGTATTAACATGCATAGTCATTTCTGGTGTTATAGTAGTTTTGCACCCACCCCCCAAGCCATCATTTATTTTGTCATGGATTATTTTAATGCTCAGAGATTATGTTTTTATTTTACACTCTAAGTTAAACTATCAATTAGACCAAGAGAGATCATGAAGGTTTGTCACAATAAAATATAAAAAATTTTCATTTCTTTAGCATTAACTTAATTCTTATTCAGATTGCAATTCATATACTTATGATTACATAATAATAAATAATCATAACTTTTATATTTGTAATTAAAACAAAAGTAGTAACCTCCCAAGTGTCGTCAAGCTTGTTTTTGATGTCACATAAATCAGTGAGAGATAATTATTTCTATTTCAATTATGGTTATTTAAATATATAAAATACGTATGGGGAATATTCTATTAGGAATCAATGAAGCTTGAAATCTATTATTGTTAAAAAATTTAATAATTTTTCAAGCAAAATATCTCAAGATTCTTAAGTTTCCTAAGCTTAACTATAATATTAAAGCGCTTAAATTTATTATCAAAATAATCTTAATATCGACACTTCATTTTCAGTAACACAAATGAAAAAAGTGGAAAATAAAATGTAGTTAATACTTGTTTAAAAATAAATTATTTTTTAAATGTCATTCTCCATGATAAATTAATTAAAAAAAAAGAAAACTTACTTCCTTTTCCTTTCTAACTTGCGAAACTAAAACGACCGGATTAATGTGAAGGGGCTGCTTGGCCTGAAGGTTCATCTGCCTGTCCAACCATTCTTGTTTTTCCATAATTGCTTTTTTTACTTTTTCCATTTCCTCAGCCGGAATGTGAGAGTATTTTTCATCTTTGTGGTGGTACAGGTCGAGAGCCTTCCGTGCAAGCTGAAGTGTAGCTCCAAGCTCCTCAAAAATTCCTGGACGTTCTAAATATTCCTGATACCTTTCCATTACAGGCTGACCCAATTTCTAGTTTGTTTGGTTTTTTTTTAAAAAAAGAGAGAGATTATGATTTACTAATTTCAAAATTACATTCACGATTTAAAACTTAACAATAAGCTATATATGAGTGTGTGTATATATCATTAATTCAAATGGTCAACTTAATGATACAAATAAAATTTGTTTAAATTATCATTAAGATTTTATATTAATAATATTATTTAAATGATATTGGGACTGGTTTTAATGATTAATAATATTATTTATATAAATATTTTAAGACATGGTCAATGTGTAAACTTGACAATTAATATGTACATATATATTTAAAGGAAAAGAAGAAGTGAACATAGACGAAATTTATATAAATATTTAAAATAAAGTCTAGAATAATTTAAATATTGATTAATTAAAAAGTAATATAAACTATTTAAAATTAAATATAAAAAAAATCTTTATTTAATACAAATATTTTATTTGATTTTGACAAAAATTTTAATGTAATAAAGAAAGAAAACTATATATTGCCTAAACAAAGATGTCTTTTTAAAGATATATATGATTATAAAAATTCTAATATGTTTATATTTAATTATATCTGTGTGTTCAACACAGCAGTCACATTTTTTCTTGAAATTAGTTGTTAGTTTCAAATTTAAAAATAATGTAAAAAAATATACATAGTACAGTACATATGCGCAGGTTCAATCATTTATCTTTTATTCTATTTTGAGAAAAGTTAAATTTCATTTTTACATGATAAAAATTAATGAGTTTATCAAATTAATGCATTTTATTTTCTCATTTTCATTAATTCTTATAGTGTTAATGTTTATCAGAAATTTACAGCAGTGA
Organism: Epiperipatus broadwayi; assembly: GCA_028023455.1. Lineage (NCBI taxonomy): Eukaryota > Metazoa > Onychophora > Udeonychophora > Euonychophora > Peripatidae > Epiperipatus > Epiperipatus broadwayi. The sequence goes on along the minus strand of JAQFVV010012572.1, from coordinate 1,744,677 downwards.
ATGAATTATTCAATTCATTCAAGCATTGAAGTGAATTTCCCACATGGAATTTTGAAGTTACATAATTCTACTAGTATCAGTTCCTAAAAAAAAAAAAGATTTAAACAAGTCAACTTTGCCCATAAATTCAGCGATTGTCTTTACTACATAGTATTTGTTTCCTGATCATATTGAAATGAGTTTTCACAACTAAATATTATTGGTTAACAGATGTCAATGGATAATTTTATCAGAGCTTAAGTTTTCAATCACTCAAGTATTTAATTTTTTTTCCAATTATTATTTGATAGAGAAATAAATGAAAAAAATCATTATATTAATAAATATGCTACCAAAGAAAAAAAAAAGTTCCAGGCTGTATAAATTTAAATTATGAATTAAGACTTTTTTTTTAGTATGTTACTAGACATTTGTTGTAAGTCACTTGTGCATTCTTTACAGCATATCTGGAGTTCTGTCCAGAAAGAAAGACATTTTTATTTTTTAAAGATTATAAATTTTTAAACATTATATACTCTATGTTTTAATGACAAAATTTATAAAATTAGATCAATATATATATATATCCAATATATAATTAGAAGGGATTTGAACTAAGATTTTCAAGCTCCCTGCAGCTATCCACTCGATCTTATACAACCGATACACATGACCACATACATGTGAAAAAAAATAAAGGATTTCCAATATATGTATTTCATGCTGAATCAGCATTCATCAATTGGTCTGAATCATCATCTCTCACACAACACATATATAATCAGTGCTCAGTATTAAGATAGTAAATCTTCAAACTTTAATGGACAGGCTTCAATCTTTTCTACCCTCCAACTATTCAGCCATCAATATGGATGTTTGGGAGATGATGATCTGGAACAACTGACGAGTACTGGTTCAGCATGAAATATATAGACTGAAGATTATAGCTGTAGGGAGCTTTAAAGACGAGTTCAAACCCCTTCTAATTACATTAAGTTCAGTATAGACAATATACTTGTATTTAAATTTAACCAATATATATATATATATGACTACCACAATGTAAATTTTAGAAAAAGTCTGTTCACATCTTACATATATATTTATATTAAACTCTTAAATTAGCATATTTATTAAAACAACTTTGAAATGAAAATTGCTAAATATATTTAAAGGTGTAATATTATTTCATTTTATGTAAAAAACAATGTAAAAATAGCAATATTTATAAAACTTTGGGAATGAAAATCATGTAATTACTTAAATAGAAAACTTTGGCAAAGGATAAAGAAAAATAATAAGGACAAAAATATTTTCATTTATTAAAAATCTTAATGGAGATATTCAAAAGTATAATAAAATAGCAAAATGTACATAATGTGAGTTTAACATAAATAAGAATGTTCAAATGTATATATGATATGTGAACTGCATAATATAAATTTTATTTTTTTATATACTAAAATAAAAACAATTTCATGTTTAACTTTGTAAATGGGTAAATAAATTGGTTATGATCTAAATTATTTTATTTCCCCTTTCTTTTAATTATTTATTTGCATCTCATGCATGAATATAAATCAATATATACATTTCATCTTTCTTTGAAATATATATAAAGTTTGAACTAAACATTTGCGTAATATATAATAAAAAATTTGATTTCCATTAAAAAGGCAAAAATTGCATGATTGTTAAGTTATATAGGTTTTTTAAATTTTTTTTTTTTTAAAAAAAAAAATTTTATCGTAAAAAAAAAAACCCATGGAGAATTTATAAAAACTGGGCATTTAAAAGGAAAGCAACAGATATTAATGAAATTTTTTTAATCTTAATGCATTATTTCAATTTTATTCTCCAGAAAGTAAAATTATTTATTATATATATATAAAAATTAGATTAATCCTTTAGGAAATGAAATTTTCTTTTGTTAACCCTGATGATAATTTTTATTAAAGTTCAACGTTTGATTTAATACTAAATCATTATTCTATATTCAATAAATTTGATTTGATAGTAATTTAAGTTTACAAATGAAATACATTCTAAAAAATCATATTTGACATTTGAAAATATTAAAAAAATAATAACAAATTGAGTGCACAATAAGAACAAAGAATTATCTTCTAATTGGACAGCATTCAGAAGTGCAATCAAGTAGCAACAAAAGAAAATTTAACATCTTTGTGGACTAAAAACTATTTTTAAAATGAGATGGAATAATTGTAAAACTATCAAAAATCTACTAAATTATTTTTTTGTAATTAGAAGGGATTTGAATGTGGACTTTCAAGCTCCTTAAATTTCAATTTATAATTTTTAAAATATCTCAAAATTCTTAGTAAAATGTTCATAAATGTGTTTACTGATTACTTTTAAAAAGTGACTATTATGACTAATTTTCTTTGTTAGAATTATGATTGAATTTATTAACTTCTACTTTTAAAAATAAAATATATATAAACAAAATCAAAGTAAATACATGTATTCTTTTGGTTTTAATAATTACTATAATATTATTGTATAAATATAATTACTAATTTTTAACAAATTACGCAAAAAAAAAAAAAAGGGGGGACTTTTTTGCTATTCCAAAAATCTTCTCGAAGTAGTCTACATGAACATGAATGAAGCAGGATAACAAAGAACTAAATTCTTTAAGCAAATGCAAGTGGAGCTAAATGACTTTTATTTTTTGCTCCCTCTAGAAAATAGTGACGCCTTCAGACGTTTTCTGGACTAATACATTTTGTTTTCCAGTGTCATTTAAGAATGGAAACCAGAAAAATAAGATTAAAGCTTGTATAGAAAAGCAATTTAAAGTGAAACCTAAGCACTGTCTTTAAACAAGTATCTACTGTTGAAAATGTGGCTATTTAGTGAAAGATCAACTTGTACAAGAGCTCATTTGTTATGGTTTTAGTGAAGTAAAAGTGGTCCTCTTTTATTTCAAATCCAAATTCTTATAAGATTTAAACCCACAAAATTATCTTTTATAAATATGATGCAGAAATTTAGCATTCTTGAAATCCTGCAAATAATAAATAATCTTTCTTCAAATAGTTGTGTATGTTGAATTAGATATTTTCAAGGATTTTTATAATTCTAAAGTATAGAGATGAAATGATTTTATCTTGTGATGTTACCAGGACACCATTAATTATTAACAGAGAATTGTGAGGCTAAACAAGTTTTCTATTAAGTATACAATAGCTCCTTTCTTATACATTTTAGTACAGTAAAAAAGGGTCATCTTCTACCTAAAAACTAAAATTTTTATATGGATTTAAACCCAGAAAGCTGTCTTTTGTAGATACAAAAATGCCAAAAACTATCATCTTCCTTGACATCCTACAAATAATCATTCATTCTTCTCCCATAAAAAAGGAGTTATAAAAAATTGTTTCTGTTTACATTGATATAATTTCTTTATCACTATTCTCTACAAATGCAAAAATCCATGAAAATATCTAATTCAACACAAATAACTCTGGAGAAAGATTAATTATTATTTGCAGGATATAAAGAAGATGCTAGTCTTCTGCATTCTCTCAATGCTAGTCTTCTGTATTCTCTCACCTACAAAAGATAGCTTTCTGAATTTAAAGCCATACAAGAATTTGAAACAAAAAAAAAGGATATTTTTACTTCACTAAAACTCATAACCAAGAAGCACCGATAGAAGTTAACAAAAAAAAACATGTTTAGCTTTAAAATTCACAGTTAATTATTTAGTTTTCTGGCAACATCAAAAGATAAAAAGTTGCTTCTGTTTACATAGATATACTATCTTTATACACTGCCATTACTAATAACATAAAACTACTATAACAAAGAATAAAAATATATTCAAGTAAACCACCTTTAGTAATTTACGTTCTCTGGCAACATCAAGCTATCTTAAAAAGTAAACCACCTTTAGTAATTTACGTCTCTCCAAGTTCAAGCTATCTTCTCCGATCTTTAGCTTCTCTTCTCCACATCACGCCTGCATACTTTCTTATTTCAACCATCCATCTCACATGTGGTCCTCTTTCTGGGTCTTTTACAATCTCTTGGAATCCAGTTTAAGATTTCAATTGTCCATCATTATCATCTCTTCTAGCAATATGTCCAGCCCAACTCCACTTCAGTCTTTTAAATTTTTTCAATGAGGTCAGTAACACCTGTTTGTTTTCTTTCCTATATATTGCATTTTCGATCTCTTCTTGTCACCCCCAACATGCATCTCTCCATATTTCTTTGAGTGGTCTGAAGTCTCTGTATTGCTCTTCTATTAAGTGTCCAAGTTTCAGATCCATAAGTAAGAACTGTTAAGCAACACATGATCACCATCTCTTATACTAGCACACAATTGTTTATAAACATGGCAAAACTTTCCATACAATAGTGCCACCCTGTGCCAACCAGAGTAATCAATGGATGCCAGAAGCTTGTGCATAAAATCCCTATCTAATGCCTACTCATCCAATATCCCCAGACTAGTTTCTGGCTTGTGGCTTTCGTCAGTGAGGAGCTTTGGATCTGAGAGCACTGCACCTAGATCTTAGGATCTAATGCAACCCTCCAGTATCTCTACTGAACTATAAAAGTACAAGAATGAAATTGAAAACACAAAAAGATTTTCAATCTAAGCTCAATAGCTTATATAGTCATATGGGTCTGAACTCAGTTCAGCATCCATATATTTTGGTGTCTTTGACTCTTTAACAATCAGAGCCACCACTATCCTTTTAGGCAGGATTGGTGTTAAACCATTAAGCATCACATGATCACCGTCTTTATACTAACACATAATTGTTTATAAACAAGGCAAAACTATCCATAAGTAGTGCCACCCTGTGTCAACCAGAGTAATGAAAGGATGCCAGAAGGCTTGTGCTTAAGATCCAAAGCTCCTTAGTGATGAAGGCCACAAGCCAGAAACTAATCTGGGGATATTGGATGAGTAGGCATTAAATAGGGATTTTATGCACAAGCCTTCTCGCATCCATTGATTACTCTGGTTGGCACAGGGTAGCACTACTGTATGGAGAGTTTTGCCTTGTTTATAAACAATTATGCGCTAGTATAAGAGACGGTGACCATGTGATGCTTAATGGTTTAACACGAATCCTTTCTAATAGGATAGCGGTGGCTATGATTGTTAAAGAGCCAAAGACATCAAAATGTATGGGTGCTGAACTAAGTTCAGACCCATATGACTATATAAGCTATTGAGCTTAGATTTATTGTGTTTTCAATTTCATTCTCATAGTTTTATAGTAAAGTAGAGTTAAAAGGTGGTTGCTGGAGGATTGCATTATATCCTAAGATCTATGTGCAGTGCTCTCAGATCCAAGACTCCTCACTGACGAAGGCCACAAGCCAGAAACAAGTCTGGGGTTATTGGATGAATAGGCACTAGATAGGCATTTTATACACAAGCCTTCTGGCATCCATTGATTACTCTGGTTGGCACTACTGTATAGAGAGTTTTGCCTTGTTTATAAACAATTATGTGCTAGTATAAGAGATGGTGATCATGTGATGTTTAGTGGTTTAATCTATTGATTACTTTGGTTGGCACAGGGTGCCATTACTGTATGGAGAGTGTTGCCTTGTTTATAAAGTAAGAACTGGTAAAACACAGTTATTAAAAATTTTCCTTTTCAAACACATAGGCATATTTTCCTTTTAGTATCAAGTTATTTCTACCAAAAGCACTCCAACCAAGTTTAATTCATGATTAATTTCATCCATTATGTTTCCATCTGTATTAAAATCTGACCAAGGTATTTGTAACTGTTAACTTCTTCTAACTCATCATAATCAATCTTTATTTTCATATTTTGAAAAAATCCATTAAACAATACTTTAGTTTTTTTAACATTTATCTTTAGTCCTACTTTCATCTGATAACTCCTGCAACATTTCCTGCAGCTCTAAAGCATTATTTGCAAATATAATTACATCATCTGAAAAATCTAAATGACTTAAATAATCTCCATTTACTTTCATTCCTTCAGCTTCCCATTTTAATCCACAAAATACTTCTTGCAGCACTGCTGTAAAAAGCTTTGTAGATGTTGAATTTTTATAAATATTCTTTAAAATATGACAATATACTGGATCTACACTTTGATGATTCAATGCTTTAATCACTGAAGAAATGTTTATAGAATCAAATGCCTTTTTATAATCTACAAATCCAAAGCATATTGGCAACTCATATTCATTTCTTCTTTCTATAACTTCTCTCAATACCTGAATATGATCTACTGTACTAAGACCACTTTTAAATCCAGCTTGTTCTCTTGGTTGATAGAAATCCAATGTTCTCTGTAGATGAGTTGTAATTATCTTGGCAAAAAATTTGTATAAAACTAATAAAAGGCTGATAGGTCTGTAATTTCTAATATCTTCTTTATCACCTTTTTTAAATATTACTATTAATACTGCATTCTTCCATTCATCTGGTATATCTTTATCATTTAGACAATCGGTACATAACTTTGCTAAAATTATTTCTATTTCTTCACTGACTTCTTTTAATATATCAATTATAATTTCATCATTACTTGGAGCTTTTCCTTTATTCTAGGCAATTTGGAAGATGTAATAGATGTAGGAGGTACTTTTTCTTTATTACTATATAATCCTTGATGGAAGTCTTCTACCCATTTCATGATATCATCTCTCTTTTTAGTAATAAATTCCATCTCTTTTTCTTAATGCAGATATAAATTTCCTACCAATACCAAAATGTTGTTTTACACTCTTGAGACTTATTCTCTTTTACAGCTTTCCTTGCTAGTTCACAGTTATACTTTCTTATACCATTTTCAACTCTTTTCCGCATCATTTTACAAAATTCGAGATATTCAATCCTTACAAACATATATATAATATCTTGATAATTTGTCATTATTAAAATATGAAAATACTTTAACAGAGAATAAAAATATATTAAATTAATTAAGTCTAATATACTTTAGATGCGTATGCATCATAATCAGTTGTTCTGTTAAAAATCTACGAGACCCATTTCTTGCTAATGTGAATACTATTAATTCGTTGATTCATTATATATTCATTTTATGCGATGATCAATATTCATATTTTACAACTTATGAAAGGAAATATGACACAGTTTTGATTCTAATATTTTTTACCATAATGTGCAAAGAGAGAAACGATAGAAAATGTAAAATCAAAGAGGTATGTTTTATCGCACAAAATGAATATATAATTAACAAAAGAGCTAATAGTATTCAAACTAGTAAGAAATGGATTCCATAGTTCTTAACAGAATAATCATGATTATGATGCACATGCATCGAAAATATGCTCAGTTTATTTATTTTTATTCTCTGTTATAGTATTATATATATATTCCTCAAATCAGTTACTATTTATATTTACATTTCCAGGTTGTAATTTGTCAAGATTATTATTAAATAAACATTTTTTTAAAAACAAATTATTACATAATCTAACATTTATTTTGTTAAAAAAGAAAGACACCCCTAAAATAAAATCAGAAAATTTTGCTAGTATCACAAAAGGACAGACATAAAATATGATAGTCATTAAAAAAAAAAAAAAAAACGAATCTAAATTTTATCAGAATTTAATTAAATCTACTAACAAAATTCCTATTTTGAAATTTATTTATCAAACTTCACAATTTATGAAAAAATTCAAAATTGATAACTTTAAAAAAATGTCTAAATTCTTTACTTTTATTTTACAATAAAGATTATATTTTTTCAGCTTTATTATTTTGCTATGGTAGTTAGCTTTATAGAATATACAATAATTTAACATCAAATAAACTGAAATTATTGTGAAAATTGCATCTTCAACCAAATGTATAAAAGGTAGATATTGAAATAATTATGTTAAAGCAACTTATACAAATGGAAAAGGTAAGTGATATTAAACTAAAAAATTCAAACTACTTTACTGAAAAAATTACATCATCTATTTGTTTCAGGATTATCATAACCAATTGTAACCCTGCTGACTAAAAAATAAAAAAACTGGAAAACTGAAATAATTTTTAAATTTTTTCCCCTAAAACATGGGAAGTAAAACCATGAGAAAAGGAGATGATTTTTATATTAACAAAGAACAAAAAAATTACTTTTGAACTTTAGCTTTGTTTAAAATGATTTCAAAAACTCAATTATAAAATTTATTTTTAAAACAAGTTATCAATAAATATATACATTTTAAAAAAAAATTATTATACAGCTAAATAATATAAATTATAACATATCCAAATTATATTTAAAATAAACAGATAAGATATAATTTTACCAAGAATCTTAGTATTTAACATACACAATTAATTAAAAAAATTAAAGGAAACCTTTTTTGTTTTCTATCTTATTAAGTAGTTTATGAATGCTACAAAACACAACACCTTTATAGGAACAAATAAATATCTGAAATGCAAATTTAGTTTTATAAAAATTGATACAATAACTTTCAAAATAAATATTATCAAATAATACAAAAGTCAATTATTACCTTTAAATTAGAGTATTTTTCAATGTAAATTCCCTTGGATTGATCTTCACCTTCATCATAAAGCCAGTTTTCTGTATCTTCTAATGACTTTGCAAAGTAATTACGATCCTATGTATATATATATAAACATTATAAACTTTGCTCTGATAATATATAAAAATAATGACTTACATTTAAAATAAGAAATGGTGGTGATAAAATAATTAACATTCATCTGCATATGCAGCATGATCCACATATTTGAATCTATGTAAATTAGATACACAAATCAAAAAATATGTATCATCACAAAAAAAAAATTGAAAAGCAAAAGCGCAAATACTATATAAAATATTACCATTTCACATATGCGCCTTAATAATTTATAATAGCTCAACGATGTCATGTTGAGTATAGAGGAAACTCTCAAACCCAAACACAAGATAGAGACTTTATAAAAATAAGAGCAGCTAACTTATCTTTAACCTAAATTCTTAATTACATATGTCCTATGCACTTACTAAATAAATTTGAATGTTATATAAAATATATATTTATGGCATATACAAGGATTACAAAATATTATACAAGGAAAATTTTCATGGCAAACTAAGCAAGGCTTTATGATTATATTATTAACACCTAACATAAAATATTATGATAAGCAGAAAAATATATACTAAGAGTTGAGGTAGCAGTGCAGAAGTAAACAACTAAATCAATTGTTTACATATGTATATATATAGAAAATATACACCTTAAAAACAAATTTCCTATACCCAAGATACATAATCAACACAATATCAGTACCAAAAACATATTTAGTCTTTAGCAACAATGCCTTGCTGATTAAATAAAATCATCCTTAATCTGTTAAAGCAATTCAAATACTTATGTTTTTGTTAATCTTTTGATTTCATATAGTTACTTTAGATTTATTGCATAATTTATATTGGTTATAAAATAATAGAATAAATCCCAATAGAATAAATAAATAAAAATTTCAAGTTTAAATGGCATGATATCTAAAACATATAGTACAAATAATAAATCACTGCTGATGTGAATCATTTATTTTTAATAAAAAGCAAGAGTTTATATATAGAAGAATCATAATACAGGCAATTCTGAAAAGTTGACAATTTTTAATATAATCCAATTTATACATAAATTGGAAAAAAATTACAAACTTTTATAACTGTGATATATTCAAAGTAATCTTTGAATGGTATATTTACAGAGTTATTGAAAATATTTTTATAAAACATTATTTGAAGCATCATATTTCTAATAATATTTAAAATTAATGATGCTCTTTAAATAAGTTTTTATGATTAATAAAAAATTAATGATGCTCTTTAAATAAGTTTTTATGATTAATAAATTAATAATAAAATTTAGTATGCTGCTAATAAATGAAAGAAAAATCTTCAAACTGTTAAAATGAAATATTGTTCAGATTTCAATAATAGAACAAAGAAGTGAAATTATTTGTTGCTAATGATTAAATGCAAGATATTCATTTTCCCACCTCTTTTCCTAACATTAAACTGAATAACAATATGATGAGAAAAACTAAACAAGCAAAATAAAAAATGATTGCTCTTTGTATAACTAAATTAAATCTATTATGAGAATTTTAATATAGTCACACTATTTTTCTGTTCAATTGATTTATTAAACTTTAAAAAATATAAAAATAAGTTTGCCACTAATGAATTGACATTTCTTCCATCTTTTTCACTCCATTAGACTAAATTATTTTTCATTTTTGAATAGTATGATACATTTAAAATGTTTGTGCAGTTTCAGTATATACATATATCAGATATTTTTTTAAGTAGATATTTATGTAAAGAACTACCTATATATATAGGCTGCAAATGATTAAACATAAAAAAAAAAAAACATTTAATATACAAATAGTCTACATAATAAACATAAATTATATCCCCAAAATGAAAATAAAAGAAAAATAGCATGCATGTATTTTAGACTTGCTGATTAAATGATTTCAATACCACATACTAAATTCATAATATATATATTTAAAAAAACAATCTATTGTTCATTTCAATAAAAAAAAAAGAAAGAAATAATTATTTTCTCTCTCTTCCAAACAAAGTGATATGCAAATTTTTTTTTTTTTTTTTAAAAAAGGAGAAACTGAAATGAGTGTGCAAAAACGGAAGTAATTTTTCTTCTTATAAAGTCAGTTTTTCTTTTCGCTTGATCAGAAGGGAATACTACTTCATTCAGATACCAGAATTCCTACTATGCTTTATGAATAAAAAAGAAGGACACTACTAACAGTAAGTTAGATCTAATCTGAAACTGGCCAAAATAAAGAATTAGTACTTATTTAAATGGCAGCTTGAAATTACAAGGGCTATATTATCATCCTAAACGGATTTTTAATATTTGTCAAAAAAAAAAGTAAAATGACAATTATTTGTTTTGGGTGAGTCTTATATTTAAAGAGTGATTTGTACTTTATTTTAAATAATTTGGATTTGTAAATAATGCTTATTATCCAAGTATTATTTTGAAAGAAACTGTTAATTTGAAAAAAAAAAAGGAAAGAAATGTAATAACTTTTCTTTACATGTTAAAATTACTTTTTTTAAAATAATAATAATAATTATTATATATTACATATGTATGCTAAACTTATGAATTTTTTATATAAGTTATTAAGAGAAAAAAGGAAAGAAATAATGATAAACATGTAAGCGCAATGCATGCATATAAATTGCCCTAGTCTCAAATAATGGTAATTAATGATATAATTATTTCAATTAGTCTCATTTTTCATAGTTAAACTTGTATTTGATTACTGAAAAATGGATTTTATGTAGATGGATTTATATATGCAGTTGTTTGTTTAATGATTAATAGTTTACATAAGTTTGCATCTATATGGAAGAATACATTCCTATCAGTTTAATGAGTTAGGGATTGATCTCACAAGTCATTCCTGTATAAATAGTAATTGTATTAAATTAGGTTTAGAATTAAAAGGCCACTCCTTATAATTATTAAATAGATTTATTCAGTAAAGAATTCCTTATGATCATTGTGATAAAGACAGCGTTGATGTCTATCCCATATAGAGCATATGTATGTGTAAGTACTAAGAGACATACAAGTCAAAGAAATGTTATATTTATGAATTCATACATGCATAGAATTATATTCAAGTTTATTGAAATCAGGGTTTATATCATCTATGAATATATTGATACTATCATGTATAAAGATTAAAGAGCTTTGTTGAAAAAATTATTATATGATTTGTTACTTTATGTAAGATTGCGTGGCCTGTCATCGTTCATTGGAAGTAACTTATATTCTCCATGATTTAGTCTGGCAGTATAAATGAAGCTGTGCATTGGTTGCATTATTATATTGAATAAAATATTGATTTAAACATACATGAATTAGTTTATTTCCTGATGCTTAAAGACAGGTGACACCCATGTAATTTATGTAAACAAATAAATAAAAAAAAATGTAAAATGTTGAACTATGTTAAGTCTAACCATTACAATATATATATATATATACTCATATGTTCCTAACAGAATTGATTATTATTATTTTTTTTTTAATAATTCCTCACAGAAAATAGTTCTGGAACAGTTAGCAGATTCACTAATATTAAAAACTAGATATATCTTCACAAAAATGAAAAAGATCATTAGACTTCTGTAAATATTTCATGTCTTGAGCATTAAATTAATTAGAAAATACAGACATCTAATAAGGGAATACTTACATAAATTTACTGTTTAAATACTTTCAATAAATTATTGTACTGCTAAAGAAAAAGCTACAATAAAGATATTTCTTATCTTTCTCACTTTTTATCTTCCCATCAAGCAATTTTATAAGACTTAATTTTATTAAAATTTTAGCTGCTACACAGATCTGAAAACTTTTTTAAATGACTTAAAAATTTTTGGTAAAAAAAAATTCTGAAAAAAAAATTAAATTATTTTCATTAAGTGACAAAATTATTAAATCTACTTGTCAATGAAGTATAATTCATTAAGTTCAATACTTCAGATATTTCTTAAAGTGACTTTCCTAAACTGATTTTTTTTATTTTTAAAAAAAAAAAAAACATTATATCATTTGAAATATTCTTAAAAGTTTAAAATGTCTGCACATTTGATTGAAAAAATGATGTTTAAGTCAATGATTCTTTTTCATTCAAATATTTTAAAAACTATTTTTAATTAAATATGAATCATCAAATGGGAATAATATGATGAGATTATTAATATTAAAAAAAATCAACATCAAATATTTTGATCGATTCTTTGACAAACAGATTATACTGTTTATTTTGTAGTAAATTACTAGGAAACTTATGTTAATAAGAATGGCACTATAGCTCAAGAAAATCAATCTAATTCATTCAATGTTTCTGAAGAATGTAAATAGTTTATTGATTATACTATTTTCACATAGTGCCAAGAGATTATTTGAAGCAAGATGAAAACATTGATTCTATATTTCACTATCCATTCAATTTTTACAAAAGATTATGACAACCATAATTTGTAATATCCATTTAACAAATCTAATTTTTGTGTGTTGCTAATATCATTATATGCTTTCACAGCTCCATGTGAATTATAATAGCTTTATCCTTAAAATCAATGTTATCAATTTTTTGTTTTACTTTTAAGTTGTTAGATAATCCAATAAAGTTTATGATTTCCTGTTATTTTTTTTCCTTTCTACCATTTTTATAATACTAGCTAAAAATAGATAGTTAATAATTACAAGTAGATGAAAGAATAAAAAAACTTAACATTGACAATTACTTCGAAATTGAAACAGGCAAAACTCTCCATACAGTAGTGCCACTCGGTGCCAACCAGAGTAATCAATGGATGCCAGAAGCTTTCTCTCTGGTTGGCACTGAGTGGCACTACTGTATGGAGAGTTTTGCCTGTTTTAATAACAGTAATGTGCTAGCATAAGAAATAGTGATCATGTGATGTTTAGTACTTTGAAATTATGATTTTCATTTACATTTCTAATAAATTAAAATTTCCTCTTGAAGATCAACAATATTTATGATACTATTACAGTAAATCAATTTCTTTTTGATTTGGCCATTATTTAAATGTTTAATGACAAAATTATTAATTATTTTTTTACAGCATTGTTATCAATGTAAACTTTAATTAACATTGCAAAGCAAAATAATGCTAAATCTATAAAAGTAAAATTAAAGTATCCAGCATAAAGAAAAATTTCTTACAAAGAAAAAATTTAATTTGTATATTACAAAATAATGATCATCAAAAATTGCAAAGACATAAAATTTTGAATTATTTACCTGTTCGGAAATGAACTTTTCCAATTCTTCAGACAATTTATTCCTCATTTCATAAACATATTCTTCTAAAGAATTTTTAGCATCCGCCTTTTCTTTTTCTAATTTATCTTGCATGATCATTTTACTCTAAATAAAAGTATTTAAAAACATTTGTCAATTAGCAATTAAAAAAAAAAAGGCAAAATATTTTTTCTAATAAACAAAAAGTACCTCTTGCTCTATATAAAGATTTAATTGATCCTTATTTAACTGAGGGACTCTTATCTCGATAGGCAATTCAATAGTTTTTATTATTTTCTTTGCTTTTTTGGATGCTGGAGGTTCTGCTTTTTTCTCTCCTGGAACAGCTTCTTTATCCTATAAAATATTTTTATGTTGCTTATTTTAATCAATAACAATTTTTACATTAAAATATAATAAAATATTTATGCAAATAAATATAATTTGATTTAAAAAAGAAAAAAATACCTTCATTTCTTGGTCAACTGGTTTCTGTTCTTGACTGGCTTCATTTGCTTTATCTGTTTCCATATTCTGCAAATAAAACAAAATAGTAAAAATGTTAGCAAAATACTACATTTACAAAGGTTTGAAATCTATATTTGTTCAGTCAATTGCACCACTAAATCAATAATAAATCCTGCATTCTACTATGCAATGGCAAACAGCTACTGACAATGATTAAATATATTTTAATCAATTGTTCCACTTGTTACTGTGAGGACACTTTTATTATCAACATATTTGTTTTCCAAACTTTTTTAAAAATAAATTTGTTTATTTGCTAGATATGAATCACAGATTTACATTACTTTAGGGATAATTATTATTAAAGAATATAATCTATAAATTGACTAATTCCAGAATAGAAATTATACATATCAAACAATTTCTTCAATCAACTATAGATGACTAAGTTATGATTTCAATAAATAAAAAAACTATAAAAATAATATATCTATAAATTGTCACAATATGTTAAGCTTGCACAGTTCTGAAGAAAATTTATAATGTAGAAGCCACTTTCTAATTTTTTTATGTTTAAACAAAAAGAAAAAAAGCATAACGAAAATTTTTAGTAAAATATTTATACTATTTGGTAAACAGAATAGAAAGTCTCAAAAAATTTTACGATTAGATAAATGTAAAAATATCATGACAATATGTGAAGTAACTACATTATATCATACACACAATGCAACAGCAAAGAATCTATACGCCTATGGTTCTGCAGATTTAATGCTAAAATTGAATAATTAATTTATCAAGTTTTGTTTATTATGCCTTGATTAAAACTTAGTTCTTTCAAAAAGATTGTTTCATGGTTATGAAGTAAGAATTTATACCATTTGTAGAAAAAAAAAAAAAAATTCCCCAATAAGAAAATCAAAATTGCCCCAATGAACTGAATTTGAAAACTAAAAATAAGTAAATATAAATTTGCATGAACAATAAATCTAATTTCATATAAAATCATAAATATTTAAGTTTAAAATAATATTTTTTTTAATTATCATTAAATAGAATGATTCTTAAATTTCTAGATAAAAGTTTCAAATATCCTTGACGAATAATAAAGGCATTAAAATTTAAAATGACTAATTTATATCCCACTCTCCTCAATAAATTAATACAATGTTATTTATAACTTATATAACTTTTTCGTTTTTATAGATAATTTCATTACAAAATAATTTATTAAGAGAATTTACTTTGAAAGCATACATGTAAACAATATAACTGACATGATTGTGACTGAAATAGATGAAACACAGAACCTGTTTACTAATTATAAATTCATTTCACAATGAAAGCCTTTCCAGAATAAATGACTTATAAAGACATAGTTACAGCAGTAAAACATCCTCTAAAAAGCCTAATGTGAAATAATATATTAAATACTACCTTCTGATCATAAGTTACGGCTTCTCAATATACATATTCAATTCTTTTAATCAGGTTAATAAAAAAAAAGATTTAAGTTTTTTCACTAATAAACAATATCTATATAGCTACTGATTGTGTAAAATCAACACATTAGTGATTGCATGTGTAATTTATTATTCATTTTGGTTTTCATATGTTATAAATAAGTACTTATTATATAGTGATTGCTTCAACTTTAATTTCAATATTTGTTTAAAATGCTGTGAAGTTATAAAAGTCCAATAAATAATCTATACGAATGCCAAGAACATATATTATCTTGATGCTTAGCTAATATAATGAAATCAATTTTTTTTTTTTAAAAAAAAAAACTAGATTAAAACATGATAAAATATATTATGGTGCACTTTACTGATTTGAATTAATTCAAAATAATATTATTTACAGGAATTGTATAAAATAGCAAAAATCCTTATGATAATTTGAGAAATATCACTGCCACATCATTCTGCACCAAGAGTATCTAATAAAATATTATGGCAATCCTTGAGCAGAAAGCAAGGTTTTTGAATACTGTATATCGATCTTTCATGCTGTTCAAAAAATGTAAAAATGACATACAATAATATTTAAAACAGATGATTGGAGAAGTCACAGGAAATATATAGCATTACGGTTATGCTTTTCAATTATGAATGCAAAAAGTGTTAACCATTCGGAAAAATCACACATAATGAAATTGGTCACCATAAATAATGAAGTACATGTGATAAATATAATGACAAATGTTGAATAATGATGGAACTAAAAAAAAACCATAACATAACCCGCCATATCAGCCTGGGTTATAAATTTTTTTGTCAAAAAATATAATTGGAAAAATTATAAATAATTCACTTGACAAAATGATCATTTATTCTTTGTTTTTTAAGAATCGTCACAGCTTCCATGATCATATTATTTATATAGATAGCAGGACCATCAATATTCTACCTGTGAACCTCAAGGCAAATTATTTAGATAGGCAATGGAGTGTTTACATGTGTACAAATCTCTAGTAATTTTTCAGCTATGATTTTATTCATAATATTCATCGCTCTTATAAAATACTGATTTTTCATCATGTGTCTAATAGTTTGATAGTCACCTTATTAATTAAGAGTCATCACTCTACTAGGAAACATTAAGCAGTTAACAATTTTGGATATTGATGATTCATTAAATCAGGCACTAACATTTACTGATAGTTTTAAAAATTTTAAAATACAGAATCCTTATAGTAGGTGTTACTGCTATTTTATCCACACATTGTATTTTTCTCTGTCAACAAACTTGTTAAAATATGTAGAACAGTTGCAGTTATTGACTATATATATTTGCAAACATTTCATTTGTTCAAGAGTAGCAGATGAATTTAAAGCTTACGGTGGTTTTATATTCTATTGCAATATACAAAGCATAACAAAACAAAAAAATACACAATTTTAACTCATTTTATTATTACAATTTATTTGATTTACAAACGGCAAATTTTTGCATTACAATTTTGACAATCCTCAGTTAAAGATTTATATTAATTAGCTTAATATAAATACATGTAACAATTCAATTTCATCTCTTATATTCCATATTTAATATCTTTCAAAATACACTTAAAACTTCCATTCCACCACTATCCATACACATCCTAGAGTATTAAGATTTGATTATAACAATCTAAACATATGGTTACTAATATTTATAATTTGCAAAGTTTAATAATTGAATGTAAAACGTAATAATGAAAAATAATTATAAACAATTGTTGCTCCACCATTTCATCAATACCTTAAAACCAATAGCATAAGTAGTTTTTTTTCATAAACTTGGCCCATCGACTTTTCAATAACTTCATAAATAAATGGTTATTTGCTCAGAAGAACACGTGATGTAAAACTATCAGAAATGACAAGTTGAGTAATTATCTAGAAATCTTGAGTTTTTCAGTTGAAAAACTTTAAAAAGCCACTTTCTACTTTTTGAATAAATTTTCTAGATTCCTTTATAATGCTTATTGACTAATTAATTGCCTTTAAAAAAAAAAAAAATCCATACTAAATTATCAGAAGAAAGTCATCAGGGATTTGAAGCAATAAACATTTACCATCATTAAACTTTTAAGTATTAACTCTCCAATACTATGATCAGTTTTTAAATAGTAATATTAGGTATTGAATGGCACACATGTCTACAACTGTCATCACATTGCAGTGCTATAACCTACCAGTACATTCAGAAAATCTAACATCACTATTACAGCTATTCTATTTTTATTTGTAGCTTATTTATTAATATTCTCTCAATTTTTTTATATGGCTAATGCAAAGAATATATTATATTCTCTTTATCAATAATAGTGGTGTCTGCATACAGGAGATAAATTGTATCTACCTTGCTTTTTATTAAAAAAAATAAAAAATAATTTAAAATTCTGCCTCTAAACATGCTAATACAAAAAAATAATCACAAATCAAGCTAATATTTAAATGCATATACTAACATCATCCTTGGGAGAGGTTTGTGTTTCATCTTTTGGACCATTCTGTACTTCGCTGTCATTAGATGAAGATTTTTCATTTTCATCAATGTCCATTGCTTCTTCATTATTTTCTTCAACTCCCATTACTTTTTCTACTAATGAAGCACTACTCACTGAAAAGATTCCATGAAGATTAATACGCACTTTGACTTTTACCTTTTGGGACTCATTTGCAGCATTCGGTGTTACATTACTAATTCGGAAATCACCTGTTAAATAATTATATAAAAAACAATGAAGTATTTTATTAATTAAAATTAAGATTTATAAAATTTTTATTGCATAGAATTAATGGATTTATTTATACAATTATAAATTTCTAAAATGTAGCCATAATAGTTAGTAAGATATATATATTACGAGATTCAGAGGAAACAGTTATATCCTATTATCAAAATGACATTTTATTGTGGAAACAGTTACTTTTTTTGAAAAAAGTATTTGTACAGGCTGGTTTTTAAAGACAAAATATAATATTTAAATACTAAAAATTCCATATAAAATTTAAAAGGGCCATCTAGGATTAACAAATAGCATTTTAACCTGATATAATTTTTTTTTTTTTTGAAAACCAAGCTATTTTCAATGCAAAGAGCAGAATATCAAGCACATATACATCTTATGTATGCTGAAAAAAATCTGATGAAACTTTTTCGGAATCTTAAAAAAATAAAGTGATATAAAAATGTGTTTGTGAAAACTATCAACCAGTATTATATAAAAAAAACCTCCATGAAGTGACAAAATCCATAAACTTCAGGTGCATATTGTAATGGTACGGTCCTTTTTCAGGAATCGAGGTAGTCACATCTAACTATAATCAAACTTAGGGTCTTCATATAGGATGCCATGGATGAAACGATGTAATTATAATCTAAAATTGAATCCACATTAAATAAGATAATTTAAAATCAAATTATTCAATACTGATGCAACTTAGACTAATTTATCCAATCTACATCTCTATTAATAATCCCCTTATGCTCAGAATTCGAACTCAGGGCAGATGTTGCATTTAACTCTCTTCAGGCATTACCATCAATATCCCATAGTAATAATTAATTCAATAATAAAAAGAAAATTTTTTTAAGATACTAGTATATTAAATTGATATGATATATATGTGTGAGTATGTGCACTTTATTTAGTAAAATAACTAAATAAATCACACAAATAAAAAACCCGCTTAAATTTAAAATCAAATTTAACGAATTTATTAACAAGTAACAATATAATAATAATAATAAATAAATTATGATAATATGTGTTTACATATATTCATACCATTTATAATATTAAGTTATCTATAGTCTTCCCTTATTCCCATAATAGCAATATATTTCATAACATGAACACTTCAATAATTTATAAAATAATAACTGTAAGTTTAAAATTTCCAAAAAAAAATTATAATATAACTAATTAAGTATAAATTCAAAATTATGTGTATCAAAAAATAATACATATTATAAAATCCTTGTAAAGTAACATTATTATTATTATTATAAATAAATCCCTGTATGTGTTGTCATAAAATGAAAACAAATAGATTTCATACAAAGAAGTTAGCCTTTCACACAAAGAGATATCACTATGTTAAATATATTAGTAATAAATGAAATCCTATAGTGCCATGTAAGATTCAATGTGGAGAATGACAAATTCTTACCTCCAAATTGAAATAGTTTTAAATTTTACCTCAGTCAATGTTGCTTTTAAAATATATATAAAAAACCTAGATTTTATAAAATAAATAATAATATTTTAAACAGCATTAAACTGTTGCACATGCGATTTTGGATTTTAACTATAAAATGAATGAATACAAACACTTCAAGCATATGATAAAGTCTTTGGAAAAGATAGAATGGCCATTCTATCTTTTCCAAAGACTTTATCATATGCTTGAAGTGTTTGTATTCATTCATTTTATAGTTAAAATCCAAAATCGCATGTGCAACAGTTTAATGCTGTTTAAAATGTTACAGTTTGTAAAAAACATCGCGCTATATAAAATAATTGACTTAAAATAATAATAAAAAAAGTTCAACTTAATGATCCTCTCTTTATCTTGATATAAGTAACTTTATAAAACAGAGTACTCTCAACATAAATGATTTCAAACAACAAAGAAAATAAAGTTAAGAAGTCGATATTATAGCACATCAATATTTTCCAAAAAATTGAATAGAATAATAATTTCAAGTATTTCGTTCCTAGATGAGATGAAAAACGTTCTTGAATAATAAAATTCCACGATATTTGTTAATTATCATTCGCAGAAGTAATCAAATTATCCTATCCTTTAAGATCCTTTATATTGTATATGATTGATATTTTTCTTCGCCAAGTTACTCCATTATCAATCAACTCTTCATTAGAAATAATGATGATAAAATACATATATATATATATTAGGCATTGTGTAGGAAATAAAATTACATTTTATTCGTTAAACATCAACATTCCGTTCCAGACACTTGGTGTTTAGGCACAATATATCTTCATGAATTCTTGTCTCCTTAAATATTTAATCTGAATTCAAATAAACATTTAGAAGAAATTTCTTTTTGTTAGAATTTTGATTTAGAATGATCCTCTAATTTTCTAGTTAATAAATAATATATTAATAATTACTCTTTAAAAGTATAAACGATGAAATTCACGAATAATTTATCTATTCTCTTTGCGAATTTGAAATTCCTTTATAATATGATTTTATTTTGAAGAAAGTTCTTTAAACTATTAATTTATTTTCTTTTAAATGTATTCTTAATTCGAACACAACCAGATTAACGAGTGTAGTGAATACTTCATTAACAAAAGATAAGATTAAATTATAAAAATTTGTCTTGGTTTTTATACTGGGATCAATTTCCAGTAGCATATATAATAATGCTTTTTGTGATTTAATATTCTCCTATCATTGACAATAATTAACATTTATAATTAAATTCTAAACTTTCATTTCCTTTGTTTTAATTACTATGACATGATGTTGACCTATAGTTTTATCGATGTCTACATTTTAATTAGTAAAATTCAATTAATTAAAACAATTATTTATATATGTGTGTAAATACAATAAGATACTCATTTTAGAATTATTAATTTCATGGTAAATTATTTAATTAGATATTCTAATTTGATATTTTTAAAGTTTAAGTTATTTTATATGTGTATATATACTGTATTTAAAAAGTAATAAGTATGCAATATATTTTTTTTATGTGCTGATAAGAGTTATTTGGTAGTCTTCTCTTAGCATGTTGAAAACGCTTGAGGGCATAATTTCTGCGCAGATCCAGAGAAATATGCCGTTTAAGTGGCCACGATTGTCTGCGGTGCCTATTTCTATGCTACAGCACAGAAATTGGCCACAGCCGCTTACGGTTACACAGTTTATATGAACAATCCCAATTAAAATTTCGCTAGGGTATTTTTTGAGGGTGTCTGTAATTGAGACTGTCAAAAGTGTTTAAATTTGCATGCTCAATTCATTATTTTCCAAATCCAATGATGTAGTATGAGGTAATAAAAATTGTGAAAACTTTGTCCAACTTCTCTAGTCAAAAGTGACACTTTAATCAATTGTCAAAAGGGAGGTGTAAGTGTGATTTTTACAAAATCATGCCTGTGTGAGAAAAATCGCGAGACCAATAAAATGGCTGAAATTAAACAATTTTAAAGTTTGGCATTTACCATGTAAAGAACATGACATGATCTAATTCTTACAGCATAGAAACAGCTCGGCACAGCCAGAAAATCACTGGACACCTATCTGGCGAAGTGTCCACAAATGTGAAGACCTCTTCTAGGCCATTTTATTAGAACTTTGAGTTGCGTGTCGCTCAATATAATTTGGAACTTGTTTGTTGAAGTATGTATTATTTTTTCACAGAATTGTTTATAACTCTAACAATATTATTTAAATGTGTAGAAATAATATTTTCTGTCTACATAGCTTATCAAAGATTCCATTTCACAAATAATATTTATAACCAGAAAAAAAAAAAAGGATTATTTTCTTTTAATATATCTTGAAAACCAGTGAAAAATGATACCTAATATTATCTAAATTACTAAGTACTATTTTATAAATTTTCAAAAAAAAAACTTAGTTTGTTTTAAATAAAAATTTTTTATTAACGGACGAATAAAAAGATTTATCAAAAATATACTTACAAAGAGCAAAATTTTCTATTATAACGAAAGCACATACCCAACATAATCTTTGAATATGTACATAAGAAGCTCTTTATCTGAAAACAACAAGTTATCTAAGCAAGAGAGTATCCTAACCAAGTGATAATACTTAATTGTTGACAATAATTTGCTTCTCTTTGCCCTTCTTATTCTATTGCCTCATATTTTAAATTACATCATAAATTTTAAAGAGTTTTTTATATTATTAAGATATAGAGTTTAAATTTTAGTATATTTGTTCAAAAATACTATTGGTATAGGCAAAACATAGCTCAAAAAACAATGCAGATTCAGCTATGATATTGCATTCAAGCTATGAGTGATTGGGTATACTAAAGAGTACGAAATTAGGGCAGCAGAGAGAAATTTGATAAAAACTTGGAGAAGACAGGAAGAGGACGTACAAAAAGCTAGGCATAGTAAATACAATCTGCGATATTAAATTGCAAAGTGACCGGAACTAAAAAAAGAATTAAAAATTTGGACATTAGATGACAGAAGCTCAGGATTTCAGTTTCCACAAAAATTATTCAACAAGCAAGACTAATAGCTACTAATAGAGGCATCCCTAATTTTACAGGATCAACATCATGGTATTCTAGATTCATGAAAAGAAAGGACCTATGTATGCAAAAGAAAGAAAAATAGCCCTGGAGATGAATTTCTGGTTTTGAGAATGAAGATTAAAAGGTACCTAACTACAGTGTTCTCTAGTTACATTTTTTGTAGACCTAAACAACTATAAAATTAGTGCAGGAAATCATTATGGAAATTTGTGAAAAAATGTAAAAAAATATTTTTTTTCTTAAAAATGTGTATTAAAAAGGGGAGTAATTTTTCTTGATGTCATTCAGAAAATTTTTCTTACCATTTTTTGTAAAAATTTTCTAAATAATCATCATAATTTTCGACTGAAAAATAATATCCAAATTTAAATTAGATTTCATTTTATCCTAATGCTTCTAATTTTTTTTTTTTTTTTATAAAAAATCTTTTATAAACCTTTCCATTCTCTGTATTTGTTTTTATCTATTTTCTTTACAATCTACCACACAATATATATATATTGTAACCATATGTTTTGGCTTAAAGATAGTAGGTTTTATCTAGTGCAGCATTTCCCAACCTTTTTTGGCTCGCGTACCACTTGGTAGTACATCGCGCTAAATTGTACCACTTTCTAAAAAATGATTGTATTTCGTGAAATTTGTTATTGCGAGTGTGTTATTTTATTTGCTTTATAATTATTATAGGGTGACCATGTATGTATTCACATCTCATAATTAGACAAATTACATTGAAACACGCCTAAACGTCACGCCAGATTATAAACTCACTGTAACATATTTATATGTATGTGTTTGTTCAAAGTTTCATATTTTTTCCAAAATAATTTATTAAAGATTACATTATTACATTAAAGGTTATTTGGTACATATTTTGTTCAAAGTGTTTTCTCATTCCTTCATTTGAGTCTGTTTTCTCTTTTTTGGAGCATCTTGCTATTGGTTGGGCCATGGAGAGGATAAATCTAGCATGTCCCAAGTCATGGCAAAAATAACCTCAGGGGTTATCAGGCTATCTCTTGTTCTTGTTTTCTTTATATTGTTCAGCATGAAGTTAATAGGATTAAAATTTTGATGATTAAATACTAGCTTACATCTAGTAATCCACAATAGATGATCAAGAATTAATGAGAATCTAATTTCTGGGTATGATTCTTTTCTGATATATTCTTTCAAATTAAATAATTTAGATTGATTTGCCTTGATCCGACTCATTATTTATCTACTATTTTGTCATATTTCGTTTACTAATAAATGGTTTTAATAAAAACACAAAATTATAAAAAAAACAATTAGTATATTTTCTTATCATAATCAAATATTTTTATAAAATAAATTTAATGAGATCTTTGTGCTTGTTTCAAACAACATAATTTTTTTAAATTTGGTTCAAAAGATGCGAGGTATACCCTTAAGTCTACAGCTGCATTCAATCTGTTTCGATACTTATTTTTTAAAAAAATATATGAAGAAAAAGCTCTTCTTACTAATTCCGTACTAGTAAACGGTAATAATAATTTAAGAGCTTTCTCAGAAAGTTGTTCATATTCTTTAATGTTTAACCAAAAATTAATTAGATTGTGTCGTTTGAATTCTACTTGTAAAGTTCTGTCACATGATAATTCTATTAAATTTTCTTTATCCTTTATTGATAATGATGTAGCTTTTTCTAAATTTTCTGCATAGAAGGGGTTTGAAATCCAACTATCATTTGTGTTTTCGGGTTTTGAAAAATATTCCATGAAAGACAATTTTAATCCTGTTAAATGTGCTATTATATTTTCTCTTATATCTTGAGACAGACTAACCTTATTTTCAAACAAAAAAATATGCAGAGTTTCGAATACTTCCAGTTGATTGTTTTCGATACTTATATATATATTACTGTTTTCAAAAATCTAATTTCTTAATCATACTTTCAATTTTATCATTAAGATTAAAGATCGTTATTGACTGTACATATCAACAACTTTACTGTATAATATTATTAATTAAAATAATTTTTATGAATTATAGGAAAAGACGTTTTTATATTTTTATGATTTAATTTTTTTTTATGATCTAGTGAATAAATGTGTAAAATTTTAAATGGTAATAATTGCTAAGATATTGAACATCAATGTGTAGAGACTAGTTATAGAATGAAATGCTTGTGGATAATAATTTTCCCACTAAGCAAAAGCTCATTAATAAATATCCTAAGAGGTGATGATGATCTTGACTGTTTGGGAGACACTGGAAAGTCTGATGGAATAGATATTTATCTCATAAATATTTTATCACAATTTCCAGTGGTAGCTAGTTAAATAATATTTTAATAGTATAAAACCAACAATCAAAATCAATTTATAATTCTTTTGAATTTTCTTATAAACAATCTTTAAATATACTGTATTTTAATGTAAATTGAAATGCATCAGTCTAGATGATTCTCACTAGAGGGATAAAACTTAATTTATTCACATTTTACAGTGATTGGCCCATAATAGAACCAATCCTGCCATGCAATATAAAATATATAATATAAAAGTTTGTAGGGGGAGGGGGACTATTCTAAGAAATGTAAATGGAACAAGACTACAACTCCACTTCTGAAGTAAAATAGAAGAAATAAGGTACAAAATAATAATTTTAAATTAATTGGGACAAAATTTCATAGATAGATGGATTTGAATACTATGGAGTAAACTTAATAACCCTGTGAATCTCTACACAACTTTTCATCATCTTAGATTCTTAACTTTGCCTACTGAAGAAAACACTGGAAGGACCGCTATTTGAATAAGTACTTGCCAAAATGTACTATTTGGAAAGGAAAATAATACCAGAAAATGTAAGCATTTATTTTTGTTTTCTTTATTTTAACCAATTATCAGAACTTATAACACAAAAGTTATTAGACTGAAGAGAAAAAAAAGATTAAAGTATTTTAATTTTCGCGCTACCATTAATTTAGCATTAAGCAGAAAAATCCGTTTGTGTATAAATTAATATTTCAAGAAAATATTCTAAATCATTTTAAGAAATAATGAAGAAATTAAAATTTCACTTTAAATCATATAAAGTAATTAGTTTAAAAAAAAAAATGCATAAAATATTTCTTATGTCATTGGAAGGAGAAATCGTCTGCTTTGATATTTCCCGGAAAGTAGTCAGTCACGTATATATATTCTTAATAGTTGCTTAATATTAAATCAATTCTATTTAACATTCTTAAATATGAAATAAATTGCCAATAATAGTGAATAAAGAAATATTGATTTTTTCCCCCTTGATTATGCAACCTATAAAGTAATAATATTTTAAGTGTTTAAAATTACCCAGATTATTTAAGATTGTGACAATTACTGTGGACGGAAAAACCAAGTAAACAAAATTCATAAATGATTTAAAAGTTTATTTCCAAAGATCGTAATAAACTGATTATAATTGTGCCACATTTGGAAAAATATATATGTTACATATTAATTAAAATGAAAAAAAAAACAAGTAAACAAAATTCATAAATGATTTAAGTTTATTTTCAAAGATCGTAATAAACTGATTATAATTGTGCTACATTTGAAAAAAAAATATATGCCACATATTAATTAAAATCACTTAGAAGATCGTAATTTGCTGATAAAAGGGAAGTGAAAGAAGTATTTATTTATTTATCGTTAGTAAATAACTTGCAACGTAATAACATTTTAAAAGGTTTTTAAAATGACCCAGATTATTTAAGAGTATGACAGATCTTCGCGCAGATGAAAAAAAAGAAAAAAAAACAAAAATAGACAAATCAATAGATATCAATTAAACCTATTTTAAGTGTCTTATTCTCGAAAATGTTTTAATATTGCTTCAGTATGCTTACATTAGTACACAAACTGATAAAGGATTTCTATTGTCATTGGAAAAATGTTTGAATTTTGTCTGAAGATGTTAATATCGAACCAGATAACCAATATATATATATATTTTACTCGGGAATGTTTGCTTATCATATCCGTTTTCATGTGTTTTACTTATAAGAATGAATCAAATTTCGATAAAGTCCAATGGTAGAAACTGTAATATTTGTTTAGTTTGTTAATTGCTAGATATAATATTGTAATGCGTTTTTTTTCTTTCATGTGTTATTCAGATATTAGGTTTTTTATATATATATCAGGGTATAAAATATACTAAGTAATGATGTAGCTGTGTATAAAGTTATATACATTTATTATCCATATTTATATTATTTTCCCAATGGAGGGAAAGCATAAAATAAATGCTATATATCGGGTAAGAAAGAGAAATGTTTACCTCTTTCATTGCTCAAACAGATGTTAATATTATATTGAGGAGGGGAACAAATAGACCCAAACTGGTCAAAAATATACACATAATGATACCATTGTTCTATTATATAAAATAATTTAATAAGCTTTTTTTTTTATTATTGCTTAATTTTGATTATGAACGAAATATCCACTTTAAATACAAAATGTAGTTTAATCCTCCTTGTTTACGTGTACATGGCTTGCTATAATAAAAGATATAATTATTGTTTTGAAATAATTAATGGTTATTTTACTGATATTGGTGGTCTGTTTATAAAACATTAACAGTTTCTGCAATGTGCAATGGAATATTTATGTTTCCACTTAGATTATTAGTGTTGTTTTACCTTGCTATTGTATTGATCAGAATTTGTGATAGATTTTAGGATGAGTTAGGGCTACCTATAAGAGCCTTAGATATAATAATAATTAATATTGTACATGGGATGATAGAGAATTCCCCATTGTGATTAATATGAGAGGATGATATTGTTGGGGCTGATTAAGAGTTAGTGCTTAGAGCATAGTAAGCCTAAAAAAGGATGATCCCATGGTCTGAATTCTGTTTTCCAGTGGAGAGGCACTGCCCACACTTTTATACCTATGAAAAGGTATCAGAATTGGCCATATTCTTACACAACTATTATGTTGTTTCTTGATATACAACTATCATGTTGTTTTGTAGAGTCTCCTTTATTTAGATCCCTCAAAAAATTATATAGTTAATATTCCACCGTGTATGATAAAGTGTAGTGTGTTTTAGATCGAATGGCAAGGATAAGATAAAGCCTGATATAGCTATAGTGTTGTCTAATAGAAATAGTGTCTTTCTGATGTTGTGTAATCTTCATCAGTTTATAAACAGACCAACCAAAAACTAACTAGTGTTTGTAGAACATCTACATAAAAGAGCAAGGTGTGTACATGGACAATGTGGATTGGTTTTCAACAAGTAGGTATTTACTGATGAATTAATAATCAGTTAATTAATAAATGGTTAAGTTGTGGACAAAGTGAATGTTTTTGGTGTCATGTGTGCATTTAACTGATGATGTTTGCCCCACGTTAATGCAAATAAAATTTTTTATATAGTAAATTATAATAAATTATTACTTGTATTGGAATGTGATAATTGCCCTTATCATATTCTAATAACTCAAACAGCTATAATTTGATATAATAAATTGTAATTTAGTTTTTTTTTATTTCAAAGTTGCGTATATCCAAAGGATATTAATACATTTTGTTTGCAATTTCAATGCTAAAATAAGTTTAACTATCTTAGTCTACCTGATAGAATAATAAAGAAACATATCCAAAATGTTTGTCATATTAGTTGGTTATTACTTACCACATCATTAATTTCCATTTCTAATTTTGGAATGGATTTATCTTGTTTCGTGTAATGTGTCTGAAAGAGACTTGTACATAATGTAAATAAATATTGTTGTGTTAAAAATTTATTTAGTTGTCAGTATTCTTATTGCTAATCAACACATTATATTATTGTTATTGCTATCGACATATCCTGTGATTATAGTGAAATTGCCATCAATCAATATTGTAAAGGTCACTATATGTAGGTATATCAGAATAATTGTGTTAAGCCCTATAATTTATAAGTATATCTAGGGCATCCTAACTTAATAATTAAACATACTAACCTAAAGAATATTAGTTTAAGTGATATACTAAAAGATTAAAAACCTAATATTGGTTTGATCAGTTCATTTGAATCCACAGATCTATCATTCACTGGTCTTGGTCACCTTGTTTCTAATTAATGGAGAAAGAAAGTTGGAAAGCTATTACGTTTAGCTATTGAAAAATTACTCTTACTTATTGGAACTTAAAGTTTAGCATAGTTAGGGAATTTATAGAATTTATTTAAAATTATTGAATATGGTTTAGTAATTCAATTCAGTATTAAGAGCTATTTTATGTGTGTTATGCTTGGGTAGTGGTAAAATCCCTCTCACTGACCCAAGTGTATCTTGTATATCACCCTTTAAGCTATGTGAACCCTGAGAAGGATAAGTTATATCAATTTGTGATAGGATTTGAATTTAGGGTAAATTTGTATCCAGTTAATTATTGTAATTAGAGTGGAATTGTGTTACATTCACCGTGAGATATAAGGTCAACCAAACTTTAAAGTATCTATTGCTTCTTTTGTCTGAAATGTATAGTTGGTTTTGACTTTATGGTGAATATTCTGGTCTTAGTAAGCTTAGAATCTGTATTTTATTTAATTGTCTTATCATTTAATTCAATATCAAATTTAGAGTTCTGTACATCATCTTTCATCATCATCATTCCTCTCCTCTGTCATTTCAATCTTTCTTTATTCTCTTTTTTCATCCTAATTCACTCATCATTCATTAGCTCTTACTCCATTCTCATCTTAATCATCCATTAACTCTTACACATCTTCATTCTCAGACTCATTTTATTTTATTATTACTTATTTTCATCATTCATTTAATCATTTACATCCTTATTCACTTATTGCCTAATTTATACTTCTAATTTCATATTCATTCCATCGATCTAATTATTATTTATTCATTAGTTTGACAAATATGAAGTTTATTTTATAATTTTTTTGTTTGTTTGCTTGTTAGTGGATTTTGAGGCTAGCTTGACCAGAAATTATTAATCCACCTTGTGATCTTCTCTAAGATTATAGTTTCATGTGAGCTTAGCTAATTAAAGAAATCATCTTTAGTTTATCATTTATTTTAGATATATATTCTAGATTAGTTGTAGCTAGGAAAGTTACAGAGAAAGATATGATTTCCAAATGTATAAATTGGACTAGTTAGATTAGGGGGAAAGGCTACAGGTAAGATTATAGCGCCTAAAATGTGTGGTATGATTTATTTATGATTATAGAAATATGTAGGCCTGATTGTCCAATGATCAGAGGAGAAGGTTACAATATATATATATATGTCCAAAAGATGGCGCTATACCAAAACCGCCGAACAAGTGTAAGATTTGTTTTACATAAACGAAAAAAGAGTCAGAAATTAACTACCTCTTTCATTTGCTCACCCCCAGATCAGCTGATTTCAAGCTGGTTTGCTATCCTCAGTGGGGGATAGAGTATAGAAACTAGATCTAAAACACTGACTCTCAAGTGTTCATGCAAAACGTTTCTATCAGATTGCAAGCGTGAATTTTTCAGACCGGTAAAGTCTTCAAACCCAGCCTAGCAAGCCAGATATTTATATGGGTCTGATCTCAGTTCAGAATCACCATATAATCAAAGTCTCTGCAATATATATCATTGCAAGAAAACTTTAAAGGTACATTTATGAAAAAACAAAAACAAGTTAATCACAACCTGCTATCACTTGTTATTTATGTCCAAAAGATGGCGCTATACCAAAACCGCCGAACAAGTGTAAGATTTGTTTTACATAAACGAAAAAAGAGTCAGAAATTAACTACCTCTTTCATTTGCTCACCCCCAGATCAGCTGATTTCAAGCTGGTTTGCTATCCTCAGTGGGGGATAGAGTATAGAAACTAGATCTAAAACACTGACTCTCAAGTGTTCATGCAAAACGTTTCTATCAGATTGCAAGCGTGAATTTTTCAGACCGGTAAAGTCTTCAAACCCAGCCTAGCAAGCCAGATATTTATATGGGTCTGATCTCAGTTCAGAATCACCATATAATCAAAGTCTCTGCAATATATATCATTGCAAGAAAACTTTAAAGGTACATTTATGAAAAACAAAAACAAGTTAATCACGTAACCTGCTATCACTTGTTATTTATGTCCAAAAGATGGCACTATACCAAAACCGCCGAACAAGTGTAAGATTTGTTTTACATAAACGAAAAAAGAGTCAGAAATTAACTACCTCTTTCATTTGCTCACCCCCAGATCAGCTGATTTCAAGCTGGTTTGCTATCCTCAGTGGGGGATAGAGTATAGAAACTAGATCTAAAACACTGACTCTCAAGTGTTCATGCAAAACGTTTCTATCAGATTGCAAGCGTGAATTTTTCAGACCGGTAAAGTCTTCAAACCCAGCCTAGCAAGCCAGATATTTATATGGGTCTGATCTCAGTTCAGAATCACCATATAATCAAAGTCTCTGCAATATATATCATTGCAAGAAAACTTTAAAGGTACATTTATGAAAAAACAAAAACAAGTTAATCACGTAACCTGCTATCACTTGTTATTTATGTCCAAAAGATGGCGCTATACCAAAACCGCCGAACAAGTGTAAGATTTGTTTTACATAAACGAAAAGAGTCAGAAATTAAC
The DNA here is from genome assembly GCA_028023455.1 of Epiperipatus broadwayi. Taxonomy (NCBI): domain Eukaryota; kingdom Metazoa; phylum Onychophora; class Udeonychophora; order Euonychophora; family Peripatidae; genus Epiperipatus; species Epiperipatus broadwayi. The sequence continues at coordinate 1,713,016 of JAQFVV010012572.1, read as the reverse complement.
TACCTCTTTCATTTGCTCACCCCCAGATCAGCTGATTTCAAGCTGGTTTGCTATCCTCAGTGGGGGATAGGCTGGGTTTGAAGACTTTACCGGTCTGAAAAATTCACGCTTGCAATCTGATAGAAACGTTTTGCATGAACACTTGAGAGTCAGTGTTTTAGATCTAGTTTCTATACTCTATCCCCCACTGAGGATAGCAAACCAGCTTGAAATCAGCTGATCTGGGGGTGAGCAAATGAAAGAGGTAGTTAATTTCTGACTCTTTTTTCGTTTATGTAAAACAAATCGTACACTTGTTCGGCGGTTTTGGTATAGCGCCATCTTTTGGACATAAATAACAAGTGATAGCAGGTTACGTGATTAACTTGTTTTTGTTTTTTCATAAATGTACCTTTAAAGTTTTCTTGCAATGATATATATTGCAGAGACTTTGATTATATGGTGATTCTGAACTGAGATCAGACCCATATAAATATCTGGCTTGCTAGGCTGGGTTTGAAGACTTTCGGTCTGAAAATTCACGCTTGCAATCTGATAGAAACGTTTTGCATGAACACTTGAGAGTCAGTGTTTTAGGATCTAGTTTCTATACTCTATCCCCCACTGAGGATAGCAAACCAGCTTGAAATCAGCTGATCTGGGGGTGAGCAAATGAAAGAGGTAGTTAATTTCTGACTCTTTTTCGTTTATGTAAAACAAATCTTACACTTGTTCGGCGGTTTTGGTATAGCGCCATCTTTTGGACATAAATAACAAGTGATAACAGGTTACGTGATTAACTTGTTTTTGTTTTTTCATAAATGTACCTTTAAAGTTTTCTTGCAATGATATATATTGCAGAGACTTTGATTATATGGTGATTCTGAATGGGATCAGAACCCATATTATCGGGCTTGCTAGGGGGGGGAGAAAAAACCCATCTGATAGAGGCGATCAGCACTGTTTTAGAGAGTGTCTGTTTCATACTCTATCCCCCACTGAGGATAGCAAACCAGCTTGAAATCAGCTGATCTGGGGGTGAGCAAATGAAAGAGGTAGTTAATTTCTGACTCTTTTTTCGTTTATGTAAAACAAATCTTAACTTGTTCGGCGGTTTTGGTATAGCGCCATCTTTTGGACATAAATAACAAGTGATAGCAGGTTACGTGATTAACTTGTATTTGTTTTTTCATAAATGTACCTTTAAAGTTTTCTTGCAATGATATATATTGCAGAGACTTTGATTATATGGTGATTCTGAACTGAGATCAGACCCATATAAATATCTGGCTTGCTAGGCTGGGTTTGAAGACTTTACCGGTCTGAAAAATTCACGCTTGCAATCTGATAGAAACGTTTTGCATGAACACTTGAGAGTCAGTGTTTTAGATCTAGTTTCTATACTCTATCCCCCACTGAGGATAGCAAACCAGCTTGAAATCAGCTGATCTGGGGGTGAGCAAATGAAAGAGGTAGTTAATTTCTGACTCTTTTTTCGTTTATGTAAAACAAATCTTACACTTGTTCGGCGGTTTTGGTATAGCGCCATCTTTTGGACATAAATAACAAGTGATAGCAGGTTACGTGATTAACTTGTTTTTGTTTTTTCATAAATGTACCTTTAAAGTTTTCTTGCAATGATATATATTGCAGAGACTTTGATTATATGGTGATTCTGAACTGAGATCAGACCCATGTAAATATCTGGCTTGCTAGGCTGGGTTTGAAGACTTTACCGGTCTGAAAAATTCACGCTTGCAATCTGATAGAAACGTTTTGCATGAACACTTGAGAGTCAGTGTTTTAGATCTAGTTTCTATACTCTATCCCCCACTGAGGATAGCAAACCAGCTTGAAATCAGCTGATCTGGGGGTGAGCAAATGAAAGAGGTAGTTAATTTCTGACTCTTTTTTCGTTTATGTAAAACAAATCTTACACTTGTTCGGCGGTTTTGGTATAGCGCCATCTTTTGGACATAAATAACAAGTGATAGCAGGTTACGTGATTAACTTGTTTTTGTTTTTTCATATATATATAATGTTTGTCTGGATAATGAAATTTTAAATATAATTTTGTTCACAATCATTTTACTTTCTAAATATTTTCAATAGTTTATTATATCTTCCTATTTTCACAATCTAAGAATTCTGATAATTTGTTCTCATTCAAAATTATTTATCATTTTTGCTTATAACCATATGCAGTTTTGTTTTTAATTTCAAGCAAATGTCTCTTTTTAGAATATTCACAACATAATCAATTCTGATTCTTTATAAAAATCTTTCAACTTAACTTTAAATATATTTTCATTTTTTAAATCCATGACCAACTTTTTTCTCAACATAAATTCATCTTATTTGGAAACAGTTTTTCAGTTAATTAGACAAACGGTACATTCATGTTATTTTAGTTATTATTCTGTAATTTCTTATACTTTATTGTACTATTTCTCATTTTTAGATATTACAATTATTATAAAGAAATACATAAAAAAAAAAAAAAGAAATAAATCTACATTGTATATTTGATCACAAAAAAATCAAAAATTCATTAATTTTTCATATTAATCTTCAATACTTTTATCAAAATCTAATTAAAACACACATACATATGTATTTATTGGTACTTATATGACACACCACCATTTTTCATCTAATTCTTCATGCTGTTGTTATTTGCAATAATTAGCAATGGGCTATTTCCAAAGCATTATTACAACAGAAAATATTTCACTAAGAATATATAAAAAAAGGCAAAAAAAAAAAAAAAACCATTTATAGCTCCCTCTATATATAGCTAAATTATTCTGTCATGATAACTTCCAATTATTATCTATTTAAAATACTTAACTGCATTACAATATCAGAATACATTCCTAGGAGCAATTAGTTTTTAAGTCTGATAATATTTAGAATAACCATTCAACACTTTATTAAAAAATTTTGACATCACATAATGCGAAATGCATGGATTATTATTTTTAATTACATATATAAAATGCACAAATTCAGTTAACTAATAGATATCTTCAAACCAATACACACTTAAATAAAATAACAAAAGCATAGTCTATTAACATGTATTGTGTCTATGTAATGTTCAGCTTTTAAAGACACTGACGAAATTCCTATTAATTGATATTATTATTATTGATACATTACCAGTTATTATTTCCTTAGGATTTATTTAAATCACTTTTTACTATAACCTCAATATTTATTAATATTTCTTGCAAAATTTTTCATAATTTTTATATGTATGCAATTTGTACTGAGATTTATTCATTGGCAATTTAATATAAACAGGTAAGGATTATAAATATTAAATCAACACCATTATGCTCAAAAAATGAAATGTTCAACTGTTTCAAATTATCTTCTTAAATTAGGAAACCTACTATTATATCTGATGAAGAAATGGAATGTATTAAATTGCAAATTGCCAAAAATTATTTCATGATTGCAAACATTTATTCTTTTTCTTTTAAAAAAAATTAATTAAAATAATTTTAAATAATTGCAAAAAATAAGTGATGTATAATACAAAAAAGACAGATATTTGTATTATATGAGGTATTTGAAGTACTAAACAGATAATAATAGTAAAAATATTTTTATCAAAAAAATGCTTTTATATTCACATAAATTAATTTGACAAATTGTGAATTTTAATAGATGATAACATAGAAACAGTTTCATAAAAAAGAACTAACAATAAATATTTGCTTCAAATTAATTTTGTTTTAAATTCATTTGCCTAGATTCTTATTGATTTTATAAATTATTTTGTACTTAGTTTATTTGAAAAATTATTATTATTATTCAAAAATAAAAGAATGCCTATTCAACACAATTATAAAAGTTTATACATTAAGTATAATTTAACTTTTGCAGACACGACTCACATATACAGACTTGGTGTTTTATCATAGTTTAACTTTCATTATTACATGTAAATGATCAAAAACATTAAAAAAACTTTTGGAGCAATAATTTTTCCACTATATTTTTAAGCAATGAAATATATATATATTTTTCATAACTAAAACATACAAAAAATAAATCCAAATTATGCATTATCAAAAAAAAAAAAAAAAAAAAAGTTAAATAAATGCAAATAAATTACCTATATGAGTATCAGGATATGGAATGTCATTAGGATAAACATATTTAGCGGTTAGCAAAAATGGTTCTTTCCTGAAGAAAGTCAGCATTTTTGAAAATGGCATCTGATGAAATTTATTAAAAACTTCCATCTCACTAAAACAAAAAATTAATAAACAAATTATATTAAAGACATTTAAAGTAATTATTTCATTCATTTAATTAATATAAAAATTTATATTTAAAACTCAAATTCCAAAGATTTAGATATACTGAACAATTTTAATATCCCTGATAAATAGCCTCCTGAAAATCATCTTAAAGATTATGGGATAATTTGATGTTCAACCATATCCTTCTATAATATGGCTGCAGCAATTATGTCTAATCATTGATTATCTTTTAACAAGTTTGCCAACTACCTTTAATAAATAACTTGGCTTAATTTTTTTCCATAATCAATATTACCAATTGGTCAATACATTTTATTTTGTTAAATTGTATATAAGAGTTTTTTTTATAAACTTTGCTTAACTATAATAACAATATTGTTAATATAAAAAAGAATTTATTTATGAAATCAATTAAAAAAGAATATAAAATTTTTGTCTATCACTCTAAATAATTTGATTAGTTAGTTTAATGTAGAAATATAATAATGGACTCACTAGCCAGAGATTTCTATATTGAAGCTCAACCTATCACTTCCAATAATTAAATATTCAATTATATTTTTTTATTCAAACAACTATTTTTGAGTAACTCATTTATTTTTATTATTATCAAATAATATATAAAATTAAAAGCGTGTGAAGCGCTTGAAAGAGAAGCTATAGAGAGTGCAAAAAATATTAAACGCTAAGCGCTTTCGAGGCTGTTTGCCTCATATTCATAGTAATAATGCGAAATGCGGAACAGAGAAATAAAGACGATATGCAAAATATATGCAAATGATTTAGGTTGCCCAACGTTTGGAAATGTCATAGCAGGCGTCATGTCTATTGATAGAGTTATTGTTGCCATTAATGAAGTACGTTTCTCTAATTTTCCGTTTGATGTCGTTATTCTCTATGTAAACTATTTTGGGGTTGGAGGGTTCAAATATATGGCCTGTCTTCTTGAAATGTTCTAAGAATGTTGAAGAATTGTTGTTATTTTTCTTTGCTCTTTTGTAGGTGTATCTATGCTGAGCGGTCCAATGAAAAAAACACACAACTGTAATTAATAGACATTTGGAATTTGTAGTTGTTTTTTTTTTTTTTTTAGCAGCCTCCTGTTAATACCAGCAACATATTTGCAAAAATATATATATACTTTTATAAAAATATCTTGCAGTCTATTTTTTTTTTATAAGAAATTAAGTTGCAACTTTCTAATGTAATAAAAAATTTACAGTTATATAGACTGAGAAACAAAAATTTATAACACATACTGTAGAATAAAATTTTAAATATATACGTATAAAAAAAAAAGTATTTAAGCATATACACCTTAAATATGAAGGAGACTGCTTCTTAATACCTACCCATCTTCATCTTTATCGGCTTTCCATCGAAGTTCTATTGGGTATGGTTGAATATCAGTAATGGAGAACTCTCGAACTTTCAAAGTAGGAGACAAAAGTGCACACTAAAAAAAGTTAACAACAGTGACAATTATTAAAATGAAATGAATAGTTATATTCTGATTTAATTAAATAAAACAAGCCAAGACCTGAAGGGCACATCCTCTTGCTACAGCTTCATCTTGGTTGAGAGTCGTACTTGGTTCCTGACCAAAAACTGTAAAAACTAATTTCTTAATAGCAGGAACGCGAGTGGATCCACCAACAATTTCCACAGAGTGAATGTCTTCAATTTTTAATTCTAAACAAAACAAATAATAATAATTTTGTATATTTAAAAATAATATTTATATACTACTATCTTATTGATGCTTCATTTTTTTATTTCTAGTTTTAAACAGTACAGTTTAAGTTTATGACCTTTTAAAAAAAAGTTAATCAATCAATGATAAACTACCACTGATTATAGCTTTGTCATATCCTATTGGCAAGTCTGAGTTTTAACCTTCCTTTAGTCAAAAGATTTAGCATTAACATATATAACTGTTTGGAATAATAAATTCTAGTTAAGTGTTCTTAGAATAAAAATAATAAATATCCTAAATGGTTCTCTATAGAATTATATAAAGGACTGAGCAGAAAACATAAATTATATAAAATCTATAATGATCATGAATTAAATAAAAAATTTAGTATATAGCATGCCCATAATAAGTCACTGCTGCACAGAGATAGGATTGAATTATAGTAAATGATTAACTAAATTAATAATCAAGAAATTAAACAGAATATAAGAAATCACAGCACAAAATTAACAAATAAAAACATAAAAAAAATATCAAACAATATTTTTCATGAATGATGATGAATTATTCTATATCCTTTGCCAATGAAAACTTACAACATATATACAGTTGGATAGATATGCAGTAATTCATGTAATATATTTTTACAGACATATTTCAATTTTTCTTTTAATATTTTTAATAATTTTATGCATATACATTACCACACTCATATATAGAAAAGAATATATACTAGGAAATATGAAAAAAATTAAATGGATTTTTGTAAGCTGGTTTATTCAGATAGCATAGCATATTATTTGTTTCAATGAAATTAGACAAATTGTTGGGAGATTAAAATAATTACAATTTAGAAAAATAAGAGACTGCTCAGGTGATATCTAGTTGAGTATTATTGGTAAAAGACTTGGCCATCTATATAAGCAGAAATGGGTTATCTTTCTTCTGCCAAGGGCCATTTGGATATTTATAATCTCATTCCCAGGCCACACAAAATCAGTATTACAATTAGCCTACTCTATTTTATCAACTTTCCCCATTTAAATGGGCCCCTAATTTTTTGTGTGTATTAACATCAATATTATTAATAAATTATTCCACATTTAATGACAATTTTTCGATTCACTTTGAATCTATCTTCATGCATATATTCTCAAATTACTTTTTATGTTCTGGACAAGTTAATTCTAGAGCAACTAGGATGCAGTCTTTTATAAACTCCCTTTCAAAAAACAGTTTCAAATTTTCCCCTTTTTTAAAAATAATAATTTGCTTTCACAAAAAGCATGCCAGTTACTTGATGAAATTTCTTTTCAAGTTTTCTATCTTAATATTTCTTTCTTCCCCAATAATTTTTAGTCAGAATATTTTTGATAAATAATGTCTCTTAGTAATGTGTTCTTTATTAACTGAAATACTTTCCAAACATATCAGGCACAATGATTTACTTTTTTTTTTCAAATGTGCACCTTTCTCTTTCAGTTTTTCTTATTTTACTCGTTTCCATCCTAATAAACAAAAAATAAATGTAAAATAATAATAATAAAATGAAGTAAAATTTGAGTTTTATTTTTGCAAGTTATATATTCATCTGCGAAAATCATTATAAAAACAAACAAAATACTCTCAGTGTTATATATTATATCTGTAGGAAGACTGACCACACAATACCTAATATGTTAGAATATTGTATCTGGGATACAGTAGAATTATTACAAAAATATGTGAGAAAATAAACATTTTACTTAACACTTAATTCAATATTTGCATTACACTATCTGCTTATTCCTATAGAAATTTTTTATAAGTCCATTTTGTAAAAATGTCTGGGAGTCAGATTGAGAGCTTTCGAGGGCAGGACTTGGTCTATGGGTGAAAGGTTCCCTACCCCTGATGTGGAAGAGAAAAAAAAATGTTTAGACATATAAATTCACTGTTCAAACAATTTATGCCATAGTGACTTAGTTATGTAAAAACTAGTTTTGAGAGATGATCAAAAAATGAATGGAGCACAGGATTCCAATGTTCATGAAAGACATCGCATATGCCTCTCAGAAACAAAGATATGAAATGAATTATTCTAATATCACAAACAAGCTCTTTATATACAGTGAGGATTGCCCATTCCTCTATAAGCTTTATGATAAATGCTTAGCCAGAGCCAGCACTTAAAATATCTCTGTCAGGAACCCCTCCCCAAACCCCTGACCATGGTTTCGTGCTTTGGCACTCCTCAGAGAGGTGTTAGGGTAGCTGGCTCTGGCTAAGCATTTATCATAAAGCTTGTAGAGGAATTGGCAATCCTCACTGTTTATAACTTACAAGCTTAAGAGATAGGGTCATGTGATCTATGAATTGGATCTCTGACTCTTATTTTGACTATTTATAAGCTCTTTATATATATTTTTTTTTCTAAAACATATTTAAGTGGATTTTTATTATATTTATTGGTAAAGTATAATGTATTTATTCTGTCAAAAAAAATTATTGCAATTAAGTTAAGATAAAAAAATACATTAATCTGCATATCTTATATTTATTAGAAAATGGCAATCAATAGTAATCTACTAACAGTGATCATCAAGTATTATTTATAGCTTATTTTTAATATATTACTTCCTAGTTTTTTAATCTGCTTTCAAGCAGAGAATTTACTATATGTATAAATAACTAAGTAGTTATTGCTGGATTTAAATGTTGCAAATAATAATTAATAATTTAATTCACAAAAAAAAAATTAATTACAGTATCTAATTCTTCTAAAAGATCTCAAGCAAAATAAAGAAATTCAATTTAAAATTTCATTAAGATATAAAAAATACATATATTGAACGCAGAATTTTTATTTGTATTTTTATATTGGACTATTTCCTTCATCTAATATGCGTATTGAATGTCTTTAGAAAAATTTAACTTTATTTAAAAATTTCAAATACATTCAACTGTTAGTAATAATATATCAAACAGATTAGTATATGCACGTTTCGAGAGGCATTATTCTACCCTCTTCTTCAGATGTTGCTGGTCTGACTAGTGACAGTACTAGCATAGGATTCGAACCTGGACCCTTAGATTCTTGAGTATTGAATTTTAAAATAATGCTCTAACCAACTGAGCCATGACCAGTGACAGTAGTAGCATGGGATTCGAACCAGGACTCATAAGATTTTTGAGTATTAAATTTTAAGGTAACGCTCTAACCAACTGAGCATTACCTTAAAATTCAATACTCAAGAACCTAAGAGTCCAGGTTCCAATCCCATGCTAGTACTGTCACTGGTCAGGCCAGCAACTGCTGAAGAAGAGAATATTATCTCTCGAAACGTTGTGCATATACTAACCTGTTTGATGTGCTATTACTAATAGTTGAATGTATTTGAAATATTTAAATAAAGTTAAATTTTTCTAAAGACATTCAATAAGCATATTAGATGATGGAAATAGTACAATATAAAAATATAAATAGAACACCATCACAAACCTTCAGGAAAGCAGAATTTTTATGTTTCTTAAAAAAAATTGTTGGCTTATTTTATTTTTCAATTGTTTTAAAGGAATCGATAGGTTATAATATTAATAAAGTTATTGGTAATCCATTGTAATATAACATTTGTGAATTTTAATTTTTCTTAATAGATAATATATTAAATTGTATATTGTAATAAGATTAATATTTTATTATTATATTCGTTTATTGGTGTTTTATTTTTATTTTACTACATACATTTAACAAGTAATACATGAACCTAAACAAATATAAAATAGTCAATTATTATTTAGAGCAAGTATGCATGCATACATGCATTCTGTTAATACAATTAAAATAATATGAAATCATATGTATTTTAAAATATTATTTATATATAGTTATTTTTAAAAAATTAAAGAATGTATATATTAAATAAATAAATATAAAAATTTTTAAAAGGGTATTTCAGTTTGCAGATTTATTATTTTTTTATTATTTTAAAAACTGTTTATTTATTTACAACGTTAAAAAATATTTTTATATCACAAATGGTGAAATATTTTAAAGAATTTTTTATCAAACAAAATTTTAACTCTTTATAACAGAAACTATATCAACAGGTTAACGTTGAATGAAACTATAAGAACAATATCTAAGTTAATGACTTCAATGTTTTGATATTAGGAAAGGGTATATAGATTTGAGATTGAACTGTCTCTCTTAATCTGCTTTTTTAGTGAGCAAAGTTCAATGTGTTTTATATAAAAAAATTAGATTGAATTGCATGATAATAACGAATGGCTAAGTAAAAGAAAAATGTTTCCTCAAAAGACAAATGTCTTTTGAGAGATCTGGAAACATTTTGGAATAAAATCATCTCAATGTATAAAGTATTATAATGTCGCAGGAATATAGCACTTAATGAAATAATCTCGACACTACAATATCTATACTACTAAAATAGCTATAAGGATATAAATTGGAATGCATTACAAATTATATACTTCATTCAAGAGGATTAAAAATTCTGTTCGGAACATATGACTGGAATATGATTAAATTTCAAATATAAGGCGTATTTAATAGTTCTCCGTATTATAAATGAATGAATAAGAGCTCTCAAAACTTATTAACTTTAATTTTACAGTATTCTGCAAATATTATTATGTTTATTATGTATTAATAAATATGTTTTAATGAAAAAATCAGTTAATTTAAAGCAACATTCAAAGACTCTTGGAAAAGTTAACTAGGTCGTATGTTTTCATTACATATTTATTAAACGAAGAATATATATTTGTCTACATTACATCAAATATAAATGAACCAAAATGAAAATTAGATTATTTTAAAACAAAATTTAAATATAGTATCTTAATTAATACCAATTTTGATTTTGTAAAATCTTTCAAGTACGTTTGTTTGTTTCATTATTTATGTATATTTAAAAAGTAATAGATTTTAGATACAAGTATTAACGGATTAGGACAGTGTATACTTCATATATCTTGATGATAGTATAATGTTGTACTTAAATTGGCAATCTTTTATGATTATAAAATAATGACAAAACAAACTTATTTAATTTTTTTTTTTAATATATATATTTTAAGGATTTAGTTATAATTGCTTATAAAAATATTTTCTTTTCTTTCTGGTTTATTAGTATATCGTTTTCCACATCATTTGAGAGATATATAAATAAGAAATTTATAGAACATATGCTATTATACACTGATAATTAACCTATAGTCAAATATTCTAATCAAAATTATTTCATTCATTTATTAATTTATAAGTTTTATAATTTATTTATTATATTAAAAAATTTATTTGTATTAATTAAAACTGAAGTTTGTAATTATTCAATTGATCACAGTATACTTTAATAAAAACTTTAAAATTTCTACATATTTTATTTTTATATTAAATATACAGCTAATCAAAATATTAAATAAACATGACATATTTTAATAATTTATGGTATTATTTTAGTAGTTTGCCATTTACATTTTATTGATTACAATAAATAAACAATTATTAAAAGTTAAACAATGTCTTATTAAACACTAATTGGTTAAGTGTATACATTTATCTTCGTATAAACTGATATAAATTGGTGATCAACATTATTTATACTTTCATAATTTATATTTATTTAATCTTTAGTTTATAAATACTTCATGCTAGTATAATTTGACATTTTAACTGGGTTTTAAGAAAATTATTTATTTCATTTTATATATCTTTATACCATTATAAAAAATTAGTACCTGTAAGTGTTAAACCATTTATTCATTAACAAATATCATTATACTGTTATAAATTTTTGGTGTCCAATATTATAATAGGTTGTTTGACTAGTTAATCATTCACTTTATTATACTGTTAAAATATATTGTACCGCTAATGAACAGCGTTACATGTCTGTAATTTTATTTAAAAAAAAAAATTAACATAAAAAGAATTTATAAGCAGTTTAAAGATTTAGAGAGAAAAAGAGTCCTTTAAAGAAATAATTAAAATTAATAAAGAGAAATTTCACGTAGAAGTTTGAAGAGTTTTTTTAAAAAACAAAACAGTTTGCCAAAAGACAAAACACTGTGTCATTCATAAAGTTTTACGAATTAAAGAGTAATTAGAGGGGGGAAAAAATTTAACTTAGTGAATTTAAAAGAAAAACTTAAAAACTAAAATTGCTCTCTTATCATTTATTTAAGAATGAAGGATGCGTGTGTTGATTTTAAGAATGTTAAAATGTGTATGTATAAAATAATATTAAATAAAAAAATAAAATAAAAGAAAGTTTGTAACACAAAAGTTAAGTTAAATGCAAAGATTGCTCAATTGATAAGCCAAGATGGAATGGGAATAATTAATTAGCAATAGCTATAATTAAACAATGGGAATAATAATTTAAAAAGTTATATCTTATCCTAAGAAGATTAATCTGGAAGGAATATGGACAAATAAACAATGGGAATTTAATAAATTTAAATGTTAATCAAGCTGAACAATAAGAAGGCCACATATAAATAGGTCTTTAAAAAAAACACTTCATCATCAGATCTTTTTTAGCAGTGTTATTTCAGTTTGTGCAAATAAAACTTATATTTCTTGTAAATGCCAAGAAAACCATGCATTGCTAATCAGAAGAAATATGCCGCTGTACTCTCTGACCGCACTAGAATATCTGAAGGTCTCTAATTAGCCGCAATGAATATATAACAACCTGAGTCAAACGAACATTTGTCTGCAGAACTGAAATGCAGCAAGAAACCACATTCGTCAGCAATTCAAATTCCAACCGGTTGGTAACACACGCTTTCACAGGAGAAAGTAGCCATCTATTCAAAAAAATGTGTATCTGAAAACCTATAGGTAATATTAATTATTCTTTATTTCCATGCCTATTATGTCTGTAATTTATTATTGTAGCCATTGCAATCTTTGAAATATCCAGAATCAACAGAGATGAACTCTATAACCAGCATAAAAGGAACTATTTATGCACAGGTTAATGTGATAGATAAATATTTGTAGAACTACCCCAATCATAGCTTATGGTAAAATTTGTATGTGTCATATATATTTTTGAATGTTTCATGTTTATTTGTAATATATGTGTCTGATATATGATCTGTAATCATTATTTTATTCAGGGAAGGGATAAATTAATCAGGGCAAAGATAAATTAGTCACTAATCAATTTAAAATATTTAAAATAAATTATTTTGGGAATTAGTATTTTGTTCGGTCAATTCTTTTACTAATACCACTAATTAAAGCAGTTTATTATATTACTTTTTCGATTGAGCTAGTTGAGATATTCAGCGCTGAACTAGTAGCTGTGATTCAGGGCATGTTAACTACTTCTTGTAGTTAGCTGGCATCTGAAGTTTACTTCAAAACAAATAGTGCTTTGAATGACAGGGTTTAAATTCAGCAGTGGGAGAAGTTCTGTAGCTTGAAAATGTGGCTGTAATTATACCTTCGTATAATTTCAGTCTAGCTATAGGTACCCTCTGGGTATGATGCTTCTCTCTCTGAGGGACCAGTGTATTGTAATACTGAAATTGCAGCTGGAGTAGATTGAATTTATAATAAATAATTTTGTCATATTTTTATATATAAAAAGAATTCAACAATGTTTTTGCAATTCTGTTTTATTAAAGAGTAAATTTTTTATTCTATATTTTTCTTGATTTGATTTAACTCCCACCCAGTTCAATATATATATATTAATGACTAATGATAGAAATTATAAAGAGGGGGGGGGGGGAATGTAACTATTTTTAGTTTGGCAGTATAATTGTATAAATGGAAAAAAAGTTGTAATTCGAGAAACAAAATCTAGATGTCACTATATATATAGTTATGTAAATGTCAAGTTTTTATATGAGAGATGCAAAAAGTAAAATGAAAATGTTTGGTAAGTTGCAGTTTATGGATAATAAAAGAATAGCTAAAATAGTATTTAATTGGGTTATGAATAAAAGGCAGGCAACAAGATGGGTGAGAAAGGTAATGCGGTATGCAAAAGATTTGGATAAAGAATTTATATCAGTATACTTGTACAAAAGGTGTGTTAGGAAGATTGTTGAGTGTTATAGTGGTAAGAAATGGGATAAAAGAATAGATACATTAATAAATAGGGAGTTAGAGAAATGGAGAACTAGTATGGAGAGTAAAAAGAATTTAAATATATATAGAAATAAACGGAATATTGGGTGTGAGTTAATTTATAATAATAGCAAGGAAAATAGTTTATTGTTTAAGCCTCGAACGGGATCTTTAGCAACAAGAGAATATACATGTAAATGGAAAAATATGGGTGATTTAGTTTGCAAATTGTATAATGAAGGCATAAAAAATATTAGGCATTTATTAATTGAATGTAAATACTTGAAAGCAGAAAAGATACAAATAATGAAGTTATGGAAGAATAAATATGAACAAAGTGATTATACAGAAAGTGGGTTATTGTTTTTTATGCTGGGTTTGGGAAAAGAGAAAGGGGATTTAGATATAAAGGCCATATAGTTGACAAAGATTATGTTGTGGAAATGGGATGGAGCAGATTATGGGAAAACTTAAGAGTGGGGAATGGAAAGGGAAAGTAAAGTGGCTAACAGGTTTCTCTGGATATAGTTGTTGAAAGATTCTTGACTCCGTTTAAGGAGAACACATCCCATCATATATTCACAATAGTATATATGTTAACACTTAGAAAGTAAATAAAACATTATTGAAAGCTTTTTTATATTAAACAATATATTTGTTATATAATCTTTTTTAGTATTATTTATTTATCAGTATACAAAAAAAATATATATATATATTTCCATTTTATGAAAATAAATATAAGTTATTTGTCAATGTGTATATATTATATCATCTTTCATATTCAATCGGCTATGAAGCTGACTGTCAACAATTACCACAAAATTATAAATTACCAAAACATTATTAATAACGATTAAATATAATTATTTACATATTATACATACACATAAATTAAGGTTTAACTGAGTAGCAATTGTATTTACTTTATTTACACAAATAACAAAATAGTTCTTGATTTAAAGTTCTACCATCACAGCCCATATCGCCATTGAGTAACTAATCCTGCCACTGTACTAGTGGTAAGTGAATACTAAAGTTTATACTCATGGTTATTTTACAAAACACAATCCTATTTGGTCTTCTCAGGTCTATATAAATAATAAGACCGGTGCGGTCTATTAATACTTTCCCTACCCAGCTATCTTTAACCTTCAGAGGCAAAGGCTCTGGGACACATCCATAGTTGCAGAAAAGTCAGGGCACTTTTCTCTCAGCTTTTCTTAAGATCTTTATGATATCCATAACACAGCAACAACAGCAGCTTATGATAAGTAGAGAAAAACTGACCACAGCTTTCTCTTTTTAGTGCGCACTATTTATATTTTTTCCCTTGCTCGATATCCTTAATAAATTCCTAACATTCCAATGTAACTGTACTTCCATTTGGTTAATACATTTTTACAACGATGATTAAGATCCAGCTATTAATTATGTCCATTCACATTCTTTAGTAATTAGCTTTAAATATTTCATCCATTTGTTTGCTTCTAAAATTAGTTTAATATTTGATTTTAAACAATACACAATTGTTTCTGTCACTTAAAACCATTGGATATATCCGGCTTGTAATTAATAATTTGGTTATCTTTTGTAGAATGCTTTTAATCTACGATTTTTGTTTGTTTAAATTTAATTTAATTGCCAACCATCTTTTTTTGTTGCTATTAAACTTAAACTAAAATTTATCTAAAATAAATTTATTTTTTCACCATTAGCAATTTTTTTTATTGCTTTTAAAACTTAGATATGTATTTACAATTCATTATTATTTTTCTCTGGAATGAATTTAGCTTTATAACATATAACTATAGAGTTAATAAACATCACATGATCACCATTTCTTATGCTTGCTCATAACTGTTGTTAAAACAGGCTATAGTGAGTTTTGCCTATTTTAACTATAGAATTACTAAGGCCTATATATATTTTTTACAAAACATAGCAGGTGAAAAGAAAGTGGCATATTATTTGAACATTTAACGCTATACTTAAAGCACATATTAATATACATTCTTTTCTGAGGTTTTACTACAATGTCAGCAGACACAGAACACACACACACATATATATATATATATAAATGATATACTTTGTGGGTTCATCAGTGTATGATTTTGTTAAAGAATATACAGAAGTTTCAGCTAGATTACAAAAGTCATCAACTAGATGATGAATAGAATATTATAGCCGAAACATCAGTATATTCATTATCAAAATCATATATGGATGAACCCACAAAGTATAACATTTATATCTAGAATCTGTGAAAATCTTCGAATCAACATATATATATATGCATGTACATACTTTATTATACAATAATTTAATAGCTTACTTGATTCTGTTAGAAGATTTCTGAAAGTTGTTTCAACTCTCTGCAAAAGTCCAGAACACATCTGTTCAAAAGTTGCCCGATTCATTTTACCAGAAACATCCTTATCATCCATAAAACATTCAATGTTCAAAGGAATATCAGTTGTATTGGCACTCATTAGTTTCTTCAATTTTTCACATTCATCAACTAGTCTTAATAAAGCACGAACTTTTGTTCGGGCATCTATTTTATATTTGCCTTTAAATTCTTCAACGAAATGATCAACCAACATACGATCAAAATTTCGTCCTCCTACATTAGGATCAGAAGCAACAGCTAAAACCTAGAATTAAAAAAAAAAAAAATCATACATCATAATTTTCTTTCTTCAATTTTTTTTATACATTAAAGCATTTTCAAATAAAGTAATGTTGGATATATGAAAATATTTATAAATAATATCCGATTAATATTTTCATTACATAATTACCCCACCATATTTAAAAAGCAGTCTTGCAGAAGATTTTTTTTACAATATATACATACATTGATATATATTAAAAATATATATATGTATTCCTCATTATTTCTAAAAAACAAAATGTGAAATTAAAATGGCACTTACTGTTAAAAAAAAAAAAAGGATACCTTTCAAGCAAAATTCAAAAACTTTTTTACAAAAAATTGCTGAAGATTGATATTATCTTCTTTTTTTTTTTTAAAAAAAAAGGGGTGTAACATCACTAATAATTTTGACTGACAAAAAAAAAAGAAATTGAGATTAGACAGAGCAAGATCATGAAAAGGTTTAAAAAAGTGAAGATTAAATTAGATGACGTATTAAACAATTCAAAACAAAACAACACTCTCCATATAGTAGTGCCATTATTGTGCTAGTATGAGATAGTGATCATGTGATGGTTAGATGACATATTAGACACATGCATATTTATTAGTGTATTATAGTTGTAAAATAGACAATGAAAGTAATCTTGCTATCTGAAAAAAAAGCATGCCAATTAATTGGATATAAAAAGTTTCTAATGAAAAATTATAAAAGTGGATTGGGAAAAAAAAAATCAAATTTTTGGCTATATATATATATTGTAAGCGGTTGGGTTTCATGGCACACAGCAACATAGTTGTGTGTGTGCACATATATATATATATATAAAGTAAATAAAAATAGAAATAAACACATTCATAAATTTTTGTAGATATTTTTCTATATTCACAGGAAAAAATAATCATAGCAAAGGTTTAAATAACTGTGGATTTAAAAATAAAATTCTATTATGAAATAAAGATTTTCAAAAGGTCTGATAAATTAATATTGTATTCTGATTTTGAATTTAAAAACAAGCATATTTATTTTTGAAATAATGTTTGTATACAATTCTCAAAGTAGACCATACCTATAGTAAAATTTCAAAGTTGCCTTTGAAAGGATTAATGATCTTTTTGAAAAGATAAGAAAAAAGAAAAACACTGTTTTTAATCAAATGTGTGTTTATCACCCCAATTCAAAGACTATAAAAGGGTTGGATAAAATGATTATTTTAGTCGTTTTAGTTTTTGAGTTAACAGTTTGTTGGTAACTGTGGCAGAGAGTGGCAGCCATTTAGCTGGCCAAATTGGCCAGCATATTTTTCAAAAGAGTTGGCTAATAGTTAGCTGCAAAGTTGGCTAAAATATTTTATGAAGTATAGTTAGCTACAGTAGTTGATAGCTGTAGCAAAATAGCTAGCTACAGAGCTGGTTTCCAGAGTTATACAAAAAACTACCATGAGGATATAAGAATGAAAAGAAGCAGCTGCTCTATAGTCCAATGGTGGAATTTGAATTTACATGGAGGAAACGGTCAACTTCTTTATAATTCATAGCTACAAATGTGTTCTGAAAAAAAAGCTTACTTGCCTGGAACAATTCTGAACAGAAAAAAGCTCCTGGAATGCCAACAAATCGGACTCTTTGCCTGATGAAGACAATCCTGGACTATACTTTCCTGATGGACCAAAAACTAAACTTACTAAGAAAACCCCAGCTTACTGAAGAAGTAATTATATTGTAACGGTATACAATATGTCGTTACATTAATTTAAAATTAAAATAAAAACTTAAGTTCGTAAATAAAAATAAATTTATTAAAAACTAAAAGCTAAAATTAAAAAGAGTTGTTTAACGTATATATATATTCGCACAGATGGAAAACTTTAAAAGTATTTTTTCTTTTTAAAATAAAAAAAAAAGTATTTGAACGTACTTTTTTATAAATAAATACAAAAAAAAGTAAAGATAATATATTTTTTTAAAGTAACATAATAAAAATGGAAACAAATATTAATTAATTCCTTTTAATCTCAAAATGGAAATGATTGTTCTTTTAATTAAATGAAAAGAAAACTAGTCCTTGGGGCTCGTATATATTTAAAAAAAAGTCAGATAGGAGATAAAGAAACTAAAGATTGACCAATGGAAGCACCAAACCACAGCACAGACCAAAAAAGAGACTAGGATTACTGATGTCTTGCTCGTTAGATCCGAAAATCTGCTGATAAGAGGCTAATAAAAATATAAAAGGCAAAATAATTGTCTTAGATGCTAACTATTAATCTACAAGTGGACTATTAATATATCTACAAATTGTAGCTGTATTGCAGACTCGATGATGTAGGAGCCTACAGTAGATTTAATTTCCGGACAACCAGCTGATGCCTCCAGAAGATGGTTCTTGACCAACAGAATGGCAAGTAGCGGTTCCATTTCAAAGGACAAACAGTCAACAAGAGTGATCACGAAAATGGACAAACAGACTCCAGGAAATCTACCATTGAAAGTATGAACTTTTGTCATTATAGACTGTTTCAATATATCTTCTATAAGAAAAATAAGTTAAACTTAACTTTAAAGAAACTTATCTGACTTAAAAGAAAATTTCTAAATTAATTTTATGTGTAAATTAGCTAAAAAATAATCATTTCCATTTTTCTTTCTTTAATAATTTCGTATTAATTAAATCATTTGAATGTATTTAAATTTAGGTTGGGTGTGGACAGCTATACAGATTCGTTAAGTTATATTAGTTTAAGGGAGGGTTAATCTTGAGTTAGTTGTTTCGCAGTTAAATTGGGTTAATGGATTGGATATATTGGTGTAATTAGTAAATGTAGTATGAAGATCCGCTCCGTGCAGAATCATCTTTACGCCGCACTTGGGAAAAGTAATCCCACTCTTAGTCGACTATCGGAAGCAGACGTATTCCCTACTCCTTGGATCACCCCCTTAGCCTATGGAATGGGATGGTAAGTCGGCAAAAAGGACCACAATCCCTTCCTATGGAGTTTTCTGTTTATTTATCTTATTGTTCTTCTCGCCAGACAGATGTAACATTTCTGTACTGGACGAGAGACAATTTCTGCTATATAACCATGCTTTTCAGATGTATATTCCTGATAGTATGGTACTATGCTGTCGTATTCATGCTGCATTGAATACATTGATGTATCGGATGGATTGACGTTAGTTTGACTGCGAACTTTTGGCCTAAGGTTAAATAAGGGCTATCGAATATTTTCTTTTTCGAACGAATCCGTGTAGCGTATCTATACTCACCATTATAAAACAAACTCTTATTAAAATCCATCTGTGCAAATTTATAAAATTTAAAGATAAAATAATAACAAATTTAAGATCATCTTTATTCCTAAATTTTTAAATATTTATATATGCGTCAATAAATCTTTGTGGGTGTTATTTCTGGCAGTAACTTATTTATTTATTTTATTGAAATTTTTTTTTATTAAAATGTTTCTTTTTAAGCAAGTTTATTACAAATATCTGCATCTCCTTGAGCTAGTGGCATGGGCTGACGGTCGGAATAAAATATATATGTAAAAATTGGATCTTAACAGTATGTATCTGTCTACTATATAAAGTTTCCAGGTTCCAATAGCCTGGTGGCGCCCTGTATGGCAGATATGGGAAGACTGCAAACTTCCAATTCCCCAACCGTTATAATATGTATGTTGCTGTCTGCATGTAGAGAAGCAACGATAAACATATATACAAAAGTGAAACAAATGAATAATTTGTTTGAGTCACACATCTAAAAGAAAAGAGCAATCCACAGACTATTTTATATATAACATTGAAGAAATTGTTTTTAGTAATTCCCTAAAAATTTTAAAAATACTAGTAAATAAATTTGTGTGGATTAAAAATCTAGGATTAAAGATTTAATTCATTGACTTTATATTTTTAAAAGAAAAAAAAAAGAACTTGTAAAACTGATATTTTTTTTTAAAAAAAGAAAAAAAACCTGTTAACTATTATGATAAAATTTGATTCATATCATCTATATTTTTGTATACACACATATGTGTGAATTTGATATACTTTCAATATTGAATTAATTAGGAAAAATACTATTATTGTGACAATGTATATGTTAAATCAAGAATTAATTACGTATTATAAGATTAACAATTTTATTTTGACAAAAATGAAATATGATATAAACATCAGTGTGCCTGCAATTCAATATGCACCCACATGAATGTTAAATATGCTACTAAATATGTATAAAACTGTATTTCATTTATAGATTATGACAATCAAATATTTTATATTAAATAATAAATAACACTACACATCGGTGCGATATGTGATAACTTAGTATCATTGAATATAATAACTAAGTTTTTTTTTTAATTATTATTTTATAACAATTCAAATATGTTCTGCCATATGTTTGTATGATGATTGTTTTAAATAAACTTATATGAATATTTATGTAAACCCATATATTTTCTATCATTTAAAAATGTCAACTAAAAATTAAGTAAACCCATATATTTTCTATCATTTAAAAGTGTCAACTAAAAATATTTATTTTGTAACAAGTCAAATATGTTCAGAAATTACATGCACATACGTGTGTGTATATAGATCAATGCTTGTCAAGTATAACATAAATTTTAATCATTTTTCATTTTATATTAACCCACTTTTCTGTGTGCTGAATGGATTTTAAGAAAACCTAATAAAACATATATGTAAACCATAATAGTAACTCGAATTTTGTATATTAATCAAAATCAGAAGGCTTAATTGATATGTGTATAGCCTTATTCAAAGGACTTTAATATCAATTTTTTGTTATTGTTGTTAATAAACATGCATTCCATTGTTCAAAATTGTACTGCATCATCTCTTGGTCACCATAACAGTACTTGAGCTTGTGTTCTTCTGAGCTAGATTCGTGCATAATGGCTGATTATATTGATAAAAAATCAAGTCATATGACCTAATTTTAATA
Organism: Epiperipatus broadwayi; assembly: GCA_028023455.1. NCBI lineage: Eukaryota > Metazoa > Onychophora > Udeonychophora > Euonychophora > Peripatidae > Epiperipatus > Epiperipatus broadwayi. Next base: position 1,691,338 of record JAQFVV010012572.1, on the reverse strand, counting down.
AAGCTCCTATTTACAAATGTTATATATAGAGTAAGTTAAAAACAAACTCTTATGAAGCTTCAAAAATACCCTCAACCCCAGACCGCAGTTTCTGCCTCTAGCGTCATCAGTGAGGTGCTAGGGAATAAAAATACTAGAACTAGTCCAGCATTTTATCAATGCCTAACTATTGAGAAGAAAATCTGAAACTTTCAGACATTTAAATGTCCAAAAATCCAGCTATCTAACTCAAATAGCCGTATGGGACTGAACTAAGTTCAGATACACCATATATTAATAGCTCTAGCAATATAAAATCGCCAAAGCATTAATAGCAAAAAACTAAAATTAAATTGATAAAAAATCAAGTCATATGACCTAATTTTAATAAAGCTCCTATTTACAAATGTTATATATAGAGTAAGTTAAAAACAAACTCTTATGAAGCTTCAAAAATACCCTCAACCTCAGACCGCGGTTTCTGCCTCTAGCGTCATCAGTGAGGTGCTAGGGAATAAAAATACTAGAACTAGTCCAGCATTTTATCAATGCCTAACTATTGAGAAGAAAATCTGAAACTTTCAGACATTTAAATGTCCAAAAATCCAGCTATCTAACTCAAATAGCCGTATGGGACTGAACTAAGTTCAGATACACCATATATTAATAGCTCTAGCAATATAAAATCGCCAAAGCATTAATAGCAAAAAACTAAAATTAAATTGATAAAAAATCAAGTCATATGACCTAATTTTAATAAAGCTCCTATTTACAAATGTTATATATAGAGTAAGTTAAAAACAAACTCTTATGAAGCTTCAAAAATACCCTCAACCTCAGACCGCGGTTTCTGCCTCTAGCGTCATCAGTGAGGTGCTAGGGAATAAAAATACTAGAACTAGTCCAGCATTTTATCAATGCCTAACTATTGAGAAGAAAATCTGAAACTTTCAGACATTTAAATATATAACATTTGTAAATAGGAGCTTTATTAAAATTAGGTCATATGACTTGATTTTTTATCAATTTAATTTTAGTTTTTTGCTATTAATGCTTTGGCGATTTTATATTGCTAGAGCTATTAATATATGGTGTATCTGAACTTAATTCAGTCCCATACGGCTATTTGAGTTAGATAGCTGGATTTTTGGACATTTAAATGTCTGAAAGTTTCAGATTTTCTTCTCAATAGTTAGGCATTGATAAAATGCTGGAGTAGTTCTAGTATTTTTATTTCCTAGCACCTCACTGATGACGCTAGAGGCAGAAACCGCGGTCTGAGGTTGAGGGTATTTTTGAAGCTTCATAAGAGTTTGTTTTTAACTTACTCTATATATAACATTTGTAAATAGGAGCTTTATTAAAATTAGGTCATATGACTTGATTTTTTATCAATTTAATTTTAGTTTTTTGCTATTAATGCTTTGGCGATTTTATATTGCTAGAGCTATTAATATATGGTGTATCTGAACTTAGTTCAGTCCCATACGGCTATTTGAGTTAGATAGCTGGATTTTTGGACATTTAAATGTCTGAAAGTTTCAGATTTTCTTCTCAATAGGTAGGCATTGATAAAATGCTGGACTAGTTCTAGTATTTTTATTCCCTAGCACCTCACTGATGACGCTAGAGGCAGAAACCGCGGTCTGAGGTTGAGGGTATTTTTGAAGCTTCATAAGAGTTTGTTTTTAACTTACTCTATATATAACATTTGTAAATAGGAGCTTTATTAAAATTAGGTCATATGACTTGATTTTTTATCAATTTAATTTTAGTTTTTTGCTATTAATGCTTTGGCGATTTTATATTGCTAGAGCTATTAATATATGGTGTATCTGAACTTAGTTCAGTCCCATACGGCTATTTGAGTTAGATAGCTGGATTTTTGGACATTTAAATGTCTGAAAGTTTCAGATTTTCTTCTCAATAGTTAGGCATTGATAAAATGCTGGACTAGTTCTAGTATTTTTATTCCCTAGCACCTCACTGATGACGCTAGAGGCAGAAACCGCGGTCTGAGGTTGAGGGTATTTTTGAAGCTTCATAAGAGTTTGTTTTTAACTTACTCTATATATAACATGGCTGATTATATAAATGGAGATGTATTTAGTGCTTAAGCGGCATCTAATATGATTAATATATTCTGGAATGGCGCTAAGATTCTATTCTTTAAAACCCATGCACTACATTCTATTTGATTTAGTCTTTATTAGAATTTAAATTTTATAGTTGGCCGGTACATTAATGGTACTAGGTAGCCAGAGCATTGACGATGATTAGCATGTTTTAATATCACAGCATTATTGTTTTTAATTATTAGGTATTCTGATGGATGACCACTTGGTGCATCCAAGTTATGTTTAAATAATTGTCCAAGCTGGCAAAGGCTCAATAGTTAGCCTGGAATACAGGAGACTCTTTTCAAATCCAGTCACAAGATTGACCGTTGATTCATATTTCAAATCCAGCCACAAGATGGACTGTTGATTTATTTTATTGTTGATCATTCATGACCATAAATGGTTATTTCTCTTGAGTATTACTTGTACTTACCTTTCTTATTATAATGCTGGTGGATTTATAATTATACTTTTAATTGCTCTGTAAAGAAACTGGCTGATTTTAGAGAGATTTCAAGATCTCATGCTTAGACTATATAAAATTTATTGTATACTTTTCTTTAATATCATTACCTTACTTTATTACTTTTAATATTTTATCTCATTACTTGAATTAATTTTAAATTTCAAATTTTGTTTACTTGGGGGGTTGATGACGATTTGCCATCACCCTAGGTACAACTATCTTTTCCACCCCAAATTACCCATCCCGTTACAATATATATGTCAAATGAAGTTGATCAGAGTAAAAAATTATAATTTTTGATATTACACAAGCCCAAACAAAAATGAAAAGACTACATTGAATATCATCAAATAACATTGACAACAGCATGAAGACAATGTGTATTTGCTGAGCAATCTTGTAGGGAGCAACAAAACTAGTGCAAGTTGGATCTACAGACATTTGAGCCCATATTAGCCTCATTTTATATTGCCATATTACTTGAAGTTATAACTTTTATCTTTTAGATATCTAAACAAAGTCTGTGATATTTATCTATTTTATTTTTTCTACTGAAGATCAGAAACCATAATATTTCATCATATAATTTACTATAGTACAGAAGAAGTATTATTTTTTTTATATTACTATACATATAATGTTATTTTATATCACTGAAATGTTCCCTGTTCTTTCAATCAAATCTATTTACAAGCTCAAATATTATGGCTTTTATAGATGAAATTACAATAGTTTCATACAATCACTCATGCAGAAATAATAATATTCCACTATATATATAATGTATTAACATAACATGCATACAAGAAAATTTATTTTAGGTTTATATTAAAAATACAATGTAATTTAAAAATAATTCAGATATAATGAAGTTGACATTAAAAAAAACTAAATTTGTATTCAGGTTATATAAATTCAAGCTGTTAAAAAATTTAGCATTTAATATACATACACCCATATGCACAAGCAATGAAGTTATTATAAAATTATAGCGTTAGACAACCTGTATTTATATTTTCATTTCCCATCTATTATAATAATAATAATAATAAACAGAAAAAAACTCTCCTAAGATGATAGAAAACTTAAATTTCAGTGGACAACATTCTCAAAAGTTACCCCTGATAAGATTAAAAAAAAAAAAAAAACACCTAGTAATGCAAAATACATTGATAAAAAAAATTTGTTAGAAAAAAATCATAACATTGAAATCTCAGTTATGCTGGATATTAAATCAGAATAAGTGTTTATTAATAGCAATAAGAGTCAAAACACTGGATAATCTTCCTCTTAAGTTCCACAGTAAGTTTCTTTTATAATAATAATAAAAAAAACCTTGTTACATAAAGTTGTATTCTAGTTGCAGTACTAATTTATTTTCTCAATAATTGTATTTCATTTCAAGAAAACTTCAAGTGGGCAAAACTATTTTGAATTTTACACCATCAAAAATCTATTGCCATTTAATTAACTCTATCAATCCTCAAGAAAGCTCACAAGAAAATTTCCTAGTACTAAGATCCAAAGACAATTTTATTTTGTGAAATAGATGCTAAAGATATGTTTGAGTGGAAGACTTGAAATAATACTTCATCAAAAACTGCAGGGTTTATTGAGATGCTAGGTAACTATTAAACTTATTTTATCAATACAATATTCATTATTTAAGGAAATTAATTGTTTCTTATTATGCCATATGTGCTTGAGTATACATTAAAATTATATTTTATTTAAAAAATATTCTTGTGCTTCAAGACAATATTTTATTTTTAGCAGTTTTCATTTTTTGCATGTTTTGTTTTTTTTGTTATCTATAGTGGTAACTTCCATTCAGTTAAAATTAATATAAAAAAAAAAACAATTAATAATTAGAATGTAATTTCAAACCATCAAAAATGGTTGCTAATAACTAAGTGTAAGTCATCTTGTAAAATTCTGCTTTTCCATCTATATGACTTTTTTTATTATTCTTAATTAAATCATTATAACAAAGAATTAATTAGAAAATAAGATTTATATATTTTTTATTACTCAAACATTTTTAAACAATCTGATTTATTCCACCAAGAAATATCACAGACCTCATAATTAATTTTTTTGCAAAAAAAAAATCAGAACTAGGATTAGAAAAAAATAAAAGGAACATAGAAATGCAAAACAACCAATTTACAAAGATTTTTTTAATAATGTATAATCATAATTTTCAGACACTTTAAAAAAAAAAAAAAAAAAAGAAACTAAGATGAAAAGATTATACAAACCAATGTTTCTTCACTCAGTTAACTTTTGCAGAAAATGTTCTTTTTGAAAGATTTCAACACCTTGCCTAAATGGAACTCTCTATAGTATTCCTAAGTTCAGTCATAGATAAGCAATAAATATTGCAATCTCTTCGCCTGCCCAATCCAATCCAATAAAAATATAAACTTACAATAGTACATTCAATATAATTACATCCAGAAAGACGAAGAACATATCAAATAGTCTTATAATTTTGCCACTTCATTTTCAGAATGTTATGAAACATCCTTGAATAACATTTTTCCAATGCCTTTATATTATAATGACAGGGTTCCATTCCGTACAATAAATATGGCAGAATATATATACTACTAATTAAGGTGAAGTAGTTTACATCACAATGATGAAATATCTTAACCTATCAAATGCAGAAGCAGCACATTTAAGTCTGTGTTGCACCCAATATCTAAGTTTGTTTTTCTATTTAAAAAGTTATCAAGAAATTTAAATTGATGCACATTAAACCAATAAGCATCCAAATTAAAAGCTGCTAGAGATTTTTCTTTCTTTCATCATTAACTGATAAAGCAGTGGAGTTGTTTTAATATTAATTTCTAAACAAAATGTATATTTTTAGATTGCTTTTAAACCATTAAGAAGGACAGATGATGAAATTCTTAATTTTGTTTTTAATCAATTAAAGTTAAAAAGTCGACTATTAATATACAATATAAATAACTACTAATCAGTGTTGCTTTATTTCATTTAAATAAGCAAAGCAATCTATTAATAAGATCCATCTTGAAAATTAATAAATAATTCAATGAAATTTAGTAATAAACATATATTTATAATGTTTCCTATCTTTTAATTACATGCAAAATTATCGAGCATGCTTAATATGAAAAAGGACCACACCTAAATGATTAAAAATTCAATTTTTTTTTTATAAATTCAGATATATATTTTTTTGTAACAAGGTAAAAAAATAAATAAATAAAAACTAATATAACTGAGTAATTGATAAGTGAAAAAGATGAATGTCTAAACATTATTTAAAAACAATATATTTTAAAAAATCATACAATTATTTCTATTAGTTTACAGTCTTAAAGAAGACCATCCCTTTAATATTAATAACAAATGATTGGAATGATAGCTCAATAAAATATGGGACCTACTTTTAAATGCTAACATATAATATACTGAAATAACATTTGAATATTAATATTGTATTATAGTTTACACATATTTAAAAATATAAATATATACAGATAAGTTTAATAAAAGACAAAAATTAAGCTTATTACTTCACCTAGTATAAAAAAATACGGACATAGTTACAAATCATCTTATTTTTACACCAACAATTTTTAAGATAAAATTTTCAGTGGCAATTTTACATTCAAGTATGAAAGCAAGCTTAGAAAAAATATAATTTTCTCTAACATAACTAAGGATATCATTTTTTAAATAAATTTCTAAATAACTCATAATGAACATTTACTAATATTTTTCAGTAAGGATCATTACTTTTTTAAACTAATGCCTCTATTTTTTTAATTGTTGTATGTTTGGTCAAACAAATTATGCAATCTTAAATATTTTTAAACTGAAAGACCTCTTTTTGTAAAATTTAAATGAGAACAGTTTTTATCTCAACTTGTTGAAGTTAAAAATTTATTTTGAAATTGCCCTCAACGCAGAAGATTAGTTCACCTGGATATATTTTCATTAATTTTTATTTACTCTACTCTTTATTCATTAATTTTCATCATTTTAAATGTAACTTCTTTCAATTGATTACAAATTATTTTTCCTTAAGTCTAATTGAAGTCTCAGGTGATATCTATATTTATTTTGCCTATGATAACCTCTATTTCATTTTATGTTTAAAAGAAATTGACATATTGCAATTACAAAAAATGTATAGCAATACTGAAAGTGATCATTGCATTTTTACTGGAGCATAATTGGTTGAAATGTGCTTGGCGAAATGAGTTCCTTTTAGGAATCTCTGGTCTCTGAAGTTTCTACTTTATAAAGCTATAACAATTTTTATTATGATATTCTATAATTATTCATGACGACACAAGAAATTCTTGAATGAAAAAGTGATAATTGACAGTAGCATGGATGTCTGTATAATTATAATTATTTTTAAAATATATTTTAAATCTAAAGGCCAGGTTTATATCCGATTTATATCAAATAGTTTGTTTCGTTTGTGATCACAAACTGATACTGTTTTTCTTTAAAAAAAAAAAAAAATCCAATACATTATGGTGATTTCTGTTTAATTAACATTAATGTTTATTCTATTAAGCTTCAAAATATGCATATAAAAGCAATAGAAAATTTAGGATTAAATTTTATTTACCTTTAATTTACTTTTATTAAATGCACAAGCAACTACTTGCAAACTTGATTGTCCTAAATCAACTAAAACTATATGTCTAGGTTTGTCTTCTTGAGGAGGAAGATCTTGTTTATAAATACCATAAGCTAATAATGCTGGAATAAAAAAAGTGCAACTGTATATATATACATACACATATAATAAATTTAAAAACAATTTATTATGTAAATACATTTCTACATAATACTATCTTTAATTTAAAATTATTACATGTAATATAATAATCAAGAAAATAAATTTGTAAATTCATAGTAGATATACATAAAAATTAACACAAAAATTTAAATTGCAACCTAAAAATAACTTTATTCGTAAGATCAAAATAATTGTATATGTATCAAATTTGATACTTCATTTACATTTTTAATTTAATAAATCCTAGTAGTTTTGTCATTTAAATTTAAGTATAATATGGATATCACATTTTTTTCTTGGGAAACTAAAATTACAGTATATAATTTTAAAAATTTAGTGCAATAAAAAAAAACTACAGCTAATCTATTATTCTAACCCAAATTATATTAGAACTAAAATGTTAGCATGACAATATTTTGAGAAAAGTAGCCTGGAATAATAAATAATTCATTAGCCTTCCATTAGTAGAAAGTTTTTCAAGCAGTTAAAAAAATCCCAAGTTAGGTCCATAATTTTTTTTTTTTTTTTTAAAATCTAGGAAACAGCTACAACCAAGCTAGTTGACTGTCCAATATTGTCAAAAAGAAAAATGTAAAAAAAATGCCAATTACTAGATTATTGTTCGAGGATACATCTCTGTTCTAAAGTTGTCTATCTAAGACAATTACCAATTGTAAACTACTGATCTATAATAATCTAAAATTACAATGTTCACTGTGGTAATTTCAGCAGCATGTCTAAAGCAATTTCAACTAATAATCAATTCATGATGTTCAATATAACAACTACTTTTCCATTATGCCCCTTCTTGTATAATTTATATTATACAGACCCATTTTTTAAACTTAGGAACAGTGATCAATTTTCTTTCTAATTAAAAAATCTTTTCTAATTTAAAAACTAAAAGAGACTATAAATTTTTCATTTTTAAGAGGATTTTCTGTCCACAACTATAAAATAAAAATAAAAAAGGAATTTAATCAATAGTCACTAACCTGCTGTTGTATCATTCATTATTTTAAGTACATTTAAACCTGCCATCTGAGCAGCATCTAATAATGCTCTTCTTTCTGCATCTGTAGCAAATGAAGGAATCTATAAAACAAAGAAAGTATTGTATACAATTTTCTTTTCCAACAACTTTACTGGAAAATATAATAAAATTCAACAAATACATGATATATCATTAGCAATGCAAAACATACTACCAATTTAAACAAATTACATACTGTATATAAATAATCAGACTGGTTTGTGAACTTTCACATAACAAAAATTAATACATATTTTTAGAGCCTGAAAAAAGCATAGATATTCCTTCTCATATAATTACCAGGAATCTATTTTGTCTTGATGACATAATAATAATAATGTCTCATTTTATTATGTTCATTCTCTTACAGGTCACTATTATTAGTCTATTATTCCACATTTATTATAATTTTGAAATCTACATCTACAAGGCTCAGAATTATGAAAAAATGACTTTAATCATCATTCTATTTTGATGCAAAAAACGAAGATCAAACTATTATTACTTATAGATCTTCAGGAATATATCTCTTGAATCATTAGATATGGAAAATTAGCTCTATAAATCAAATTATTATACTTATTACTATTTATATTTAATATATACATAGTGTATATTGTGTTTAGTGAAATTTGAAATAAATTTCAATATGTGATGGAATGTCAATTGTAAAAATTTTTTATTCTTAGTTGATTTTAATAGTGGATGTACTGGCTTACTGTGACAAAAATATTATTAAAGCAAAAAAATTTTATTACTAATTGCAACATAAAAAAAATTATGAATTGATTTTATTCACTTTAAAATATACATATAAATTATAAAGTAAAATTATAATAATTAAAAAAGCAAGTCATATATAACATGACATTACTTTTTATGAGCTTGTAGTTACAAAAATGCACATAGAGAGCGTACCAATAGCTCTAACAAGCTCGTAATTAACAAGTGCGGTTATGAGAAATATTTAAAATCTCTATCCAGAACACTCTTATCTCCAGACCATGGTTTCGGGCTTATGGCCCACGTCAGTTCTGGATAGAGATTTTAAATATTTCTCATAACCGCACTTGTTAATTACGAGCTTGTTAGAGCTATTGGTACGCTCTCTATGTGCATTTTTGTAACTACAAGCTCATAAAAAGTAATGTCATGTTATATATGACTTGCTTTTTTAATTATTATAATTTTACCTTTAAGGTTTTGGCTATGCTGAGCCTATTAGAATATGGTAGATCTGAAAATACTTCAGTCCCATATAGCTATTTAAGTTAGATAGCTGGATTTAAAGACATTTTCATGTCCGAAAAATTCAGAGTTTCTTCTTAAATATACGTTTGAAATAAGTGCTGGTTTTTTGAGTTGATATTTTAGGTCTAGTGTCCGAACATTTTAGCTCTCCACTGACCCAGAAAGAGACCACATGTGAGATAAATGGATGAAATAAGAAAATGTGCAGGGGTGTTGTGGAGAAGAGAAGCTAAAGATCGGAGATGGATTAAACTTGGAGAGACCTTCATCCTGCAGTGGATTGATAATGGTTGATGATGATATGAATTAATCAGAGCCATCTTAAGGGGGGGGGGGAGAGTCTTGTGCTCAATTTGTTTTAATGGAGTATATGCATGTATATATTAAAAATATATAAATATAGCATGTAAAAGAATATTCTAGAAAAAAAAATATAAACTTAACGTATAAACTTTATTGTATCTAATTTTATTTTAAGAATATAAGAAAATGTAGAATGAAATAGCTTTTGTTCTTGTACATGGAATACTGTTAATGCAAATCTTATTTAAAATTATGTTCTTTAAAATATTTAATGAAATTATAAATCTGATAAAAACATGCTAAAAGCTTTCCTTTTATAAAAGAAAAAACTAAAGACAAAGGAATGCGGATCTAAAATCATAATGTCCACGACTGATGAGATTATTAGGATAAAGTTTAAAATGTAGAACTTTTAGAAGAATTGTGGGAATTAAGGATTGAGGACAAAAGAAAGCTTCAAGAAAAATCAAAAAAGGATATAAATAACCAAATGACAATAAAGTGAGGTCTTTTGGCTTCTGATTCATATTTGATATTAAACAGAACTTTAAGCTGTTATTATAAGTGTGATTAATTTTCGGACCTAAAAGATTGAAAGAAAAATATATATGTTAGCTGACATGTTGGAGTGAAATTGTAGACATGCTGGGTTTTCACTCCTACAATCCCACGAAGTAAATCAAAGCTGTTCCATAGTCCTGTGATGGTTCAAACTTCAGGAATCCAATCCATACACCTTCACCGTGTCAATCATTTGGACAAGCTATCATTTCCTGAGAAATTATAAACAGACTTTCTTGATGGACACTTTTTATGGATCCCGACTTAATAAGTTAGTTTACTTTATTCCTGTATATGGACAATCCAACTTCCCCGGGAATCAAAAGGTAACAATCTATTTTTAATTCAAATGTAAACATGCGCATCTTATTAAACTCACAGCATAACTTGTAATTAGTTCTGTTAAATTTTATATATCTAAGTGTAAAAAAGAGAAACTGAAAAAAATATATAAAATTTTTACCAAGATAATTACAACTCGTCTACAGAGAACATTGGATTTCCACCAACCAAGAGAACAAGCTGGATTTAAAAGTGGTTTTAGTACAGTAGATCATATCCAGGTATTGTGAGAAGTTATAGAAAGGACAAATGAATATGAGTTGTCATTATGCTTTGGATTTGTAAATTATAAAAAGGCATTTGATTTTATAAACATTTCTTCAGTGATTAAAGCAATGCACCACTTTTAAAGATAAATTATAAATGAATACTCAATTTTTCCAGAGATGAGATATAATATTTTAAAAAGAATGGAATGAATCCACCCATTCTTTTGACCCAAACGTTTATGTATGGGCAAATCTTAAGTGTGTGGAAATAAGAGCGTGACGGTGTTACACGATCACTGTAAATTACATGTTATGTTTGAATAAATGACACTTGCAAAATCTTTACAATTTACGAACCGTCATTCTTTAGTTGAAATTAAACATATGTAATGAGATATTATTATATATAGCACTACGTTTTTTTTTTATGTAATAGTAATATTAGTGATTAAGCCAATGCACATTTAAAGATAAATTATAAATGAATACTCAATTTTTCCAGACACAAAATATAGTATTTTAGAAAGAATGGAATAAATTCACCCATTCTTTCAACCCAAATGTTTATGCATGGGCAAATCTTAAGTGTGTGGAAATAAGAGCGTGAAGCTACAGCAACAATTAGATTACATAATGATACTAGGAAAAACAACATTGAGAAGTGTGTAAGTCAGAGTGACTCCATATCTCCAAAACTTTTTACAGCAGTGCTACAAGAAGTATTTTGTGGATTAAAATGGGAATCTAAAGGAGTGAAAGTAAATGGAGATTATTTAAGTCATTTAGATTTTGCAGATGATGTAGTTGTTTTTGCAAATAATGCTTTAGAGCTGCGGGAAATTTTGCAGGAGTTATCAGATGAAAGTAAGAAAGTAGGACTAAAGACAAATATTAAAAAGACTAAAATAATGTTCAATGAATTTTCTCAAAATATGAAAATAAAGATTGATTATGATGAGTTAGAAGTTAACAGCTACAAATATCTTGGTCAGATTATTAATACCGACGGAAACATAATGGATGAAATTAATCATAGAATTAAACTTGGTTTGAGTGCTTTTGGTAGAAATAACTTGATACTAAAAGGAAATATGCCTATGTGTTTGAAAAGAAAGGTTTATAATAAATGTGTTTTACCAGTTCTCACTTATGGATCTGAGACTTGGACACTTAAGAGAAGAGCAATACAGAGACTTCAGACTACTCAAAGAAGTATGGAGAGATGTATGTTAGGAGTAACAAGAAGAGATCGAAAACGCAATATATGGGTAAGAGAACAAACAGGTATTATTGATCTCATTGAAAAAATTAAAAGACTGAAATAGAATAGGGCTGGACATATTGCTAGAAGATATGATAATAAATAGACAATTGAAATCTTAAACTTGATTCCAAGAGATTGTAAAAGACCCAGAAAAAGCCCACATGTGAGATGGATGGATGAAATTAAAAAAAGTGTGCAGGAGTGATGTGGAGAAGAGAACCTAAAGATCGGAGAAGATGGTTTGAACTTGGAGAGACCTTCATCCTGCAGTGGAATGATAATTGTTGTTGATGATGATGAAAAAAGAGAATGTTTAATTTGTAGGATTAATAATAATTTGATCTGTTAAAAATATATATTTATGCATCTGTTAAATTTTATATAACTAAGGCTAAAGAGAGAATGTTTAATTGGTATAATTAATAAGAATTTGATCCATTAAAAATATACATTTATGGGTCTGTTAAATTTTACATACAGTGTAAAGAGAGAATGTTTAATTTGTATAGTTAATAATTTGATCTGGTAAAAATATATACATATGCATATACTTCCAGTAAAGGATTGAGCACTTATTTTTTTTGTTCTTTCTTCGTTATTTATTTTCATTATCTCATAGTTATCAGTTTTAATTTAAATGTGTATATATTTTACATATTAAACAATTTTATGTTAACACATCTCTGTCAGTCTCAGGACTACCATCCTCAACGAGCTAGCTAGTGACCGAATATTATTATTATTATTAAATCCCGGCAATATAATTCTTATGCACGGATAAGATTGGTGCTTGGAGTCAGAAAATACCAATATCAATAAATATATTGCTTGGTAAAATATTAATTAATGGTTAATAGAAACTAAAGCAGAGTATTCACGTATATATATAATCATGTCTTAAATTTTGTCTTTTCTTATCGTTGAGAGATTAAGCTTTAAAACAACTTGTCTCCAGGCTATGACTGCTACAAGTCCAACTCGGAAAAAATAATATTTCCTTTGTATATTAACCATTAATACCATTTAATAATATGTCATATAAAAATTGTTTAAATCAAGATAGAATAAATTGAACTTAGTAAAAAGGATAGAAAAAGGATGGAATCAGCTACAGTATAGGATAAATATTTCCAGTATAGTATGGTAAGAATGTAGTATAAAATATTCTAGTTTGTGATGAATTAAAAGAATATTTATATTTTTAAAATGTAAATATTATTTAGTACTATTGTTGCGTAATAAATTTTTAATTTTGGAAAGCTGGATAAATTTGACATTAGAGTTATACAAGAGCATCACCCTAGTTTTTTGTGATGTCAATTAAAAAGATTGTAAATAGAACTGAACAATTTGAACTCTCTTACATACTGACTTCAATAGAAACAAATCTAAGTTCTTTCATATAACTATATTTATTTTTAAAAGTATTTGCTTATTAATTATATAAAATGATGGGGTGAGAATGGACAGATTCATCAAGAATGAGAATTTACTAAAGGAATGAAAAGTAATTCAATGCATTCAAAATCATCTGAAATATTTCTTTATTAAAAAATGGCTGTCACATATGTTTTAAGAATGGAATATAAAAGCTAACAACAGAAAACTGTATACAATGACTGTTTTCATCTGCAGATATAGTTTTGTGATATTGAGGAGTAATTTCAACAAGATTTAAGTTGGTTTATTTTGTATTGCATCATCATAGGTAGAAACCAGCATCTATTCATTCATAATGTCTTATAGTATCAAATACCTGCTAAATAAAAGAATAACTGATATTTGGAAATTATCAAAATTAACAAAATGTGTTTCGTATCAAACAACTTCATGATACTTCTACTTTATTTGGAATAATATCACCAAATTATAATTCAAGGAATAGCTATTGGAACTGGATATTACTTTGAAGTGTGATATACCAGGTTGTATGCTAATATGTATTATTTTTTTATTTATGTATATAATTGTATAATATTTGTTAATATAATTGAATATTATATTTTAAATCAAATAATAAATTTATATCTCAAATTTTAATAATTATAAATTTGATTTCAAACTATCCTCTTATTCATTGGTTATATAATGATTATTTTGGTAATAGATAACTAATAAATATTGATAATTTAAAAGGACAATATCGTAACAATCATTTATTGGTATTTTATTTAAAACAAAGTGAACGTATAGGCAGACTTATGTTTATTATATTCCATTTCAATTAATTATTTATTATAAAGATTGGAAATATCAACTTTCCTGTATTTCAAGATATGTTCAACAACATGTTTTGTGTCACATTGGTACACATATTTTAGATCAAATATTTTATTGGTGAAGTTTAATGTACAATCACCTATTTTATTAGATTGATTTCAATGCAGAATATATCTCATATCTCATTAGATTATATCTTAAACATTTATAGTTTATTTGCCACATATATATATATTTATTTATTAAAAAACCAGTCAACACTTAGACAATCCCAATATCAATCAACAATTTCAAACTATTGTCAAGGTAACCTTTTAACAAATTTGAAATTGTTGATTATTATTGATATTGTCTAAATGTTGTCTGGTTTTTTAATGATTACTTACACACTCATTTTTATGTATTCATTGTTAATAAACTTTAAATTTGTTAAAAACAAATAGACTTGTTTAGCCGTCATTCAATTTTTTAATGCAAATCTATTGCCTAATAATATTCTGACAAGATAATATTCATGTATTGACTTATACCGTATAATTTATTATAAGTAACAATATAACAGCATATTCTTTTTGTATTAAATTCAATATTTTATCATTTGGACTAGATATATATTTTTATACGGTAATAAATTGATTTAGAATTCTTAAATATTTAATAGGTAATTAGAAATGTTTATTATAATTATTTGATTAGTTATATGTAACAGTTATGTTAGGAAAAAAATTTATATCTGAACTGATTTGATAAATTACAAAATACAAATATAATTATTATTTAAGTTAAATAAAGGCAATTACAATCAGATGCTTGCATATTCTTTTAAGCTACTATTTATTGGGTGAACATTACATCAAGTTAGTATTAAGTTATAAAGATGGTAAAATTATATTATAAAATTGATAATAGTATATCAAAATTGATATTTGAAATCCATTAAATAAAGTGTTTAAAGTTCATTGGTGAAGATCGTAAATTTACTTTAAATACTAGGTTTTAATATCAACATTTGATCATAGAACTTTAATAATGCTTCACATATTATGGTAATTATAATTTAAAGTTTAATAACTTAGTTTTATTAGATTGAAGAATAATTTGTTGTGATTTGCTAATCATATTTAAATAAGTATCAAATGAAAATCCATCATTTATCTTGTACTGCTATGATTGGATATTTTAAATTTTATGGTTATTTAAAGCAGTGGTCTTCAACCAATGGTCTGCGGACCGGCACCGGCTGCAGAAGTTTTCTGCCGGTCCGCGCTAGAGTGGCAAGAAAGTTTGTAATAACAAAATAATAAGATTTTAAAATTTTAATTAATATAAACAATTTTTATTTATTTTTTCATAGCATTTTACTCTATTAAAAAAAAAAAAAGAAATAGAACAAAATCTAATCAATCATACATAAATTAATTTGTTTTTCTATTTATCACAGATGTTTATGGGGAGGGGGGTTAGAATTAAATTTTATTATTTTTCTAAAAAAATTCAAAATTCAAAATAAAGTTTTTTATTAAACAAACTTTGGTTGTCATTTGATAGCCAATCACAGTCGCTTGTCGGCGTTGTTTATGTGTTAAAACAATAAAATGTAATGTGACTTTTTTAGATCTCTTAAATTTTTTCTACTCCCTCTTTTAATATTTCATTTTTAGTGTTTTTTTGGCTATATGGCAATTTTTTTTGGCTTTAACTTTTATTTTTGAAATTAATTTGTACTACATTTTTTTTAAAAAAAAAACAAACCAAAAAATAACTTCCGTCTCTAATTTTTACAAAATATTTCTCAATACATCTCCACCCTACCCCAAAATAAAGATAAAAACTTTTGACTTTTTCAAGTTTCAGGTTTTTTTTTTTTGTTTAAAAATATGGCTACTTTTTTTTTTGGCCTATAAGGCGATATCTTTTTTGTCTTTATTTGTAAACCGCTGATATATTAAAACTCTTATTTTTAAAACCAATTTTTATTACCTTTTTAAAAAAATAAAAACAAACCCAAAATAACTTTTGTCTCATATTTACTAAGGCAATAAACCTAAAGCATGTGCGTGAAGGTAGGGACTTCTACAGGTCTTAACCACAAGCTTATGCATTGGAAGAAAAGAGGGGAACCCAGGGGGAAACCCATTCCCCCCAAAAAATTGAAATTAGGATCTTTTTTGGCTTTAACTTTTATTTTTAAAATCAATTTTTATCACCTTTTTTTAAAAAGAAAAACAATCAAAAAATTTCTGTCTCTAGCTTTTACAAAGTATTTCTCAATCCATCCACCCACCTGCAAATTAAAATAAGATCAAAACTTATGACTTTTTCAAATTTCGTTTTCTTTTTTTTTTTTTGTTTAAAAATACACCCACTTTTTTGGGGGGGCCTATAAGGTTTTTGGCTTTATTTGTATACCGCTAAAATACTAAAACTTGTATTTTTAAAACCAATTTCTGTTACCTTTTTTAAAAAAAATAAAAACAAACAAAAAATAACTTTGGTCTCTATCTTTTGTCTTTGTGAAGACAAAGTATTTCTCAACCCCCCCCCCCTCAATTAAAATAAGATCAAAACTTTTGGCTTTTTCAACTTTCATTGTCTTTTTTTTTTTTCAAAAGACAGATTTTTTGGCTTTATTTCTATTATGCGATGTCTATTTACCATTTTTTAAAAGAACTTTTCCTATTAATTACATTTTTTGATCCTTTCAACACACCAGCACAAAAAAAATTACAATAACATCAAAACTTCAGACTTTTATATGTTTCGTTTAATTCTTTCAGATTTAAAATACGGTGACATTTTTTTTGGCTGTATGGTGATTTTAATTATGTGATTTCTATTTTGACCTTACTACTATCAAAAGACAACCTCTATATATATATATAACATCATCTTATATATTTAACATTAAATACAGCTATTACATTTATAATCATTGTCATGTAATTACCCTAGCTTTGATATTTCCCAACATTCAGGTGAATAACATTTTACTCTTGCATGTTTTAACAATTAAATAATAAATGTAAAAATGCAAGCAACTGTTTTCTGTAGCAGTATGACTGTGCAACTCAAGAAAGAATGTTCAGCATGTGAAGGTAAGCAACACCATTACAATACACAATAACTAGTGTGCTGTTTTGGTCAGTTATAACAATTAAGCTTATCTAAGGCTAAGCAGGTTACATCTTTAAGAAAATTTATCTGTAAAACTTCTGCCTGTCCGCAGGTGTGAAAAGGTTGAAGACCACTGATTTAAAGGGTTGATTTTATATTATTATAAGTTGGTGAGATATGCTAGATTAGTTAATCTTATATATTGTATTATGTTATAGTTTAATATTGAGGTATTTTATTTTACTTACGATGTGCTATTATGAACTTACAGAATTTTAAAGGGAAAGTTTTATATATTTATTAAGGATAGATTAATGCTTTATAAATTTATAGCTAATAAAGTCTTTTTACTATCAAGTATTTGATGCCATTGCAATTGGTTTACTCAATAAGGGCATATTAATATTAATGAAATAGTATTGCTAAGTTAGCATTAGTTTATTTTATATAGATATAATTAGAGATTAACTATTGGATAATACTTTGCTCTGATATAATTGGTGTTGTAAGTTTGTAGGTTATACTAAAGTATTTGTTTCCTATCCTTATAATTCTCATTTTGTTATAAATAGATTCTAAATTTGTAGGACATATTAACATTATTACTTTATCCATTCATGAATCATTTTGTTTAAATACAAATAAAGTTGAACATTTGGAATAAGTTCATATTGTTATAAATAGTGTTTTAATGCATGAAGAACATTAAAGTTTATCTTTCTCATCTTTTGTCATTATATTTATTTTATTGCAAGTGGCTTGTTTAATATGAACATATTGCTATTTATAAGATAGTGACATTTCGTTATATTATCTGTTACAAACAGTGCTCATATTCTTAGAACAAGTTGAAATATTAATTTTATTTAAGTCCAATACATTATAAGTGCTGTTCAAATCTGTAGGGTTATAATAAAGAGTACCATCAATATTTTTTTTTGTTATAAATGGCATCCATACTTGTGGCTTTATAAAAAGTTGAATTGAGTATTAGCTTGTCATTCATTGGTTGATGATCATCTTGGCTCTAGTTCATTATCATCATTTTGTTACTAATAGTGCTGCAATTCACGGGGCATTATTAAACCAGGACAATTCTTTCATGGTCCACCATTTTCATTCTGTTACAATATACACAAACATGTTGAACATTAATTTACCATTCTCAGACTTCAAATATACAGTTACTGAATCTGAAAAAAAAAAAAGTAAAAGACCTTTAGGATTCATTTCTATTGAACTAATCATTTGTTATCCAGGTATTACTTTTCCCAAATATTTTTTAGTGTTATTCTAAAGTCTTTAACTAACAAATGTTGGTATATCTTGTATAACCTCTCTAATAATTACTATTTTTTAATAAATATACTGTACCGGGTCGAACCGCTGAAATCACCTACTTATACGTATATAAGTTTTGGCCGGTTTCAAACTCCTTCATAATACATTTATAATCTTATAAAGGTTATGTGAACGAACTGGCATGTTCGAGCAAAATGGAAGATCTTATTGATAGCTTTAACTATCAACAATGGCCCATCTCGGCTGCTAGATTCAAACCCCTACTATCCAAATACTTTATTTGTTTCGGGGTAAACCCCGGGGCACCAGCTAGTCTGAAGACTAACGTATTAGGGCAGTAGGCTCATAATCCAGTGCTCGAAACAATTCCCTTAACTAGCCCAGTCTAATTTTAATCAGTAATAAAATATAGAAAAAGAATTGATAAAAAGAATTGACCGACAAATAAAGTTTAATTTTAAAGACAATTTATTAATTAACATTTACTAATTTTAAACATTTTTATGAATCTAAATAACACACACATTTTAAATTAACATTTCTAAACTAGTTTAAATATTCTTGTAGATTTTAATAGTAGAACACTGGTATTTATATAATTTAACTAATAACACTGATATAATGATCACGTACATATTAACTCATAATAATAAAGCATTAATAGCATTTGAAACTTAAACACACATATCAATAGTTCATTTTATGTATGATAGAGTTCATATAATTTGAATCTTGAATATTTACGACTTACAGCGGTGGCTACTACGTATAAATGACAATAAATAAATGTTTACCTAGGATTTTGAATGTAGACGTAGAATTTTGTTCTCTTTGGTTGCTGCTTTCGGTGAGGATATTTCCATTACAAATACTTCCAGCCGGCTGGGACGTTTCCTTGATGAGTTTCATTATTCTTCATGATTATTATTATTGGAGACAATTAGATACTGACAGAGATTTTCTAAGATGTTATGCTGACATTATTTCATGGGTAGATCTTGCTGTTTTCATCGGACATCAGGGTGTGGAGAAAAACGTGCATTCCCAAAATCTTCTCAGCACTGCATCTTGTTTCTGAATACCATTAACTTAACTGATTGAAATTAACTGACTCAATTGATTTGTGAACTCAACTGAACTGTCTCAACTGATTGTCCGATAAAATATTCAGTATTTATACCAACGAAGTGTTTTCTTTTCGATATCCTCCAGCAAATATCTGTTGTCGAAATTCTTTAGCAATTAATCCTTTGACGTGTTTTTTGATTGATTGTTTAATTAGTAGTAGCTATTTCAAAACGTGTTGTTTTCATATCTTTAATTAGTAGCGCACCGCTGTGTTTTTTTTTAAATACATTTTTCATTTATTTATAATATTTAATACTGATACATTTTTTTTACATTCGCACGCACATTTATAATTTTACTCTACACATCAAAACTAGTTTTAAGATTATTTTTCTTCTTTAATTTAAATGAAGAGATTTATATATATTTTTTAAAGCTTTTAAATTATATTTCACTAATAATAATAAACTCTTTACTTCCTTTTTATAAAACTTTCAGTTTAACTTTAAGAAAACCCCCTTCCCACTTTAAATCAATGATTTTTCAACTTTTATCTGTGCGATTTTATATCTATACGAGTTTAAGATGATTTTTTTAATTTCAATTTTTAATTCTTAAAAAGACAGTTTTATTTGCGAACTTTTATTCTTTTCATGTTTACTAATAAAAAAACAATGTAATGTCGTCTGTGCTCGTTACATATCAGTAAACTTGCTTAAAAAAAAATGAACAAAACAAAAAAAAATTTACTTAGGGTTAGTAATTACGGTACACGATTAACGAAGACATTTACAAAAACATCTGGTTAGTAATTTTACAAAAAGACTATACAATATACGAGAACAAAAAATGTTGGCTATCGTTTTCCAAGGACCATCCACGTTTCCACCTCCCCCCCCTCGGGAGTTCTATTTTTTTTTTATAAATTTTATTTTTACACACGGCATGACAAGCAAGTTATTTAAATTATTTATTTAAGAAGATTGCATTGAGGTAAATATGTTTTGAAAGATATTGAGTTTATACGTGTATATTTGCAGCACAATTATAAATACCACCAACTTATTTATGACTGATTAAAATGCTTAAATAGGATTACACTGAAGTAAATTCCCAACAGTACTCATCGTGAGGTACCACATTTACCATCATAAACTTACGTGGCTGTGCGCCTATACACGTTAAAGCATAATATATATTAACAAACAAAAAACAACATATTAATTGCAACCTTTTGACTTTCTTTTTAATTAAATACAATTTAATATTATTAATACTTTCTCGTGTTTAATATATGGGCAATTTCTTTCTGGCAGTGCTTTTATAACATTTAAAGTATACGACTTTATGTAAACAGATAAAAATATTTCATTTTGAAAAAATTTGTTCAGGGTATACGTGGTTTTTATTAATAGATCGGCCCAAGTTGGGTGGCCAGTATTTTAAAAACAAAAACTTAAAAAGATTTAGAGACAAAAATATATCTTTAATTTTGGAAAACGCATTAATTAATCAGAAATGGAAATGATTGTTTTAATTAGCTAAATGTAAACTAGCCTTGGGCATTTAAATGTAAAAGCAACGGTCAGATAGGAAAACAATAGAAACTAATAGCCAATGAAAGAAATCCCTCAAATCGGATCTCAGCGAAAGGACTATTACCATCGTCGTGACGTAATGTTCACTGGATCTGAAAGGCTACTATAAAAAGTAAGAAAAGAAAATTATTTTAAAGAGTAGACAGATATGTGTTAGTGAGGAGGTGAAGGAGAAGGGATTGAAAAGACGCACTCTTCAATCCCTTCAGTTCTGCTAAGAAAGAAAGAGAAATGAACTATCGTTTTCTACATTGAGGACCAGTTAAAGCAAAAACCTCCGGATGGATAAATAAATCGGCCTACAGAATATCAACCCTTTTAGGACGGCGTGGGAATTCATGTTCGTGGCAAGCAATGGATAAAGTTGGACGTTTTAAAAATCGTAAAAACTTTATATTCACTTGAAAAAATAAGAACTCTAAATTTTAAACCCTTTTAGTAAATAATGCAATAGAATCCTATCTGACCAAACTAAATTCTTTATTAATAGTGTTATTTGATGTATTTTTTTATTTTTTATTTTAAATCATTTCCATTTATATTTTTTGTTCTTTAAGTTTTATTATGATTTTAGTTTTCCAATAAATTAAAATATATCAATGTTAAACTTAAGTCGGGCGTGAATGGCTGTATAGATTTGTAAAGTTATATTAGGTTATTTGTGTCATTGTTGAATTGGGTCAATGGATTGGATATATTGGTGTAGTTAGTAGATGTAATGCAAGATTCGCTACGGGCAGAATCACTAGTATACGCTGCACACTTCCGTTTGCCTATGGAAAGAATTATAAGATGGAGAACGCAGTTCCTTTCTATGGAGTTTTTTTTTTATTGCTCTTCTTGTCAGATAGATGTAGTATTCATATCTGACGAGAAACAATTTCTTCTCATAACTTTTTGTGCTGCCGTATTTTGTATTACATTGAATACATCGATATATCAGATGGATAGACGCCAGTTTGACTGTGAACTTTTAGCCTAAGGTTAAATAGGGATAGAATGTTTTAAGTTCAAATGCAAATCTATGTAGTCTATTCATACTTGACACTAAATAAAAATGCATTAAATTTAAGTTGTTTATAGATGCTTGCATGGATTCGTTATCGGTTAATTATGTTTTGGGTTTTCATATTTGATCAAAATATATAGACATTCGATAAATAATGATACCTTACGGTGAGTATCTAAAATGTATTTATTCGGAGGTCTTTTAAGTTATTGGTGTCAATGCAAGCATCTTATGGTGAATGCTATTGGGTTACTTATAAATTTCCCCCTGCAATTGACGGAATCAATGATTTTTTATTTTGATCGTTTATGTTTCTTTTGAAATATTTTTGACCGTGGAATCTATGTAACCGATCTATACTCAACATTTTTAAACAAATCTGTGCAAACTAATAATAGTATAAAATTTAAAATGTAAATTAAAAATCTAAAATAAAAGTAAAAATAATGTTAAATATTAAAGTAAACATATTAAAATAATAATGTTAAATCTTATATATGTGCGTAAATAAATGTTTGTATGTTAATTACTGGCAGTGGCTTATTTTATTTATTTTTTAATATTGAAATATAATTAGATAAGATATTATATTATTAAATCTCTGCTACTCCCTGAGCTAGTGACATGGGCTAACGACCGGATATCAAAATATATAAATAAAATAAAAAAAATTTTTTTTTGACTTACGTATCTGCCTACTTTATAAATTTTTCTAGGTTCAAATGCCTAGATGGTGCCCTGTAGTGCAGATCATGTCAAGTAATATCTCCAGATCGTTACAATACAAATGACTACCAATAATCTTTCATCAGGTCAGAAATCATTGCATTTTTTTTAACCTCAGATATAGATATTAATTTTTATTAAAGATGAAATACTGCATAGCTTTTTTATTATTATTAACATACACAAGATCATTAATGTAAAACAACTGGTATCAGCTGATAAGTAAATTTAATGATTTGATTATGCCTAATAATTATTGTAGTTGCATTATAATGATTTTTTTAAAGTTATTTGTAGTTATCATATATATAAAAGGTTGAGTAAAACTGTTTTCCTTTCATTTAACTTTTGGTAAAAATTTGGTTTTACGCCCTCAGATCAATTATCTCTAATTATTTTAAAATGATAATCTCAATTGCTTGTGAATTTTGATGTAACAAGATTTGTAAATAGAAAACTAACATGGTTTACATTTTTAGATGGATATAGTTTTCATCTTGAATTGGGAGTTAAAAAATATTACAAGTAAGAATTTTAGAAAAAAAAGCTGGCAATCACAATGCAATGGGCTAGAATTGACGAGCTTTATAGTTTAAAGATATTAGTATATAAAGATTTTAAATATTCTGCTAAAACAAACTCATTTCAACAAGAATTATTCACATCCCTGGATTTTGAAATTGTAAACTTCAACAAATTTATACAAAATAATTACAAATTAGACAAAAATTTTATCAAGAAAAATAAAAAACCAGGAATATTATACATGAATACATTACTGAATTCAAATGTTAAAGCTTATACTGGCAATGTAAATTATAACATAGTTTCAAATCTTTAAACTTCATTAATTTATTTTATGTATTTATCATTGTTTATAAATAAAACTAAGATATATAATCTTTACTTTTATTACATCTGATTAAATATTTCTGATATAAAACATTAGCTATGATAATCACAGATATTACTAATGAATATAGTTGACTCTAATGTGAACTATTAATATAAATATTTATTATAAATATTCCGGTTAAGCTAATCAAATCAAGATCAATATTTGGGATTACTTGCTTATTCTTATATCCATATTTGGATAATTCTACTCCTTAATTAAAAGTATGCATAATTTTTATTATATTCATAAGCTAAATAGTAAATAGCCAATTTACTTATTAATTATTATTCTACTGGTTAATTTAATAATTATTATATTTATTTTGTGGTATTTCTTTTATTCTAAGCCTTAAAAAATCTTTCTATTACATTGATAATCACTATAATCTCATGATTCTACCCAGAGTTTATATTGGAATATTGTAAGATATATATGTGCATACCAGTCAGCATTATATTACTTGGTTCCCCTTTAAAACAAATTATTCCTTTATCACAAAATAAAATCGATGATAATAATTGTAAAGGATTACTATTCACTAGCCCTGTTATATTTGGGTATAACAACTATCTGTATTTGTTGCATAAAATTGTCAGCCTGATAATGTTAACTTGGCATTCACCCATATTTCCATTCCCTAAAATTGGCAACCCAAAGTATAGAAATAATACATCACATTTCTGTTATAATACACACACACATCTTAGCAATGCAAAAGATTCCCTAATATTTGTAATTAGTTTATAAATGTTAAAATGCAATAATAAATGGCATTTAAAAAGTGATGTATGCAATAAGAGGCAACAACAAACATACTATTGATTCAATGAAGTACCATAACATCCATTCTCCCTTTGAGCAAAGAATTATATTTATAAACTTTCAACCACTTCCCAAACCAGTGTAGTTTGTCATTAAACATAAAAGCTATTTTCATATCACAACATTCACATATATGTATTGAGATTGTAATTTAGTTTAGCAACCAGATTTTTTTAAAAAATATTTATGTAAACTTATGTTATATTGATTAATATAATAATCAGAAACTAATAATAAATTCTTTACAACAACTATATAAATATCAATAATAATTTAAAAATTGATATTTATATAGCTGTTGTAAAGAATTTATTATTTTCTGATTATTATTTTAACTAAGAACAGCATAAAGATTTTTATTCTTTTCCAATTGATTAATATTAATTAATTATATGTTTGATAATACATCTAAATCTAAATGAAAATATTTTTTTTTAATTACTAAGTGTTAAGTGACATTTAAGATATAAATAGTGATCAGATTATTAAATCTACTAAAAAAATTCAGTGTACAGATTGACATATAATATCAACTCACTATTTCAATTGAAGTAATAATAAAAAAACACATTAAGCTTAGTTTTTAAAACCAGTAATTAATAAATAAATTGCAGAAGCATTTTATATGATAGTAACTAAAAGTGCTTCTCAATTTAATGATTATTTACTGTTTAAAGTTTACTGTGACTTATTTATTACATATATTGGTTGTGGTGATATTATATATATATACACCCACACACACCCTTGAAGTCTTAAATGAAATTAAAATTGTGATAAATTATCAAATTGTAATTCAATGACTTTTATAGTGATAAAATGATACAATTTCCTAACTATTTTTCAAAAAACGAAACATTATATTGTACCGAGACAAAGTCAGTACATGTATATACCCACACGCACAAGCAGTGTAAATACTCTATTTTTTATTTACTTTCAATTTATGATAAAAATAAATGTAGTTTTCTTTCAATGCTTTATAAAATACACTATAAAATAAAATGTTAATATTTCTGATTAAATAATTTAAGGCTTTCATATAATCTATTATAATAATATTCTCTAAAAAAATAAAATATAAAGCATCACTAATATGCCATTTTAAATCTCAATAAATGATTTCTACTTGTATATGCCGCGGGGGTAATTAAAAAGGGGTTTATTTTAAATTATAACTATAGCGAAAGTTAAAAGCTTATAGAGGTGATTTTGAGATTAAATGCTCGACTTTTAAACTAATGTAAGTTAAATTGTTATCTTAAAACACGCACGCATGTATGTATAAAAGGTGAATAAGTATGAATTTTTTCTAACTGAGATTGCAATGTGAGATTGCATAAACCTAAGATTGCCTCAAGCATATGGATTGAATGAACATTACGTATGACACGGACCCCAACGACAACTCAGAGAATATTGAACTCTGGGTGGAGATTGGATCCTCAGATAATAACCAACCCATATAAATATGAGTCTTAGTCTTTGTCTTTACACACTCGGTTACAGTCTTTTTACATTCTTTGTTTTGTTTTGCTTATGCTTATAGTTTTTTTAAATTCCTCCGGAAGCTACAACTAGAACTTTCTTTTTTTTTTGCTATCCGGTTTATCCAATATGATCACTGTGAAATTAACCTTTAGAGCGTCGATCGTCATGATGGGCTAAGAAACCCCTCAGTGATTGATCGACGCTCCGCCGCCAGAACATCTCCACAGCTATGAATGATCAACAACAGTGCCGTCCAAACATCATACTCTAATCAGTCCAAGGAAGTTGTCCAAACATACTACGCTGAACTTATATATAAAATGAATAACCCTTTTATTATGGAAACAGTATCCAACAGGTTCGAACCCTCATCAAATTAGAAGCAGCAGAAGACTACGCAAATCCTAGGTAAACACTTTATTTCTTTTATGCTCACATTCATTCTTTACGTAGACTTTAAAAGGCAATCTCATAATTAATTAAATTCGACTTTCGTAAATCAAAATATAAAATGATCCGTAATCCCTCATATTTGAATCTTAATATTTTAATCTCAACTTTCGTAAATAAAAAAATATCAGATGCTACATAGTTCCTCATATTTAAATCTTAGGACTTTTCCTGTTATGAACTTTGATCATAATTATTATTTTCTTTCGCAAATAAATTATAACACACACCTAATTTCAAATGTAAGAGAAGGAAATGTATTTTATCATCCATGTTTATTATGCATATGTTCTTTTCTGTGCGAGTGCGAGAATGCGTGTATGTGCGTGCAAATAAAGCTATTAATTAATGTTTCATTTTTTTATATTCAATAAATTCTTTTTTTATTTAAACAAGTCAAGCATTCCTCAAATCATTCTCTATAATTAAAATATATATTTTTTTAATTATTATAATCAGCATTTATTCATGCGATTAATTATTTTACTTTTAAATTTGTCTTTCTTATTTTTTTTTGTTTTGTTTATTTCTTTAAAAGTCACGATGTTTATTTACTATGTAGTTAAGATAGGTTTAAGAGTTGGGAGGGCCTATTATTAATAAGTATAAGTAAATGTCAATAAAGCTAGTATGAATAATTCTATTGGACTGTATGATAACGAGGGGATGATATTATAAGCTTCTAATTTTTTATATAAGGATGCATAAATCAAACATTCGTATTAGTTGCCAAATAACCAATGACCCGGTCCAATATTTGGACCGATCTGTAAATCAACCAAGCTTCTTCTCCATTGGTTATTATTGTGTCTTTTGCCAGAATGATATTCTTGAAACAATTTCATCGCGACCCTGAGTGACCCTTATTGGTCCATGCTGGGAGTTTGAGCTTATGGGCGGGGATTAGACTTCGAAATCGTTTTGATATGACGTAAGGTGATGCGAGAAATTAAATTGTAAATTAAATCATCGTATCTGGCGCCCCCTTGTGTTGATAATGAACAACTATCGATATAGGAAAATAAATAAAGCTTTACGCTATATCATGTTTGTTTCGGAGCTCTCAATCCCTATATGAACGGTTGAATAAGGCGACCGGTCACAAATGGCGCTTCCAAACGTGAGGCTAATACAAATAATGTTTTGGAGAGAAGCAAATCAAGACATTAGCCAAAAGCGGCCGAACCTCGTAAAAGACGCAAAACTTTTTCACGTAAACGAAAGTTTGGACGAATAAAAAAAAAAGAGAAAAAAGGGAAAAAGAAAAATTATGGATGGACAACGAATAAAGCAAAGGAGAACATAGCGGGAGATGGAGGCGCGGACGTCGATTAATCACTTCTTATCATAAATAAAAAAATAAAATAATCACGTTCCTTTAGGCATCAACAAAAAAAAAAAAGTTGTAACATTTTAAATATAAATAGAGAAAAAAAAAATTTTTTTTTGTTTCCTCTTGATTAAATCAGAAATGGACAGCAATAACGATAATATGTGGGAAAGTGAAATAGGAAAAATAGTACAAACATTTAAGGGAAAGAGAAATGAGGACCCAAATGAACACATAGAGAGCCTAGAGAGATTATTCGCTTACAAAACACTTAATGAAGAAGGTAAAATAGCCATAGCAGTCAGCCACATACGAGAAGGGGCTCTAGATTGGTGGAAATCGATACAACAAAAACCAAAGACATTTAGGCAGTATGAAGAAATGATAAAGGAGAGCTATTGGGGGAAAGCAAGACAAATGAGAGCCTTACGTGAAATAGAAAATGAGGAATGGAAAACAGGAGAAACGATGGAAGGATTTTTTCGTAGGAGAATGGCACAGCTAAGACAAATAAACTTAGGCACACCATCTGAGGAATGGTTGATCAGAATAGCACGAAGGGGATTACCCGCATGGGCAAAACGATTTTTGACAGGGATAGATAACATGGACAAGGTAATAAGGAGGTTAGAAGAGATAAAGGATGAAAATGAGGAAGAGGGAGAAAGTCAAATAGCCAATATAGGAAAGATCATAAAGGAAGAGGAAGGAAGTAGAAGTGGACCTCAATGCCCTAAAATAGAGGTTAAAATAGGGGAAACGAAAACTCACGCACTACTCGACTCAGGGAGCCAAGTATCAGTTCTGTCACAAGAAACATTCAGCAAACTTACCCAAGAAGAACCAAACCTCAAAACATTACCGCTTAAGATAATGCGCATAACCTTGGCAAATGGGAAAAGGGCCCAAGCGGAAGCAATACAGGCATGGGTAAACATAAAAATAGCAGGAAACCAGCATAACCAAATCATGCTGGTAATGCAGGGATTAATACACGATGTTATATTAGGATCCGATTTTATGGGAAAATACAAATGTAGCATCGACTACGAAACAGAGCAAGCCCGGATCTCAGGAAAGATGGTACCTTTTATAGAACAAAATCAAGCAAAAAACATGGAACAGGCCGTACATAGTATGGAGTTAGAAAAGAAAATGGTAACAAGGGAGATCGGAACAAAGCCAGAAAAAGAAGAAATGGAACTGGGAAATATTCTGGAGGAATACAAGGACGTATTCTCCGACATACCTGGGGTCATCAGTGGTTACGAACACAGGATAAAGCTCATTCAGGATCAACCATATCAATCTAGATCATACCCGATCCCCTTTCAATACCGGCCAGAGATAGGCAAGCAGATAAATAACATGCTAGAATGGGGAGTAATCTCAAAATGCTCCTCACCATATAACAACCCAATTGTCGTAGCAAAGAAAAAGGATGGTTCGGTACGATTGTGTCTGGACGCGAGGCTCCTCAACAAAATCACGATCGCGGACACAAATGCTCCGCCCCCCATGAGCGAATTAATAAATCGGTTCAATGGGAAAGGTGTTTTTTCTACCCTAGACATGACCAGCAGCTACTGGCAGATTAGCCTACACCCAGAGGACCGCCAGTACATGGCGTTCCGATATAATGGCATCGCCTATCAGTTTAACCTGATACCATTTGGTCTGAAAAATAGCGGAGCAGGCTTGATACAATGCCTTGATAGAGTGCTGTCAGAGGAGGTGAAGGGTTTTAGCACCATGTATGTTGATGACATCATCATTGCGTCTGAGGATAATAAAGAGCATATTAAATGCCTTCGAAAATTATTTCAAGAATGTCGAGAGAAAGGAATCAAAATAAACCTGGGAAAAAGCAGGCTCATGACACCCGAGGTGAAGTTTTTAGGGCATATTATCAGTAAAGAGGGGGTATCACCTAATCCTGAAAAAATACAAGCCATACAGGAATTTCCAGAGCCCAAAAAGAAGCGTGACGTCAAGGCTTTCCTCGGACTGTGTAATTTCTTTAAACAATACTATCCAAATTTTTCAGAAGGGATAGAACCACTGCTCAGACTTCTGAGGAAAGAAACACCATGGGCATGGAAAGAAGAACAGGAGGCTAGCTTCCGTCGAATAAAGGAAGGTTTCTTAAGACACGTAGTGTTGGCGCACCCAGATTTTGGATGTACATTTTATGTACAAACGGACAGCAGTGGGATAGGAATGGGGGCAATGATGTTTCAAAAGGATAGCAAGGGGCAGAGCAAAGCAATCGCCTTCATAAGTAGGCTTTTTACGAAGGCCGAGCAGAACTACACGGTCACAGAGAGAGAGGCCTTAGCCATCGTATGGGCTTTCAAGAAACTGAGGCAATACCTGGTAGGATCTAGAGTGGTGGTCGTGACCGACCATCGAAGCTTAGAGTTTCTGAACAGGAGTTTTTTGACTAATAGCCGCCTAATAAGGTGGAGCCTCGCCCTTCAGGAATTTGATTATACGGTAGAATACTGTAAGGGGAGGGACAATATAATAGCAGATACCCTGAGCCGATATCCCATAGGACGAAGCCTTGAGGAAAACGAGGGGCCATACATAGCGACGACACGAGCCCAAAGCAGGGAGCATTATAGCCTTCAGAAAATTAAGGAAGCGCAACAGGAAGATAGGGAGTGTAGACAGGTCATGGATTTTGGCAGGTACCACACGATACCAAATAGTCAAGGAAATACATTATGGGCCCATCGAAAGAAATGCGTTGTCAGAAATGGACTCCTTCAACGACAAACAAGAAATGGGCAGAATTATCGGGTGATAATACCGAGAGCAATGCGACAGAATATTATAGCCCAGGCACATGAGGAAAGAGGACATTTCGGGGGCAACAAGACCGCCGGATGGATTGAACAATGGTTCTACTGGCCAAATCTCCACCGGGATGTGACACAAGAAATAAAGAAATGTATGACATGCGCCAAAACAAAGCCAATGAATAGATCGAATGAGGGAGTATCGACACCCATCCTCGTGTATGAGCCAAATGACACACTAGCTATTGATTTCTACGGGCCACTGCCGATGTCAAATGGAAAGAGGTATCTGCTGGTGGCATATGACTTATACTCTAAGTTGGTATCAGCTTTTCCGATCAGTCAAGCAAATGCGAAGCAGGCGATTCGAGTTCTGGAAAATCGGCAATTTAGGGAAGTGGGAAAACCAAAAAGAATCCTGTCAGACAATGGAACTCCATTCGTATCCAAAGAATGGGCACAGTGGACAAAAAAAAATAATATTAAGCATGCCCTCACGTCTATTCGAAATCCTCAAGCCAATCCATGCGAGCGAGTGATGCGGGAACTGGGTCGACTTTTCAGAATATATGTGCATGGAAACCATAAGGCGTGGGTAAAAGAAACGCCCCGGGTTGTGAGCATGATAAACGAAACCCGGAATGAGTCAACTGGTTTTGAACCCGACCGCCTTCACTTTGGGAGAAGGAGGCCATACCCATATGCCCAAGGACCCTGGCCTCAAAGGGAGAAAATAAATCGGACAAGGGATGCCCAAGAAGCTAGACGGCAATTGCAGAAAATGAGCCAAGTTCGAAAGAAAAGACAGGGAATCGTGGTAGGAATATTCAAGGAAGGAGACAGAGTCATGGTACGGACAAACCCAGTCAGTCGACCAGAACAGGCCATTTATAAAAAATTTCAACCCTTATATGAGGGACCGTATGTCATAGGACGCGCATACGGGAACAATGCCTTCATCTTATATGAAGGGACCCGGAGGATTGGGACATACAATGCCCGGGCCTTGAAATTAGTAAATGAAGTTCAAACCCCTCACCATGCGGAGGGAAAGCGGGGTCAAAAATAAAGGATTTTATTGTGAAAATTAAAATGCCAATCCTCGCATTTTAATTTTAGACGGATCGCGGGGATATGTACCGAGACAAAGTCAGTACATGTATATACCCACACACACAAGCAATGTAAATACTCTATTTTTTATTTACTTTCAATTTATGATAAAAATAAATGTAGTTTTCTTTCAATGCTTTATAAAATACACTATAAAATAAAATGTTAATATTTCTGATTAAATAATTTAAGGCTTTCATATAATCTATTATAATAATATTCTCTAAAAAAAATAAAATATATAAAGCATCACTAATATGCCATTTTAAATCTCAATAAATGATTTCTACTTGTATATGCCGCGGGGGTAATTAAAAAGGGGTTTATTTTAAATTATAACTATAGCGAAAGTTAAAAGCTTATAGAGGTGATTTTGAGATTAAATGCTCGACTTTTAAACTAATGTAAGTTAAATTGTTATCTTAAAACACGCACGCATGTATGTATAAAAGGTGAATAAGTATGAATTTTTTTCTAACTGAGATTGCAATGTGAGATTGCATAAACCTAAGATTGCCTCAAGCATATGGATTGAATGAACATTACGTATGACACGGACCCCAACGACAACTCAGAGAATATTGAACTCTGGGTGGAGATTGGATCCTCAGATAATAACCAACCCATATAAATATGAGTCTTAGTCTTTGTCTTTACACCTCGGTTACAGTCTTTTTACATTCTTTGTTTTGTTTTGCTTATGCTTATAGTTTTTTTTAAATTCCTCCGGAAGCTACAACTAGAACTTTCTCTTTTTTTTGCTATCCGGTTTATCCAATATGACCACTGTGAAATTAACCTTTAGAGCGTCGATCGTCATGATGGGCTAAGAAACCCCTCAGTGATTGATCGACGCTCCGCCGCCAGAACATCTCCACAGCTATGAATGATCAACAACAGTGCCGTCCAAACATCGTACTCCAATCAGTCCAAGGACGTTGTTCCGTTTAACATACAAGAATCGTCCAAACATACTACGCTGAACTTATATAAAATGAATAACCATTTATTATGGAAACAGTATCCAACAGGTTCGAACCCTCACCAAATTAGAAGCAGCAGAAGACTACGCAAAATCCTAGGTAAACACTTTATTTCTTTTATGCTCCCATTCATTCTTTACGTAGACTTTAAAAGGCAATCTCATAAGTAATTAAATTCGACTTTCGTAAATCAAAATATAAAATGATCCGTAATCCCTCATATTTGAATCTTAATATTTTAATCTCAACTTTCGTAAATAAAAAAAATATCAGATGCTACATAGTTCCTCATATTTAAATCTTAGGACTTTTCCTGTTATGAACTTTGATCATAATTATTATTTTCTTTCGCAAATAAATTATAACACACACCTAATTTCAAATGTAAAAGAAGGAAATATATTTTATCATCCATGTTTATTATGCATAATATGTTCTTTTCTGTGCGAGTGCGAGAATGCGTGTATGTGCGTGCAAATAAAGCAATTAATTAATGTTTCATTTTTTTATATTCAATAAATTCTTTTTTTATTTAAACAAGTCGAGCATTCCTCAAATCATTCTCTATAATTAAAATATATATTTTTTTAATTATTATAATCAGCATTTATTCATGCGATTAATTATTTTACTTTTAAATTTGTCTTTCTTATTTTTTTTTGTTTTGTTTATTTCTTTAAATTTCATCGTGCCGTAAGTCACGATGTTTATTTACTATGTAGTTAAGATAGGTTTAAGAGTTGGGAGGGCCTATTATTAATAAGTATAAGTAAATGTCAATAAAGCTAGTATGAATAATTCTATTGGACTGTATGATAACGGGGGGATGATATTATAAGCTTCTAATTTTTTTATATAAGGATGCATAAATCAAACATTCGTATTAGTTGCCAAATAACCAATGACCCGGTCCAATATTTGGACCGATCTGTAAATCAACCAAGCTTCTTCTCCATTGGTTATTATTGTGTCTTTTGCCAGAATGATATTCTTGAAACAATTTCATCGCGACCCTGAGTGACCCTTATTGGTCCATGCTGGGAGTTTGAGCTTATGGGCGGGGATTAGACTTCGAAATCGTTTTGATATGACGTAAGGTGATGCGAGAAATTAAATTGTAAATTAAATCATCGTATCTGGCGCCCCCTTGTGTTGATAATGAACAACTATCGATATAGGAAAATAAATAAAGCTTTACGCTATATCATGTTTGTTTCGGAGCTTTCAATCCCTATATGAACGGTTGAATAAGGCGACCGGTCACAATATAAATTATTTTCTCAACCCATTGTGATAAAATGATACAATTTCCTAACTATTTTTCAAAAAACGAAACATATAAATTATTTTCTCAATCCATTGTAGTTGAAAATCATAGTAAAGATAAAGATATATACATACATAAAGAATATATTAAATCAAACATTTTTACAGGCTACAGATATAATTGAAATATTATCCCGGTACATCAGTGTTTACGGCTTCTCTACAATTATTTTATATCTGTTATCCAGTTGATGACCAGTGTAACTTGGTCAAAACATCAGTTTGTGTCAGAAACAAAATGTTCATGTATTGAACAGAATGAGTGCTTCCATAGAAAAATTCATTAAAACTTTCAAAAGCTTTAATTAAAATTCAATTTAAAAAATTCACTAAAATATGTAGATGATTTCTTATTGATATTTAATAAGACTGAAAGACAAGTAAAAAAGTATTATGATAAGGTTAATAAGTTGGATAAGAAGTTAAGATTCACAATGGAATGGGAAAAGAATAATGAATTGGTGTATTTGGATATAATGATGAAAAAAGAGTATAGTAAAGGGAAGTGTAAAGTGAGAACAGGGGTGTTTAGAAAGAAGGAGAAGGGTAATATAGTGAATTGGGAGTCTGATGTAGATAAGCAATTTAAAATTAATTCTATAACATCAAGAGTATTTAGAGCAAATAATTATTGCAGAGATAAAGAAGATTATAAAAAGGAAATAGATATGATATTTAAGGAGTTTAGGGTTAGTGAGTATCCAGAAAAGATAATAAAGAGGAATATTGAGAGTGTAGAAAGGAAATATAGAAAGGAAAAAGAGAATGAGAAAAGAGTAATTAAAAGGGATAGGAAAAACAAATATATAGGAATAAGAGTACATGATTATAGAATAGTTAGGAAAATTAATAGTATAATTGAAAAGGTTAATGTAAAATATAGAAATGATGTGAAACACAGAATAGTGAATAAGAAGAGAAAAAATTTGATGAAGGTTTTGGATAATAAATATATAGATAAAAAGAGAAATTATGTTAATGGAGTTTATATGATAGTGTAAAAAGTGTAGGGATAAGGGGGTTAGAAATAAATATGTGGGTGAGACAAAGAACTCTATATATACAAGGCTGAGGCAACATAGGTATGAAAAAAGTTCACCAGTATTTGTGCATATGATGGAGACAGTGCATGATTTGGAGAAGGAAAGTATAAAAATGATTAGTTTTGCAAACAGTAGAAGGGACAGGAAGATAAGAGAATCATTGTTAATTAAGAGAATAAGGCCTAGTATTAATAGAGAAAAAGGGATTAGGACTTTGGTAGTGTGAAATTAAACAGTAGAAAAGTTTAGAATGATTTAAGTGAGGGGAAATGTAAAGCTTGATAGGGTAAAGAATTAAAATTTAGGATAATTAAATAATAGAAGTGGTTAATAGAGGGAGCTAGGTGATGGGGAAAGAAAGAAAGTTGGGAAGTGGTTAATAAAGAATTAAGAGTTAGGGTAATTAAGTAATAGAAGTGGTTAATAGGGGGAGCTAGTTGATGGGGAAAGAAAGGAAGTTGGAAAGTGGTTAATAATAAAAAAAGATGGAGGAAAGGTGAAGGTAGAAGAAAAGTTAAGATAAAATAGTTAAGTTTGTATTGATATTAAATGTTATAAGATGGTAGTTAAATAAGTAAAAATGGTAGGGAGTATTAGAGTATATATGAGGAAGGGAATTGAGGGGATGGTATGAAGGTATAAAATGAAGTAAGTAGGGTATAAATGAGAGTGTAAAAAAAAAGGGGGAAAAGAATGATTTTAGTTTATGGTTTTTGCTTTTTGATTTTTAATATTTTTTTTTTTTTTTTTATTTTTAAGTTTATTTTTTAATTTTAATTTTTGGTCTTATATATGTAATTATGATAAAAATGATAATTTTTGGTATTAATTTTTTAGATTAATATTTTAATGGGTTTTAAGGGTTTTGTTTTTAATGGTTTGATGATAAAATTTGAATTGTTTTAATACATTTATTTGCTTGTAATCTTAAAAAATAATTTAAAAATGATTTTAAAAAAATTTTTATATTTTTTTTATTATTAAAAATTTATTATTATTATTTTTTATAGTTTAGTTTTTATGTTTTGGGTTTTTTAAAAGATAAGGGAAAATTTTGGTTGAAAGGTTTGGACTGAGTTGTTTTTGCTTTATATTATTTTGTTTTATTATAATTTTATATGAGAATATGAAGAATAATAATTTTGGTTGTATTGATATAATATTTATCTAATTTTTTTATGTTGTAGATCTGATGAAGATTGCTAGTACAGTCGAAACTGTTAAATAAATAAAATTATTTGCTTAAAGTGTTAAAGGAGTGTTGATGAGTTTATAGTGAAAAATATGTACATATTTAACCTTACAAAATCGATCCAACAAGTTGCACATACAATAGTGTAGTAAGAACAATAAGTACATTAAGTGTATATAAGCTATTTTGCAAAATGAAAAAAAAAGTCTCGACTATTTTGCTAAACATAAAAAAAGAACGAACTATTCAAACATTTTCTTTTATTGTATGGAATTTCTGTTGACTTTCAGTTTTTTTACCAACAGTTTAATTGTTTTTATACACGGCAAGGAATGAGTTTGACCAATGCATTATATGTTGATTATAAGAAGTTCATACAATGCTAAAATCTAATTTACAATTGAAACTTATGAATGTTAAAAGCATTTGTAAGATAAAAATATATTGATAATATATTGTCTATATTTAAACTAATCACAGTCTGATTAACATAAAAAAAAAAGAATGAATAATTCAAACTAATTATTTTTTGAATGGAATTTCTGTTGATTTTCAATTTTTTACCAACAGTTGAATTGTTTTTATTTATGGCAAGGAATGAGTTTGGCCAATGCATTATATGTTGATTAAAAGAAGTTCACACAATGCTAAAATCTAATTTATAATTAAAACTTAAGAATGTTAAAAGCATTTGGTAGATAAAAATATACTAACAATGTATTATCTATATTGTAACAGTCAGATTTGTACATTCATGTAACAAAATACCCTAAAGCTGATTGAAATGGGATGGTAAGATCCAGAGTCTGAACCAAGGTCCAACTCATTCACCAGCATTGTATGAATTAACACCATGAGTGACATTTCTAAGCTTGCACACGGGCCTTAATTTAATTGCAAGTTGGCTCTGAACAGGGAGAAACATCTGGTAATATAATTAATAAGTAAGGGGTTTGATTGGGATATGATAAAAAATAATGAAGACAGTATAAATTTAAATATTTATTAAAATTATAAGTAATGAAAAATAAAATAAATTAAATACACTATTTAGGGATCACATTGAGATCAAATAAGACGGTCACAGGTGTTATACAATAGAATGTAATCAGTCCAGGGTAATAGTGTTCAGACTCATTTAAATGTGTTAGCTGACTTTCGTGCTCAGCGAATAATCTATCCATATAAGAATTTAATATGTCAACATAATATTCATTTCATATTATGGTTTGCCAAGTGATAAATAACAATGCTAGCCAGAAATATAATTTAATTACTGCAGCGATAATATTGCGACTGTTTACTAAGTTTCACTAATATTCAAGCTTAATAATATAGCTTGATAATGATGCAAATCATCATCCAACAAACTAAAGGTTATCTTAGTTACGGATAAATCCTGAAAAACATATATTATAGAGAGAACTGGTTGAATTAGCCCCTACATACATTCACTGTAGGCACTTAAAATATGCTATAAAGAGAGAGGGGTTACTTAAATAAATTAATACCCTCATTTAACAAACAATTAATTCGCATCTCTAATCAGATTTAATAAAAAGGGAGGGAAAGCATATTTAAGAAGAATGGAATTAATGAAAATAACTAAATATGCCATTATATCTCCCTGGCAAGGATTCTATTATTAATTAAGTAAAACTATGTTTAAAATCATAATTTATCAATATAACAAATTCACAGGTGATTTAAATTACTGCAATGATCGCAAGGGGATCAGTTAATGAATTTTAATTTTGAAACAGCGATTCGGATGTAATATAACTAAGCATTATATCATAACTACTAAATTGAAGATGAGAAATATTACCTTTGGGATAAAATTATTAAAATATATCCACTCACTGGTTCAAAATATATTTGGCATATCATCACATATCTAAATGAAATATTAAGAACTTAAATATATAAAAGACTACAGATCTCACCGCAAATACGAGAGTAAAACAGAATTTAATTAACAAAATAATTTTTAAGTTTATCTCTTTAACAGGTTCGAGATAATAGATTTTACAGAGCTATTTTACAGTAAATCAAACAAGTATTTATTATTGGTATTACAGATTAAAGTAAAAGAAAGATTTGAACTATTAGACTTTAAACTGGGCATTTATTTAAATTTACTGTAGCTATAGTTTTGAAAATTAATAATTAAAGTTCATCAGAGAGCTCATGCAGTAATCATGAAGATTATTACCTAACTCTTGGGCAGCAGCTTGTCTCTTGGCTTTATTCTCTGGATAGGCAGCAATTCTCTACTTGAAGTATTATACATCGCTGTTGGCTTGTACCATTTCAGCAACGTAGGGTGGAGATGAAGTTCATCATTCCTCGGACGTGAGGAACAGCACAATCTGCCTAACTACTCGACCAAAAGGGCATGGATTCGGCTTGTAGACCTTTCCAAAATTTGACTGAGTATATATGTAGCAAAAAACAGCCTATTTACATTTGCTCATGATGAAATTACATTTTTAATAAACAAAATTTTTCCAGTGAAGTTAGCAATTAGCACCTTTAAAATTTGATAGTTTTAGAGACCAAAATAACTTTTATCTTTTGTTTTAACCCACGAATAGGATGTTTTTTATATTTGGATATTTGCTTTCCCACAAGATTTTAACAATCGACACGGTTGGCTAAATCTTGTTTACAACTTAAAATATATTTCGACAAACATTTATTGTTATTAATAAAATTTTGATATCATCATTCCGCCATACTAAACATAGATGTGGCACGATCTAATTTTTATAGATTAATTTAAAATAATTTAAAAAATAGCAAATGACTAAATAACAAGACACTGTATATTGAAGCGGATACTTTATCCGCTTCAAAAGTTCCATCGTCAAAATTAAAACTTTTGATTTTTTTTTTTTTATATAAAAGAAAACTGTTTAAAAGTTTTCTTTATTACTTTTTTTTATATATTAAGATTATATGCAATAATGCACATACTTATTTTAAAAAAAAAAAAAGTCTGATTTTTATTTGCACTAGATTTTAGTTTAAAATCTATTTTCTTTCGACATTTTTTTTTTAAATTGAATTGTAAAAACATTCTAATTTGAAAAGTTTTAATTTTGGAAAGTTTTTATTTAATTGCATTCTTGTTTCTTTGTAATCTATTTTAATTTATTTCTAAGAAAAAAAGCTGAGACTTGCTTTTATTAATTTTTTAATTAATATTAAGTTTGAAATAAAGATTTTCCCTGGTCAAAAATTGCTAATTAAAGATGACACGGAAAATAACGGCTCACATAAATAGCCCTGGATTTCAGACTGATTTTATTCTCTGATAAATTGTCTGATGCTGCTTGTTGTAAGTACTATTCTGACTAATTTTAGCTGCTGAATCTTGTTATTCTACTGATGATAATTATTCAGATTGCTGTGCTGCCTTACCTGATATCATATTATGGACTACTATTCGCTAAATAGCAATCATCCACACAAAATGCCAAAAATATACGCTATGAGAAATCTTTACATATAATGCTAAATCCTCCCAAGACAAACTCCAGAGCTTCAGACTGTGCCGCCAAGATCATGTCATAAAAGCCTGATCTAGAATTGACTCCAAACTCCTGAACTTATCAATGGAAGTCAAAATCCACATAAGAACTTTAAAGAGAATTAAACTGTATGCGATGCTGAAAGATATCAACCTGACTTAACCTTATGCTTGAGGTAAAACATTTTCATATTATACTAGAGCTTAAATCTCTAGTTAAATCATTTGTTAGAGCTTAAATCTCTAGTTAAATCATTTGTTAAAGACTTAGCTTAATCTTAAAAAGAAACTCGTCTTTATATCTTCTAAATATTCAACTTAAATATTTTAAGCATTTACTATGTATTTTATTTATAGTGTGTGTTGGAATCTGAGTTTGAAGATTCCAAGTTTGTTTTAAATTTATTTATCCGGAAGTATATTGTGAGTTTCTATTTTTATATACATAGTGTTTTCTTTTTATTATTTATATTACTAACCTTGATGAATGCTTTGGCAGACATTTGTAATTTATCTTTTTACTTACCTGTCCTTAAATCTTTGTAATTTATTTAGTTAAACTTGGTGTGCATTTTCCTGCAGGCTGCAAATCTTTTGGCTGGCAGTTTATCAAGTATAGTGTTCCATTTTTCCTAGATCGGAAATTTTGTTTTCTTCTATTTAAGATTACACATAATCGTAATCTTCTCTTGTATATGGGCCAACCTTGATAATCTTGAATATGACGTATCATGAGCTGTTCTGCAATCATATGACATTCTTGTTCCTGATGCTTTATTCTGGGCCAAGGAAAGCTCGCCTGCACTGTTTCGTTGTTTCCTACAAGACTGCATTATTTTTGAAATCTCCAATTGGGAAACTAGAATCAGTTCTTATAAACTGCTAGCAGGATGATATTACTAATCCCTCTTTTTAAATTATAGGTGAGAAAACGAACCTATTTGCTAGGATATTTAAAGTTTCAATACTCTTCTACATTCTCTGATAAATACGCTGTATAAATCAAGGTCAAACTTTATACTTTGTTTGCTTGAGATTTGACTTTTTTTTTTAATTTAATAAATTATGGAATTATTTACTTATTTTAACTGACATTTGACTCTGTTGTCTTTTCTAAATTGTCTGAACAATGTTTATGATCTCTTTCTCTCCCTGGGTCTAGCTGATGGTATTCATCATCATCAACTTTTGATCACCATAAATTAAATTTTCTAGGTCATTAGTGACCTGGTGGCACCCTCGGTGATCAAGAGATAGAAGTGACCAGTACAATATACATATGACAATGGTACATGGAATATACCTATATACATATATATGCGATGTAAGCAAAATAAAGTATAAAAGTGATTTATAATTTAAACTACAATGTTGTGGCAATTTAAAATAAAAACATTATTAAAAAAAAAAGATGTAGTGCGCTTCCGTTCCTAAAAAGTCACGCATAGTCACTGGTTTGTATATATATTCAATTAATTATACAGGGACATACCTAGATAATATTTCATTTATGAAGAATATATATAAAACTATCCAATAGCCTTTTAATTACAATGCATAATAATTATAAAATTAATGCCTTAGAACATTTTTAACATTTTAAGCTTTTGAAAATTAAAGCAATATATTTTACTAACTGTTAACGGTGCTATAAATATACAATAATCGCTCTGAATCATCATAATCCAAGTCCAAGGCAAGGATATATGTCTATACATATATTTAAATATAGGTGTATTGTCATACTAAATTTTAATGTAATTATAAGAGACTTGAACTGAGACTTTCAAGCTCACTACAACTATGCACTTCATCTTATACAATTGATACACATACCTATATAATTTGAAAAAGATACATGATCTCCAATATACATATTTCATGCTGAACCAGCACTCATCAGTTGGTCCAGATCATCATCTCCCACACATATATACAATCAGTGCTCAGTTTATATTAAGATAGCAAATCTTCAAACTTTAATGGATAAGTTTCAATCTTCTTCACTCTCCCAACTCTTCAGCCATCTATATCATTGAAAATCTGATGATAGAACACTCACCTTGCTAAAGCCAATATGACTATCATCGGATTTTCAATGATATGGATGTCTGAAAAGTTGGAGGGTGGAGAAGAGTTTCCATTAAAGCTTAAAAATTTGCTATCTTAACATAAACTGAGCACTGATTGTATATATATGTGGGAGATGGTGATCTGGACCAAAATGGTGAGTGCTGCTTCAGCATGAAATGCATAGATGTAGGGAGCTTGAAAATCCGAGTTCAAGTCTATATATGTATATACACATAAACAAGTATAACACACATATGGGTGAATGCACTGTACAGCACTATAAACAAAGAAATTAGAATGCAGAAAATTTAAATTTATTTTTTATTTATTTCTAATTTTTTTTTAATATTTATTGTAGTATTTTTTCAATCACGAATAAGAAAATAATGAATAATGGGGCCATACTATAAATCGGAATATGAAGCATAGGGGAAAAAGTCGTGACAAAAAAAGTGGCATATTAGCTTATGAAGATAGTATTAGTACTTTGGAATAGTACTTTATTTATAGCTTAGATATCTATAACTGCTTTAAAGCAAAGAATATGACATACTAGAATTATTTTCAATAATTATCAATTCATTGTGTGATGATTTCTTTTAAAAAAATAATGAAATAGTTTATCATTCAGCAATTCATAAGAAAAAGTACTAGAAGTGATAGAATGAAGCCATGAACTATGAATCTAGTGCTCCAGAATCGGTCACTCTACCACTGTATTAAACTTTACAGGGCAAGTATCCATTCACCATATATTCTCTTCCTATATCTTAAAATTTCCTAGGACGCAGTTAGTACTTCAATTGTAAATTTGTTATCAACTCTCAAATTTCTAGCCTTGCTCTATTTCAGTTTGTTAATTAGCTCATTTATAGTAGATATCAACTCGCTTTCTTACCCGTATATTGAAACAGTAAGATATGCCTTACCAATCTTAGTTTCAGCTTGCCTTCCTGTTTCCTACCCTCATACCTTAGTTAAAACCCTAATTTTATCGTATTGTGTGTGTACAGGGTATATTTACCGAAATCCCGCCTAAATTTATATGTCTAATGGGGTGCCCGAGGTTTTATAATAATTAAAATTATCTTAATCGGTTTTATTTTCAAACCGTCGAGTATATACTACGTATATATGCTTGTACAGTAAAGTAGGTCACATATTCTCATTCACGCACATACGTGATAATATTTAAAATTTATGAAAATATTTTATTTAAAATTTGTTGTTTTTGAATCTGTTTATTTTGTGATGTTATTTTGGTATAATTATTTGCATTTAATCAAATAATATCACTGATAAATATATTCTGAAATTAAATTCAAAAAAGAGTTTTATAAATATAAAATGTTATTTAGTTTTTCAAAAACATGCCATTCTCTTTTTAAATCAGTGAGGGCAGGAAAAGAACAATAGTGGCTAATTGTAACTATATTGGCGCCAGTTTTACTAGTAGATTTGATAAGATTAAAAGCAGTGCTTACGAGCAGAATTAATTAAAAAATGCAGTCCGTGTTTTCAAATGTATTAATAACTTAAGAAATGGATTTTACCACTGCAGGGTTAGATTGTAATCAGAGAGAGCATATAAATAGAGATGATTGATTATTAGATTATTATTAGAGAGTTATTAATTAATCTGCCTGATATTGTGACAATAGAAGTTATATTTTCTGTAATTTTGAAACTGATTTTCTATTAGCTTTTATTTGCGTTATCGGACTGACCGGCTTGTTGCTTAGTTTAGAACCAGTTTTAAAATCGTTTAACCTTAAAATGATGAGGTAAAGGGGCAGTAGGCTATTTTTCCCTCGGGATCCAGTGCCTTGGCCGGCCGTCATTCTATCCGATGTCCTGTCACCGTATTATCAAGCCCAACTGAACCAGCCCAAAGAAATGCTGCTCCTGAAATCTACTAACTGCTGCTGCGGAACAATGAACCAAGGAGAATCATAATTTACTTAAGAACTTTGTTACCAATTTGGAAATGCTCACGGACGGATCTAAAGAACGAGGTAATTAAAATCAACCAGAGATCTCGGAAACCTTCATGCTATATAGCTAATAATTTTTGTATATTCCTTAAATGTATTTATTCAAGTGTTGTTTTTCTAATGCATGCTGAACTTGTGCTTGGTTGATTTTTTATATATATTTGTAAATGTCTTATTTAAATGTATTGTAATAAATATCTAATTAATTTCTTTAGGTAAATGCGAGTTACGTAGGGAAGTTAAATAATGCGTGGTTGCCATCTTAGTTTATAAACCGCAAACACGCATTTCCCCCATCCCATCTCTTATATATGTTTTAAAGTATTTTGGTGTATAGTAATTTTGTTAAATAAGTATTTACTTCTCTAA
This sequence comes from Epiperipatus broadwayi, assembly GCA_028023455.1. NCBI lineage: Eukaryota > Metazoa > Onychophora > Udeonychophora > Euonychophora > Peripatidae > Epiperipatus > Epiperipatus broadwayi. The sequence continues at coordinate 1,646,555 of JAQFVV010012572.1, read as the reverse complement.
GTTTTGCTGAGAGTCTGCTGGCCATTAAAATATGAAATTCGAGAGCGAGCTATTTCTGTTCCTTAATAAATTGCTCTTTGTTTTACTAAGTCTTTTAAAATTAAACTGTGTTGCTAGTAAATATGCTTGTGTGCTGGAATCTTACCATTGGCAAAGGTCATCATCGGTTAAATCCGTTCCCCTTATTTTACTCCGCGGTTCCCAGTACAGTGCTATAATGGCAAATGGAAATTATTTCGCATATGTCCCCACAGTTACGAAGCTCCTGGGTGTGGGCCAGGCTTGAGCTGTGAGTGGGCTAGAGATGCCCCAAATAAAAGGCAAAATGCCTATCCAAGACAAGACCTTTTCTTCATATTTTATAAAGTTGCATACTCATAAACTGCACCCCTCCTCGGCATATATTCGCTGGCACCACCGTACATTTCCCTTATTAATTATTTAAAAGAATTCTATTAGTTAAATGAATTTTAAGTCCGTTCAGTTTAGCTCGATCTAATTTATTTAATCATTTCGCGAGCGACTCTCTGTCTCCATTTAAGATTCCAATTATAGATATTTTAGAATATTCAAATTCTGTTAAGACTTTACGTGACTCGCATATTCCTACCGTGTTACTATATTTTAGACACGTTATCTAAACAAACCCAAGTACGAGGTATCAGCTATCTTGTTGTTTACTGTATATAGCTATCCAATTTATATAGCTAAACTATTTTCTATATCAAATTATTAAAATATTATTTCTAAATTTATTTCTTTTCTTTATTTATTCGGGGTGCAATATAAATTACATAGCACATTAGACTTATCTTGAGCACATCTATAAGTTATTGTTAAATGAACCTAGGGCTATTTTAGATTTAGTCTTTTGTCTTCTCCCTGATCACTGGCACTGGCATGAAATTATACTATTAGTAGCATCAAATGTGTTATCACATAGAGGGCGTTGTGGAGTTTGGACTTTGGATTTGAACTTGGGATTTCGGGGAGGTAACCTTCCTAGTGTTGAGTTCTAATGTCCTGTGTTTGAATTCTGCAGTGTGTTAGCGAGATAGACATGTTTTGACCGTTACAATATTGGTTTAATTCAAATACTCTTGACTAAGATCTAATTTTCAATATTGATTTTCTATGCCTTAGATAAAAAAATAACTACAAGTATCACACATATAAAAAAAATTCTTTCAAATAAATGCAAAGCATTTTCTTTTAATATAAAATAATTTGCCACCAAAATCACTTCATCTAAATTAAATTCTATGCTTAATTTCATCCTTAATATTTTCAATTATATTAATAATTTGGCTAAGATGTTTATAGTTGTTAACTTCTAAAATTGTAATCTAAAAATTATAGATATGTACAAAATAATTTCATCTGAAAAATAAGATTTCTAAAAATAATATACTTTTGATTTAAAAAAAATCAATACAAATACTTATGTAAAAGTTTTTATACATGTAAACTAACCATATACATCAATCAATATATCCCGTCAATTTATTAATTTCTATATTCTTGTTCTGTTCATTGCCCAGGTCTTCAATTCTACATATTTCTTCCCACCACTTATATCATTCAATAAGGTAAATCTTTTCAGTTCTTTCTTGTTTCCATTCACCATTCATTCTAAAATACCCTTCATTAAATTATTCTGTCTTCTTAGTTTATGTCCAATCAATTTCTCTATCTCTTTTAATTTACCAAGACATTTTATTTTATTCTTTTCAAACCTATTTGTCATTTTATTAATCTAACTAACTTTTTTCATTTTTCTCCAGACCCACATTTCAAGTCTCCAAACTGTTCCTAATTCTTTTATTCATTCTCCACATTTCACAATCATATAATAATATACTCCACATATAGCATTTAATTAATCTTTTCCTTAATTCTCTCTTCAAGAGTCCACATATTTTATTCTATTAGTAAATGACTCTTTTGCCAATGCTATTCTTTTTTAAATTTCATCTTCGCTTCTTCCAGTTTAACTCAACTACTAATTAACTAAATCCCCTGTTGAACTATTTTCATTTTATATTTCTTCCTATTCATAAACATTTCATCTTCTCAATATTAATATCTATTCCATATTCCATAGATCCTTCAATTTATTGTACATATTCTGTACATTCTTTTGGTTCCTCAGGTATAAGAGCCATATCATCTGTAAATCTTATGCATTTTATTGTTCTACAATTCATTATTAACTCCACTCTAAAGTTTATCTATCATGTCTTCTGACATATATATATAATATTCAAATATAAATATATTATCTATACTAAACAATGTAATTAGAAAGAACTTGAACTCAGACTTTCAACATCCCTACTGCTATGCACTCTGTCTTACACAACTGATACACATAATCATGTCCTTTCTAATATATATATATATCAAATGATCCATGAATATAACAGCGTTCATATTTGATTAAAAGCACGCATGTGATCAGACAAATTATTTTATATTTTAATATCAACTTATACATTTTATATTCATACCTAGCCATAAACACTTGGTCTTCTTAATATTAATTCCACATATTCTATATTCTTCAATTTATTCAAAAATATTCTATATATTCTTTTCAACCTCAAATATAAAAAGAGTCATATCATCTGTCAATCTTATACATTTTACTGTTCTACCATACTCTAAAGTTTATCTACTATGTCTTCTGAATAAACATATAGAGAAATGTAATAATGTTCATATCTGATTAAAAGCATGCCTATGATCAGACAAATTGTTTATATTGTGATATTAATTTATATTCATTTTATATTCCTTCCTAACCATAAATACTTGTCTTCACAATATTAATTCCATATACTATACATTCTTTAACTTATTCAACATATTCTTTTCATCCTCAAATATATATATTCTTTAATTTATTCAACATATTCTATATATTCTTTTCATCCTCAAATATATATATAATTAAAATAATTAGAAAAAGTTTAAACTTTAGGACTAATTTTAATAATTCAATTTTGAATTCTTTTTAATTTTTTTTTTTCCAAATGTCATAGCATCAGCCAGGACGTGAACCCGCAACCCGGGTAACTGCTTGTAAGACAGTCGTGCTGACCCTTCGACCACCAATGCAAGATGGATAAATTCTTTTTAATTAAAGTGGTTTAGGAGCAAATGTGAATCACTTATTGTAATAAATATTTTTAAAAATTCAATTGGTTGATTGATAAGCCTGGAAGAAAAAAAAGTTTTGTTAAATAAAGAGTATAAATTGGGGTGTTTTTAAAAAAGGCCTGATGTTTCTTCTTTTTTAAATTTATTCAATTATGTTTTGAATTTATTTGATTTGGTTATTTTAGATAAAGGTCCTGGTTTTGTTCCTTTTACTAATAAAAATTTAGTTTTTGATTTTATTTCTGCTATTGAATGTAGTAGTAATATTTTTGATGAAAATAAAGTGTCTTTACAGGTTATTTTGAATAGTCAATTATCTAAAAGAGAAAAATTTGTTTTAGCCCCTAAGCAAATTAGTCTTTTAAAAAAAAAAAAGATGGAAAGTCAATGATGTTATCTTGAAAAAAGATAAAGATGGCCAGTTTGTATTGTTAAATAATATTGCTTTTGAAAATAAGGTTTCTTTAGAATTAAATAATGGAAAGTATGCTATTTTAGACTCTGATCCTGGTAAAAAAATAAAATGTAATTTGATTAAATTTGTGAAAATCATAGAAAATAAAAAGATTGTTGATAGAGCTACTTATTTAAGCAGTTATCCTAGTGATTATGTGGCTCCAAAGATTTTCTTTAATTTGAAGTCTCATATTAAGATGTATTTTTGATTTTACAGAAGGAATTGATCAAATATCAAAATTTTTAATAAGATTTTTATTTTTTTCAATTGATTTAAAAAGTGGACATATACTCTATTATAAAGGCACACATATTGGAAATACAAGTGGAGTAGGATTCATTATAAATAAAAAGTGGAAGAACAATATTGTGGAGATTGATGGTGTATCGGACAGAGTGGCAAGATTAGTTATACAACTTAATAGCAGATACCAAATGCAGATAATTCAGGTTTATGCCCCAACAAATTCTCATAGTGATGAAGTAGTAGAAGATTTTTATATGGATGTACAAAAGGCTTTTGATCAGAGTAAACAACATTTTAAAATTGTTATGGGAGACTTTAATGCTAGAATTGGTAGACAAATGAAAGATGAAATTGCTGTAGGTAATTCTGGTTATGGTAATAGAAATGAGAGAGGACATAGACTTGTGGAGTTTGCAGAAAAAAAAAAAAATTATATTATGAATTCATTTTTTGAGAAAAATGTTAAAAGGAAATGGACATGGAAGCATCCAAATGAAGGTACAGCAGAATTGGATTATATTTTGACTAACAGAAAATACATATTTCAAGATTGTAATGTTCTTAATAAATTTAACACAGGAAGTGATCATCGATTAGTAAGGTGTAAGTTACGTGTTAATGTAAAACTAGAGAGACAAAAATTATTAAGAAAAACAATATTTGCAGTTGATATTCCTAATCTTCAGAAACATTCTAATGAATTTAAATTAGAACTTACAAATAGGTTTCAAATATTAGTAGATTTTGAACATGATTCAGATTTGAATGAAATTAATATGAAAATAAATGATACACTTTTAAAAACTGCAACAAACATAGCTGGTAGAAAAAAGCAGCAATTGACTAATAAAATTTCTACTGAGACTAGAGAATTTATGAAGAAAAGAAGGAATATGAAGATATACAAACATGATGTATTAAAAAGGATTGAATATCTCGAATTTTGTAAAATGGTACGGAAAAGAGTTGAAAATTATATAAGAAAGTATAACTGTGAAATAGCAAGGAAAGCTGTAGAAGAAAATAAAAGTCTCAAAAATGTTAAACAACATTTTGGTATTGGTAGGAAATTTATATCTGCAATAAGAAAAAAAGATGGAATTATTATAAAAAAGAGAGATGACATCTTGAAATTGGTAGAAGATTTTTATCAAGAATTATATAGTAATAAAGAACAAGTACCTCTATATCTATTACATCTTCCGAATTGCCCAGAATTTTAAATGAAGAAGTGAGACATGCAATTAAGTGTATGAAGAAAGGAAAGGCTCCAGGAAATGATGGAATTATAATTGATATATTAAAAGAAGCAGGTGAAGAAATAGAAACAATTTTATATACCAAATGTCTAAATGATAAAGATGTACCGGAAGATTGGAAGAATGCAGTAATAATATTAATATTTAAAAAAGGTGATAAAGAAGATATTAGAAATTACAGACCTATCAGCCTTTTATCAGTTTTATATAAAATTTTTACCAAGATAATTACAACTCGTCTACAGAGAACTTTGGATTTCCACCAACCAAGAGAACAAGCTGGATTTAAAAGTGGTTTTAGTACAATAGATCACATCCAGGTATTGAGAGAAGTCATAGAAAGGACAAACGAATATGAGTTGTCATTATGTTTTGGATTTGTAGATTAAGAAAAGGCATTCGATTCTATACACATTTCTTCAGTGATTAAAGCATTGGATCATCAAGGTATAGATCCAGGATATTGTCATATTTTAAAGAATATTTATAAAAATGCAACAGCAACAATTAGATTACATAATGAGACTGGAAAAATCAACATTGAGAAAGGTGTAAGACAAGGTGACTCCATATCTCCAAAACTCTTTACAGCAGTGCTGCAAGAAGTATTTTGTGGATTAAAATGGGAAACTAAAGGAGTGAAAGTAAATGGAGAGTATTTAAAGTCATTTAGATCTCGCAGATGATGTAGTTGTTTTTGCAAATAATGCTTCAGAGCTGCAGGAAATGTTGCAGGAGTTAGTAGATGAAAGTAGAAAAGTAGGACTAAAGATGAATGTTAAAAAGACTAAAGTAATGTTTAATCGATTTGCTCAAAATATGAAAATAAAGATTGATTATGAAGAATTAGAAGTTAACAGTTACAAATACCTTGGTCAGATTATTAATACAGATGGAAACATAATGGAGGAAATTAATCATAGAATTAAACTTGGTTGGAGTGCTTTTGGTAGAAATAACTTGATACTAAAAGGAAATATGCCTATGTGTTTGAAAAGGATGGTTTTTAACAAATGTGTTTCACCAGTTCTTACTTATGGATCTGAGACTTGGACACTTAATAGAAGAGCAATACAGAGACTTCAGACCACTCAAAGGAGTATGGAGAGAAGTATGTTGGGAGTAACAAGAAGAGATCGAAAACACAATGTATGGGTAAGACAACAAACAGGTGTTACTGACCTTATTGAAAAAATTAAAAGATTGAAATGGAGTTGGGCTGGACATATTGCTAGAAGAGATGATAATAGATGGACAATTGAAATGTTAAACTGGATTCCAAGAGATTGTAAAAGACCCAGAAAGAGACCACATGTGAGATGGATGGATGAAATAAGAAAATGTGCAGGGGTGTTGTGGAGAAGAGAAGCTAAAGATTGGAGATGGATTAAACTTGGAGAGACCTTCATCCTGCAGTGGATTGATAATGGTTGATGATGATGATTAAATTAGGTCAATTTTGTGTTTCTTCTTCTTTTGAGGCTTTTAATAAAATAAATGGCTTTGTTTTAAATGATAATTGTGTTTTTGATAGTTTAGATATTGAAAATATGCACCAATCAATTAATAGATTAAAAAGTATTGGTGTTTTTCTTTCAATTTTAAAAAAAATTGAAATGTTTTTCTGCAAATAATATTAAGATTATTGAAAATTTGCTTTTGCTGTTAGAGGATTCAATGTATTTTATGTGTAATGATGTTTTCTATAAAATTAAAGATATTTGGGTTATTGGTTATATTATTTCTCCTTTAATATGATCTCTCTATATTGATTTTTTGGAATGTAGTGTTATTAATCAATTTTCCGTTTCTTTAAAATTATTTGTTAGGTATGTTGATAATTGTTTGTTTATTATTCAGAAAAAAAAATTAGAGGAGTTTTTAAATGGATTGAATGCTTTTGATTCTAGTATTAATTTTATTATTGATAATGGTAGTTTTGATTTTGTAAAATTAAAATTTTTGGATTTAAATATTGAGAAAGTTGATATTTTATTTTGTAGTCATTTGATAAAACCTAAGAATTTGAGAAATATGATTAGTCCTGATAGTTATCAGTCTTTTACACATAAAAAATTATCTTTGTTGAATTTTTGTTGTAGGAATAAAAGGCTTAATAACTTTAGTAATAATGTTGATATTCAAAAAGGTCAATTTGCTGCTGATTATGTAGAATTAAGTTATAATCATGAATTTATTAGAAATGTTGTATTCAATAGTAATATTTATAGTCATGATACTAACAGGAAAAAATTTATGGTTAGTAATGATAAAGAGTTTATGTCGTTACCATTTAAGTCATCAATTTATAATTTGGTTTATAAAAATAATCATTTGTTAGGAGGAATAAAGATTGCATGGAAGAGAAGTTCTGATTTGAATTCTTTATTGAACAGTTCAAAACAGTTGACTGATAGTAAATCTATTCTTGGTATTGTTTATAAGATTCCTTGTAGTTAAGATTTATATAGGTCAGAGTAAATTTAACCTTAATGAAAGAATTAAAGTTCATATAAGTAGAGTTAAACATAGGTATCATAACTCAGTTTTATATATTCATGTATTGAATGCAGGTCATAAAATATTATTTGACAATGCAACGGTTATTTTTTATGAAAAGAATGAATTAAAAAGAAGAGTAAAGGAAACGTTAATGATAAAACTTCTTGAATCTGAGTTTATCAATTTTATAAAGACATCTTTTGATATAAAGGGAAGTTGGTTTTTTGAAATGAATTACGGGAAGATTTGTTTGTTTTGTATATATATGTTGCTTCTTTAGTTGATTTTCACTTGAGGTCTATTTCCTTAGTAGATGAAACCATGGTCATGTAAGGAGTTTGATAAACTTGGATTTTATCTAGTACTGTAATGTTTTATAGTTTTGTATTTTATATATATATATATATCAAATGATCCAGTTATCTACTCGAGAGAAATTTAGGGGTTCATATCTCACTAAAATCACACATACAATCAGATAAATTATTGTTTATACTTTTCTACCACTGAAATTCTTTATATCTAACAATAAAAAAAAAATATATTAACTAGGTTGCCTTCTACAAATATGGTAAAATTAAAATAAATATTGACACTCATATCACAGTCTTCTTTGGATGCCATCATTGTTCAGCACATAAGCATTCTGAATGCTATGAGAAATCCGATTCTTCTATATATATTCTTATGGGGCAAACATTGTTTACAATTCACGGTTATATTCCAATATGTAAACAGTTTAAATCATTGGCCTATAGCCAAATATTGGTTAAGAAAAATATGTAATAATCTTACTAAGCATTGATTTAAGTAATAATACAGGAGATCAATTTTGAGACATGAAAAAATTTAACAACCTCTTAAAAAAACTTAGGGCAATTTTTTTAATACAAGGAATGGTATATAATATTCCTCTAAATACTGTTTAAATGCTATGTGATACTTGAAAAAGTTATTGGACATTCAGATATTCTAAAATACAATTAGCAATCAATTATTAAGCTTATTCACTTTAAAAGTCAGTAAACAAACCAACAACACATTTTACTATTTTTCATTGAAAAATTCATATTTACATTTACACACAATATTTATCTATTGTAATACTAAAACATGAAACATGAGTGAAACCCATTAAATTATCAAATTAATATTTGTAAGCAGTGCAATCATATACATAATTTCATTTAACACACAATAAATTTTCAATATACTGTACTGTACTATATTAACAATAACCTATCTCATATTAATAAAAATATCACATATTGTTATTTCATTTTACCTATATATGCTTATGTTTTTATTTTTAACTTTTATCTTTCCTATTGCATTGCCAAATCCATATAATATTAATATCATCTATGTTCTTTATTATTTTTACAACGAATCTTTTTACAACCTCTATATGACAGTTTTGATTGCCCCAGCAATCGAAACTGTCATATGCTTATGTTACTTTGATTAGCAAATTAAAAAAAAAAAAACTAGTGAGAAAGCTTAATATTGTATGGTATTCTGAATCAATTCTATACTTGGTCATAAGAGAATGATCTAAACACGAGAAAGTATTGACATTAAAATATTTTAATGTACAAATAGTGATCAGATTATTAAAATAATCTACATTAAAGTTTAGTGAACAGACCGACAGAATAAGATTATCTTATTGTTTTCCACTGAAAAATTAGATTTATATATATATACAGACGTTTTTATTCACAAGGTAACATTGCTGAAAAAACATCGGGGAGGGGGGGATTGATATTTTACATGGATATTATCTACTCTAGTTTGAAAGATTTAAAGATTAAATAGTTATATCATTGCAGTAAAATACATCATCCAATAATATTAAAACTATCAATAACACCTTTAGATATGTTGTATCTCAATACCTAAGATCAATTTTCTAATCAAAATATTTTCAAGGTAATAATCGCAAAGTAAAAATGTTGCAAATAGCTTTTTCTTCCATTACTGGTTGAACTCTGAATAGCTTTATTAAGTTATTGAGTTAATATTTTTAAATTGTGCATTTGTACACTTAATTTCATTCAATGTAGAATAAAGACAATTTTTAAAACAAATTATGGTCCTACACTATATTAATAACTCCCAGACATTCTCTAATTTTATCTTACCACTATTTATGCTTATATTACATTCATCAATAAATTTATATAGTGTAAATAGTAAAAGAGTAGAAGTGCAAAATATGATGAATCAACTTTAAACTCAGTTAGTTACAAGAGTAATGATTTAAACTTGAGTAAGCATTGTGTCACATTAAAATATGTGAAGTATAAACAATGATTCATATTAAAATTTGATGAATAGACACTGACAGAATAACTTCATTTCAATATTTTCCACTAAAACATAAGATTCCTATATTTATATATCTATTGTAATATGAAAGACTTAAAATATGAATAAAGTTAGTTTATTAAATTATTGATTTAGCATTAAATTGTGCATTCATATATATATGTTGATATGAAGATTTTCACTGATTGCATATATAAAAGACATATTTTGCAGGTTCATCCGTGTTAAAAATATTTTAAATATTGATATACTGACATTTCGACTTGATCACACAAGTCATCTATGGGGTGATAAAAGGTACTTGTATCAGGATCATATCCAGATGTGATAATCTCTACCAGTGCAAAATTAGAGAAGCCATTGAGATACTTAAAAGGCCAGATTGTATCAATAAGCGAGATGATACATGCAAACTTCCTCCTATTTGGAAATATTTTTTTAAAAAACCTTCTTAATTTGACATTTTTGCTATTGGTGGAACTTTAAGGTTTTTTTTTTTTCAAATCAGTGATTGTGGCACCTCTACAACCATCTTTCTACCTTTTATCACCCAGTAGATGACTTGTGTGATCAAATCGAAATATCGGTATATCAATATTTTAAAATATTTTGACATGGAAGAACTCGCAAAATGTCTTTTATATATATACTGTAAACAGTTTATGAAATTTAATCAGGCAGCTCAAGTAGGATTACTAACAAAAACTAAATAATTATTTTAAAATAAAAACTTTTAACAAAATACAAATATTCAGGGAAAGGCAAAGTTTTAAAAACCTAGGTTACAATAATAATTTTATAAAAATATTGCTTATTTCCAACAGCATATCAACTTTAGATTTAGTAATAATTAAGTACTAGATAAATGAAAAAAAGATTAACTTTAGAAATTCAAAATTTATTAACTAAACAAATTAAATGAAAACAAAATTGTATTCAAAAGATAATACGGATAATGACAAAAGTTTTATGTAGGAAACAGTATTTCTAAAAATTTGTCTTTATTAACTAATTTTTAGGTATCAATAGACTCATCTACCCAATTAAAGCATTTATGGTTAGATAAATCATTATTTACATTTCCCACAATTGGAAAGATATATAGCTAACATTAAATAAAAGCATACATAATCAATCGGTGTTACAATGCCAATAAAATAGTTTGCAGAACTAATCATGATTTAACCATTCATATCATAATATATTTTTGATCTTATCATTCATGTGCATAGAAACATTTTGAACATTTTAGGAAACAAGTAAACACTAGATTTATATCCAAATATTATTTTCAGTTAATACTTTTATTTTTCAGAATGCAAATGGTTGAAATCATTGAACTTATATAATTTATACCTACTAGATCTGATTTAGACCAGTTTTGGAACAAAAAGTGAGATTTTATACATTTCATCCCTCTATAATTTGAGCTGTGTGGGAGAATGACAAAGTATACTTTAATAAGTGTTGTGTGAAAAAAAGTATTTTAAATAACAAATAGTGATCAGATTATTAAGTTCATCAACATTAATATTCAGTGAACAGACTGACAAATAACATCATTTCAATATTTTTCACTAAAGAATTAAATTCATATATATATATATTCATGCTAAACACAATCCAATTGTTTATCCACTGTAGTTTAAAACTCTAATTATGAGTGTAGATATTTAAATTATGAAATTAATATTCTTAAGTTTGTACAATCACATATACAATTTAATTCACATATGAATACAAGCAGTTCTTAATTTCATTAATAATGGTTCACACTATAGTAATAAAGATATCATAAGTCCTAACTCCTCTACATAATTATATTACTTTAATAAATTTATACAAAAATTAGATGCGAGGAGTATTTTCAATCAATTCTGTCTTAGGTCAGACGGGCTAATGATCTTCACTTGAATAATTTTGTATGTCAGCAAGATGTAATATACAATTAGATATCAGATTATCTTATTTGTCTGCAAAAATTTGTGAAGAATTTTTAATATTTCCAATTAAACAAAATATATACATATAGTATGTTCATTATCATCATCATTAGGAGCCTCTTGTAATAAACTATAGCCAGTCTAACTTCAAAACAAAAAGAAAAATAAAATTCTAAGGTGAAACTTGTGATAATTATACAAACCAATCTGTGAATAACAAATATGTCCATATTTATTATACAATGGTTCTTTATTTACTGACATCTTAGAATACTGCCTTCTAGCTTTTAATTCTTTTTTTTCTAAAGATCTCAATACATTATCTAATTGTAGTCTTCTACATTCTATTTTAATTAGTGCCAGGAACATCCTCCCAATAAAGGAATCTATAGTGTATCATTTCAAAGTATATTTCAGATAATTTTTATAATTTAAATGAAAGCAGCCTCTTGAAAATTATGCTGTTTAATCATAAAATAATTTTTTTAAATGAAGTCTATTATTTTTTTTATCTGTTTAACATGTTCCATCAAATATTAAGATGTGGCATTGTAATAATATATTAAAGTATCATATCCAAAACAAGTAAAAAACACACCAATTGATTTTATGATCATCATCATATTTTCAGAATATTATAGAACATCTTTCAAAGGAATTTATCCCAAGATTATTATTATGTTACCAGCAAAAGTACTCAGTCTATAGAAAAACCGGTCGTAATTAATTAGTTGCTTTAGCAAATTTCAATTATACATGGTATTACTGCGGACTCACGAACTACTGATATAAAACCATACTAAACTAAATGTAAATACAGTACAATAATATCTACTCCCCCCTCACTAAATATATTTTATACATGAATTTATGTCCTGTAATCATATTTAGTTCACAATTTAAATACTATACATATTCAGTTTTGTACTGTAGTCAAAAGCACATTTTTTCCTCGGAGCATTTTTTCGTTAAAAAAGTTTTATTCAAATACCATATTTTTTTTAGAATCCACAAATGTACCTAGCCTATGGAAAGACAAACGTAAAAAAATGATTATGGCTTATTAATAGAACAAATAATTTTTTTCCTTGAAAAATACACCCTCTAACAAAGAAATGTTTAACTTGAATATAATGTGACAGCGTTATGGACATTTAGAGATTTTATATATAAGATTTAATACATTCAAATATCAGCCTTTTAAGCTGATTGTGCATACGCTTTGCGAGTGTTAATAATAAATGAATACTTTCTCACCAATACAAGATATAGTATTTATGCAGGAATAAAAGGAATCCTCTTATTCCTACGACTCAAATGCTTATATATGAGCAAATCTGAAGTACTGGCAAGTAAAGCGTGAGGATGAAACCGTCACTTTAAATTACTATATACGATGTCTGAATGAATGACGTGAGTGAAATTGTCTAGAATTTACTAAACGTCATTCCAACTGAAACTTAATCATATGTAAATAAACATTTATTTTACATAGCGTATGTAGTATATAGTAATTTAAAGTGACAGTTCCATCCTCACGCTTTACTTGCCAGTACTTCAGATTTGCTCATATATAAGCATTTGAGTCGTAGGAATAGAGGATTCCTTTTATTCCTGCATAAATACTATATCTTGTATTGGTGAGAAAGTATTCATTTATTATTAACACTCGCAAAGTGTATGCACAATTAGCTTAAAAGGCTGATATTTGAATGTATACAATTGTAAACATACGCTATATAAAATAAATGCTTATTTACATATAAGATTTTAAAAAATGTTTTACTTCCATGTAATAAATATGGCAGAATAATAGCCCTTTTTACAACTTACTTTAATTGAAACTAAAATAAAATACCTTATTCCTTCATTGATTAAACATTGTCTACAGATTAAAGTTTGTGTTGCACTGCAATATTCATGATTAACTTTCTATCCAAAAAAGAGTTGATAATCAACTAAACCAAATGTCACTCAAAACTTTTCTTCCATCACTGATTGAACAATATCAATTGTAATTTACAAAAATCCAAACATAAGTAACATTAAATTGAGTTAGTATTCCTAAGTTGTGCACTCATATAACCGTCATTCACATAAAACATAAGCAATTTTTAAAACAAATGATATCCCTATACCACATTAATTAATCCTAAGTATTTCTTAAATTTTGTCTATTGAATATGTTAATATGACATTCACCGATCTATTTATTCAGTGTAAATGGTAAAATGCTAGAATTGCCCAATATTTTGAATCAAATGTACATTTGATGAAGCGATAAATAATTGTCTATATATGATTAATTGTTGTGCGACATTAAGATATTTTAAAATATAAATATTGCATAGATTATCAAATTGGTTTATATTAAAGTTTGGTGTACAGAATAAAAAAAAAATATATCATTCAAATATACATATACACTATATTTATTTACCTATTATAGTTTTGAAAAGTTTGAAGTATGAGTAAAGCTTGTAAATTATTGGTTTTCTTAAATTATGCATTCGTACACATTATACCGATACTAGACAATCTATGAATTTTAGTTTTTAGCAGTTAAGACAGAATTACGAACAAGTTTAAGAAGCTCATTAACCTTTTAAAAATAATCACTTTTGACAAAATACAAACACCAGTAAAGGGTTCAATGAATAGTTTTACCATTTTCAATATTTTGGCAATTTGTTTGATTTAGCAACAATGAAATATTAAAATAAAATAAAAATACTTTTAGAGAGCCAAATTAAATCACTATTATAAAATTTAATATATATAAAACACAATACTGATAAATTCAAAAGTTTCTTTCATCCAAAAAAAAAAAAAATTTCAGAGTGAATATATTTTTGATAAAATAATTAAAAAATTCAGAATAAATAAAATTTTATGAATGTGTGATTATCTTTTACAATATCAACAGGTTCGATTATCTATTTTCCATAAAAATTTAATAACATATTGAACTGGAAACGAACAGAAAAATCACAGCTTACATTTTCACACAACTGGGAAGATTTATATGTGGCAATAATCAAAAATACAGTAAACAATTTGCCTTATAACACTAATGATATATCATTAAAAACAAAAATAGTTTAAATCACTGCAAAAAAATATTGATTTGAAAAACATGAAATCTATTCCTAGTAATGACCTGATTTAAATATAAAAAAAAACAATAGACGATTTTTGGAACAAGAAATGAGAAATTCGATATTCTCCAATAACATCTATCAATATAAGAAATATATTCTCCAATAACATCTATCAATATAAGAAATATATTCTCCAATAACATATATCAATATAAGAAATAGCTTAATACTTCTCTAAATAATGCTCGAATGTTATTTGAACTAACTGTATATTAGATCAAGTGAGAGAATGATGATTCATATTTTATTGAGGGTTGTATGAAATAATACTGATCAGACTATTAAGTTCATCCACACTAAAATTCAGTAAACAGACCAACGAATAACATCATTTCACTATTTATCATTAAAAAATTAAATTCATATGTATATACATGCCACACACAATACATTTGAACCACCGTAGTTTAAAGCTCTAAACATGGAGTTTATTAAATTATGGAATTATTAAGTTTGTCTATTCACATATATCTTTCATATAGATTATAAGCATCTCTTAGTGATTCTACATCATATTAATAAAGGTAAGTGTTGTGTGAAATAATAGTAATCAGATTATTAAGTTCATCTATACTAAAATTCAGTGAACAGACCGACAAATAACATCATTTCACTATTTTTCACTAAAAAATTAAATTCATATATATATATACATACCACACATATTTGTTTATCCAGTGTAGTTTAAAGCTCTAAACATGAATGGAGTTTATTAACTTATGGATTAAGTTGGTCTATTTACATATATAATATTCATATAGATTATAAGCCACTTTTAGTGACTCTACATCACATTAATAAAAGTAAGTGTTGTGTGAAATAATAGTAATCAGATTATTAAGTTCATCTACACTAAAATTCAGTGAACAGACCGACAAATAACATCATTTCACTATTTTTCACTAAAAAATTAAATTCATATATATACTGAAATGGAATCTGAGATTCAGATTGCGCTTCACAGCCCACCTCAAATCTTCCGCTATCAATACAAATTCAAACCCTATTCTTGCCTACATATTCCGCGCACTAACACATTTTTTCTTTGTTGTTTGTTTGTTTCCTTTCTTAATATATTAACTAAGATATATGCATAAATATCTGAATTTAAACACAAGAACAAAAAAAGGGAAAAATAATAAATATAGTATTTAAAAAGGGAATATGTGTGTAGTGAATACGTATACGCAATAGGTAACGGAGGATTAATTGTAACAAACTTATAATATCAAAATTTATCATATTTTCTGTATTGTTTTATTTATTTATTAAAGTTATAGTAATTATTTAGTAATTGCAGCTCAGATATATATAGATATTGTAGAGACAAACCTACTGAGCAAATATTTACTAGAAAAAGTTTGTTATATGTCAATCTATAAAATTGTCTTTGAAATTATTTTTGCTATTAAACTATACTTTTCTTTTTAAATCCAAGATGGAAGATGCAATTGTAAGTAATCAAAATAATTAAAGGTGAGAAACTTAGTCTTGATTAATCTTCTAAAATAACTTTAATTATAAAAGTTGCTCTAAAATTAAAATTAGAAACTAAACTAATTGATTTACTTTTATTATAAACATTTGTTATCAAATTAATTTCGTTTGAATACATATTACCTAACAATGGCATCTTCTAGCACAATAGGAAAAGCTTATGTAGAAATTCTTTTAAAAATTAGATTAGAGAATGATTAGCAGTGATCAATCAAGAAAGCATTCCATAAATACCGGGGCATAGTATAAAGTGGGCTAATTTTGACCAGGAGAAGAACTAAAAAAAAATCAATGAAAGCAGTTGCCAAATAAATCCACGCTTGTTGATTTCAATGTGTCGTGAGTAAACCCACTTCACCTTTCTCGCCGTTCGAGATGGCCCTCCCTGAAATCTGCACCCAGGATCCCGATACTTATAAACTATAATTATGTGCCTGTTTATTGAATAATGAACTTACTACCTACCTGAATAACTATCATCGTAAAACTAGATCTAGTTCTCCGAGGGAAATTTGAACATCACCAAAAGAACAGCCAAGTTTTTCAAGTGCTGCTAGACTCTTAAATTTACATTGAATAATTTCAAATCTCACTATCTGTTTCTTTAAACACTTTGTAAAGCCTTCCTTGTAAAATTAATATTAATTATGAATTAATCAATTTGTAAATTCTTACTTTGTTAGTCAAATGTGCTTTGTTCTCTCTATATAACTTAGCAGTAATCTCTCCTACATTAAACCCCTCCTGAACAATTATTATTTCTTAATTTCACGTCTATGGGGCAATATTTTAATTTTCATTATTATATTTTTGTATATGAAATTATATGTCGATAATTTTTCCCAGATTCGCAAAGGTCTAAGCTATCTCTTTTAAAACCCCTTCCTTACTTTTCAGAGGGTGATTAATCTAGTTTTTAATAAAAGAAAAAAAAAAAACAAATTTGTTATTCTTATTATAGCGGATGCCTGCGAGTCTGGGAGAGTAAAATAAAAGACAATCAGATAATTATTGTACAATGTTATTTTCAAAAAACAGAATAAAAATCTGCTTTCTTAGAAATATTTTCTTTATTAATTAAATAATAGCGCCAATTTCTAAAAACTTTAAATATACTTATATGAATTAAATCAATATTATTTTCTTGAAATCACTTGTATTAGTTATATGTTGTGGGAAGCTTTATATGTAATTTATAATAATAAAAGGAAAGGGGGAGGGGGAATCCTCTAGTTCTATGAGCTATTATATTAGCTTTAATTTTATTTATCCCATATCCACGTAGTAAATCAAATCATACCGGTGTGCTGGATCTTTATCAATAAAGATAAATAATAATTCTTTATTTCTTAGTTTTAAGTTTGTATATTTATATTAATTCAAGCGTTACATGTATACTGGTCTTTAGTTTTATATATGTGTTTCATTTCCCAAGCATATCGGAAAACCCGAGTCACGTCTATTTTTATTTCCAATTCCAAGGTTTGTAAACCCCTTGGGACTTCTTCGGCGCTAGATATTATTGCATAGGGTTCGCTCTGGCAAAAGTCCAGTCTATGGCAATTCAATAAAGCGCATTCTTCGTTTTTTTGTAACCCGACCCTGCCAACATTTGCAGATAGTCACCTTCTTTAGCTGTAAATTGAAGCACCTTCTTGGATCTTAGAATGGATCCCTTCATTGCCATCATGCACGTACCGCTCTCCCATATTTCATTCTCACTAAAGCCTATCAATATTCCTAAATCGTACTGTTATGATTATGCTAAATGGATTGTCATTTTTATATTTTCATTCATACTTTCATATGCTCTATTTCTGTCACAACTGTTTCCTAAATTAGCTTCCCACATATGTTCTTATTTCGCAAATGCGAATACTATTTTATTAATTAAATATAATTACTGTTGCCATCAAACTCAATAATCTTAATTATTGGTTCGAGTGCTGTTGTTATATTAATGGTGGATTTAAAGAACTTTAAATAACTGTAATCCAGCGCTATTAAAAATCTTAGGCATACCATGTAATCTGTTAAATTATTGACATAAATAGCTGCATTAGAACAAAGCGATAAATTATTTGTTATTGCAGCATAATTGAATAAGTATGCTCATTTTATAGTATTGTAAGAGGGGTTAATGTCATCTAAGGGAGATAAATACCCATTTTTATTTGTATTTTGACACAAATAATGTAATCAATCATATATATCTCAAGTTAACTTAATAAATCTTATATATTATATTTCTAAATATCAAAGTCATTGTTTCATTTATTGAATAGTAATAATATTTGATGTTATATAAAAGGTTTAATTTACTAGGTGATTGAATCTCGCTAACAATAATATTCTATACTTGAATAAATTCAAATTAGTCTTTTTGTATCACGGCTTTGTGATGCCAGCGGTGAGAAATAAATTAGATCGGTATCATTGGGATTGTTGCTCATAAGTTGGTAGATCTGGAAAATAGGCAAATAGGGCAGAGTTCATGAGTCTCCTGACTTATGTAACTTGCGCATGATTGGACTCTAGGTACTTTTGCCTAGATGCTAGATCTTGTTATATGAACAGACAAAAACGCCTAGTATAATACATACCACACATATTCGTTTATCCAGTGTAGTTTAAAGCTCTAAACATGAATGGAATTTATTAAATTATGGAATTGTTAAGTTTGTCTATTCACATATATCTTTCATGTAGATTATAAGCATCTCTTAGTGACTCTATATCATATTAATAAAGGTAAGTGTTGTGTGAAATAATAGTGATCAGATTATTAAGTTTATCCACACTAAAATTCAGTGAACAGACCGACAAATAATATCATTTCACTATTTCTCATTATAAAATTAAATTGATATGTATATACCTATCATGCACAATACATTTGTTTATCCAGTGTAGTTTAAAGCTCTAAACATAAATGGAGTTTATTAAATGATGGAATTATTAAGTTTATCTATTCACATATATCTTTCATATAGATTATAAGCCACTACCAGTGACTCTACATAATATTAATAAAGGTAAGTGTTGAGTGAAATAATAGTAATCAGATTATTAAGTTCAGACACACTAAAATTCAGTGAACAGACCGACAAATAACATCATTTCACTAAAAAATTAAATTGATATGTATATACCTATCATGTACAATACATTTGTTTATCCAGTGTAGTTTAAAGCTGTAAACTTGAATGGAGTTTATTAAATTATGGAATTATTAAGTTTATCTATTCACATATATCTTTCATTATAAGCCACTACATAATATTAATAAAGGTAAGTGTTGTGTGAAATAATAGTAATCAGATTATTAAGTTCAGACACACTAAAATTCAGTGAACAGACCGACAAATAACATCATTTCACTAGTTTTCACTAAAAAATTAAATTCATATATATATATGCCACATGCAAAACATTTGTTTATCCAATGTAGTTTAAATCTCTAAACATAAATGGAGTTTATTAAATTATGGAATTAATATTCTTAAGATTATCTGTTCACATATATAATTTCATTCTTATAGATTGTAATAGTGACTTTACACCATATTAATAAAAATATCAAATGTATTCTGTTATATGTGCTTAAATGCTGTATATAATTATATTGCTTTTAAAGTTAGACAAATTAGGTTTGTGATGCGTTTTGAACCAAATTTGTATTAGGTTAAGTGGATGAATAACGATCAATTTATCAAGTTTATTCATATTTAAATTTGGTGAACACCTGAGATAAAAATATTATTTCATTATTTCCAGTTAAATAAATGTTATCATTAAGAGCTACTTGTAAATAAGTATAACCCCCATCTAACTCCAAAAAATAACAAAACAAAATATTGAGATTTGTGATAATTATATAAATAAATTCGTGAACACAAATATGTCATTATTTATCACACAATAGTACTTCTTTCTTTATTTGATATCTTGCAATGCTGCCTTCTAACTTTTATTGCAAATTTTTTTTTCTTTCTGAAACATATTATCTAATTTCTCTGTATTGTAATCCATCCTTCATCAAATCAATGAGAGTGATCTATATTGTCCTCCTTCGAGTAGTTACAGATAGTTTTATACTGTAAATGGGGTCAAATTCCTTGAAAATCACACTCAAATTCACTATCTATAAGGTTTTTTTTTTAAAGATTAACATTTTATTAGTTTCCCATATCCAGTTAAGTGAAGATGTGGTATTATATATAGCAATTTGAAAAACACAGTAATAGAACATCTTTGAAGAATTTTTTTTCCAAAGTCATTATTATATTGATAGGAAATCATAGGTCTCTTACATATAATAAATTTAGTAGAATGGCAGCATTTAGTACAATATTACTTTAATTGAAATAGTTAAATTACAATAAATTATTATATATCTTAGTTAAAATGCAGCAACAACACATTAAAGTCTGCATTACATCTCAACAACCAAATCTACGGCTCTATCCAAAAAGCTACAAAGATATTTTAAATAATAAATACTGATCAGATTATTAAGTTCATCCACATAAAAATTCAGCAAATAGACCAACAAAATATTGTTTTACTATTTCACTAAAAACTAAAAATCATATATAAATAAACACACATAGCACAACTCATTAAATTATGAAATTAATATTCTTAGGTTTTGTATTCACACATACAATTTTATTCACATAGAGGCTTTACATCATAAAAGTAAAGATATCATAGATGTTCTCTTATTAGGGAAGATAGATTTGTGAAGAATATTGAATCAACTCTATATTAGGTTAAGTGAGTGAATAATAACTTTTATTTGAGTAACTTGTGTGATATTTTAAAGTATACACAATGATCAATTATCAATCTGCATTAAAATTTAATGAACAAATAGACAAAGTAATACCATTTCATTATTTCCAATTACTAAACAAAATATATACATAAATAATAATCGAATGGTTCATTGCTTGGAAGTTCATAAGAAGTTTGAGGACTGAAAATGACAAAGCTATGCCACGATTATAGATCTTCAGCTCCAGCCCACCACTCTACTACTGCACTACACCATATTGAGCATATGTACTTATATCATTAGCATCATCATTAAAATCATTGCAAATAACTATAATCCATGTAAACTCCAAAACAATATAAAAATATGAAAACAAACAGTTAAAGTAAATTTTGTGATGTTTATACAAACCAATTTATGAACAACAAATATATCTTAGATACATTACACACTGAAACTTCATTTATTTTACCTTTTGTTAAATTCTACTGCAAACTTTCTTTTTGAAAGACTTCAACACTTTGCTTAAGTAAAATTTGCATTCTATTTTAACCTTAGCAATATCCTATCATATTATATTGTGTTTTTCAGATAATTTTTATAATATAAATGTTTGTCTCAAAAAAATAATGCTTAAGTTCACCATCAAATACTTTTTTAGAAGTCATTCCACAAGGTGAAGAAACCTATTTATCTTATGATCTTGCCATCACATTTTCAGAATATTAGAACATAAAGTGAAATTTTTCCAATGCCTTCAAAATAGTGACAGAAGAACCATGTCTCTTTCATGGGATAAATTTTGCAGAAGATAACAACTCTTTATACAATTTTCATTTTAAAAAAATCATTATAATAAAACACCATATTTATTATTTCTTTAAACGCAAGAGCATCATAGAATCAAGTTTACTTCTCTATATAAAAAGTTATCAAGATACTGGCATTATCAAACTGAACTATCCATATTAAAAAGTTGTCAAAAATCTTTTTTCTATCACTTGACAATGTCTTAAAATATCTGAATGAAGCTTATTACTGGTTTAGTATTCTTAAATTGTATATTTAAATATACAATACAAGCAATTTAATTGTATGAATTGTAACTCCATACCATATTAGTAAGGTACTTCAGATTTTTTGTAATTTTATCAAATTGCTAAGTATGCTTGCATTAATTAATAAATTTATTCAATGCAAATATTAAGAAATTACAATTATATAGTATTTTGAACCAAATCTATATTTGGTAAGGTGAAAAAATATCCCATCTAGATTGGATTAAACATTGCAGATAACATATGCAAATGCAAAGTGATCAGATTATCAAGTTGATCTACATTGAAATTCAGTGAACAGACCGACAAAATAACATCATTTCACTATTTTCTACTAAAAATTAAAATCATATATAGAAGTGCACTCAAGATATAAATTTTAACATAAAAAAAAAAAATTTTCTGAACTTCCTATGTATATTTTGGCTATTTTTTCAATTATGCTTTACTATTTTTATAAATTTCTTTTAAAATGATCATGATAAGAACACATGTAAATATGGACTGAGAATGTATATCTCAACGATGTAGACTAATCTAATTTGCATTAATCAAGATTCTATTATATATTGTAATGACCAATTCGTTTCCCTTTTTATCACCAAGGATGCCACTAGGCTACTGTCAATCTAGAAAATTTAAAAATATAAAATCTTAAAACTAAGAATCTATGATTATAGATTCCATTAAAAATAATATATACAATAAAAAAAATATTTATCTAACTTATTACGAATAACTGCTCATATGGCTTTTGTATCAAGCTGAGACTTAAGTAAAGAGATTTTAACCCTGGTTATGATATGAAAATGTTTGTTTACCTTCGAGGTGTAATGTTCTGTCCGGCTGATTTCTTCCAGCAGGGTATGCACAGTTTATTTCTATCTAAAAAAGTTCATTACAAAGGCTTTTGATCTCCAGTAGTTGGGTCAGATAGGATGAAGGCAATATTCAGGATCAATTCTGGGCTAGGTTTTTAGGTCATGTTCTTGAAGGGACAATTTCAAGCTCCAAAGTTCATCTTGGGGAAAGGTTTAGCCCTGCATACTTATATTAGTTCTTTACGGAGAATAGTTTCTGCACCCTGGATGACGGTCATTATTTCCAATGTTTTAGCTAAGCAATTTTTTCTTAGCACAACAAGCAACAAATACTATTAGCAATCAGCAAAAATTCAACTTCAGCGATACGCGTTGATCAATTAGAATTATATAGGTCAATAGTCCACGCCATTAGCGAATATAGTTAGAATCCTCTTGATCAAAAACACAGGTCTTTTACATGAAACTGTTATCTCCCACTTAATCTTGATTAAAAGGTTTTGACCAGGGTAAATCTCTATCTCCCACTTAATCTCAATTAAAAACAAAATCCAACCATGGCTCTTATCTATTTTCAAACATTTATTAAATTTAAGTAAATGAGAAAATAAGTCTCAGCTTTTAAAACAGATTACGATCAACAAAATAAAAAGAAACTTATCGCAATCTAAACTTTTTTTTAAAATTAAAATGTTTTTACAATTCCCCCTTTTAATTGAATGTGTGTGTTATGGCATTTACTCTTAATAAATAAAAAAAATAAAGTACAAAATTTTTAAATATGATTTTCTCTTTGAAAATCTCCAAAATTTCCAATGGTTGCTTTTGAAGCGGATAAAACATCCAGTTTAATATATATACATACTGGTTTTTTAAATATAGTTTGAAAGAATTAAACAAAAGAAATGAAATTTATGAATTTAGCACGTTATTATTATTAAGTTGTGTATTTATGTACATATTACACATATAACTTATGAAGTTTATTTACCTAAAATTTTTGTTTATCCATGAATCATACTAAAGAATAAACAAAATGAATAAGAGGATTATCATTAAGTTTATAAACCAAAAATCTTTTAAATATAAATATTTTTTGAAGGATAGATTACACCAATGCTTTAATTTTAAAATATTGCCTAATTCCAACATGTTATCTGCTTACTTAGATTTATTAACAAGTAGGTATTAAAAAAAGTTGCTTTTTGAAAATTTGCATAAAGAGAAAGTAATCTCATATCAATGTTAATTATTATAAAATAAAACAAAAACAAAATGATATATAAAATATTACTGAAAGAAAAAGTTTAATAGAACGATAGATAGTTGTACAAGTTTTTTTTGGAAAGGCATGTCAGTCAGTAAAAAAAAAATGCATGGTATTGAATTTGATGTAAAGTGTTAGAATTCCTTGTTGTATCAATGAAAGGTTAATGATGTTAAAACTATCCTTGCACAATGGTACTAAGCTTATTTTATTAATGACTATGCTCCAAACTTAGATTCAGAGAAAGAAAGCTTTTGTTCCTTATTGGATAGAATTACAAGAATACCATTAAAAGATCTTTTTTACTTCTTGGAGACTTTAATGCACATATTGGCACAAATAGTAGACTTTAATAAAAAAATATTAGAAATAATAGTATTGGTGCTATAAATTCAAATAATTAGTTGTTATTGAACTTTTGTTTAACACATGGAATGACTATAACAAACACTTTAAGTAGAAAAAAGATATGAAAAAAACATGGATACATCCAGTGATGATATCCCAAATTTCCAAGAACCGGTTCTCTAAAGATAGGCTGTATTTAAGAACCTATTTTGTTTATTTTTCTTCTTTTTAAGCATTGAAGCATTCACTTCTTGGTTTCGTACCTAAATGTTTTTTGGAGACTTCTCAGAAATTTTGCATGACCCCCCCCCCCCATACACAAAAAAGTACAACAGTGCACATGCACACTATGATGTACTTTGCAATCTCACTCATGGGATCAAAAAGAATTAAACATTTTTATAATTGGAAAAAAAAACATTTATTTGGAAAGATATTTCCATATTGACATTCTTTTGCATATGTCTCTTCAGGTTGATGATGCTTTTTGACTATAGCATCATCAGCTGTGTTGTCATTTCTTGGCCAAACTTGAACTGAGTCACTGCAATCCCAATGATCTAATGGAAGACCTATCCAATTTATTAGAAGAAGATTTGCCATATTTTTCACTTCGATGTGATTTCTTTTATCTGAATAAATTGCGTTCATCACAGAAAACCTTCATTCAGCCTCTGTGGAACTCACAACAATGGTTTTAATTATATTTTTAGCTCTTTGGATAGTTTTAGGTACAACATGTTTCTGGTGATTTCTCATAACATTTTCAACATAATCACAGAAATCATTAACTGAAATCTCATGATGAAATAATTTCTCTTCAAATTCTTTCCAGGGAACTACAGCTTCTTCCAGATTCAAAGCATCTGGGTTCACAATTTTAACTAATTGATAGATTTTATGATTTCTATCTTGAATAGTATTTCTTATGATATTACAATCCATTAAACTTAATGTCATATTTGTTGTTACTACATTCAGTACTTTTTGATGGGGAAGACTCACATATTTGTTGTCTTCAACAAAATTAATATGCAGGAATTCCTTAGAAGAGATAGTTTCATTTAATATTTTTTTTGTAAGTACCACTCTTCTCTCTGATATTCAAATGCTTTAATTGTTATCTCAATCAATTGTTCAGTATGCAATATATATACACTTCTTCCTTGAAGAGCATCCACCAACAAAAATTTTCTTCTAGTATATTGATTATTAAAGCCAGGTCTCTCATAAAATATTTATTGGCGAGATGTTTGCCCATTCCAGAAAATTTCTTATTAGTAAAAAAAAAATCATACAGTGCTGGATAGGGTCACCATGTTGCAACTGCTGATCTATGACTGCATGCTGCCCATCATGGGTCAAAAAGTCTACCAATTTTTAGAATTTCAATTCCCAAATTAGTTGAAATTTTATTCAGTGTCATTTGGTTTTTATTAGACTGATGGAAGATTTTGTATATTTCATCAATAAATGCTTTAAAGTGATTCATTTGCTTTATGTCTTTGATAGAATCCTCCAGCACAAGCTGAAGGCGATGACTCAAACAATGCCAAACAATAAACTCGGAATAGTGTTTTTTTATTTTAACATTCACTCCTGACCACCTTCCCAGGATTAAACTTGCTCCATCTGAACAAAATCCAATCAAATTATTCTTCAAATGTGGAATATCAAATCTTACTGAATGCAGACTTTGAAGTAGAGCAGTGTAAATGGTTTCAGCATCTTTGTTTTGTAATTCCACTAAATCTACAAACATTGTTGATGAAAAATCTATATCTTCAACCTTAATAAAAATAAGGACTGGTTTGCATGATACTGTTGATGCCTCATTAATTATAACACGTCTTTAAATTCTGATCTATTATTTTTGTAAACACTTCCTTTTTAATGTATTTTGCAATGTGCTCAACAATTTTGACAGCTGTGAATTGAGAATGGAGTCCCAATCCCATATCTAACCCATTCTTTTTTTGTAATTCTATCAAATGTTCAATATCAGAAAACGGTCAGTTTAGTTTTGCTAAAGTGCAAACCGTATTGAAAATTTTACAAGTGGAGCTCATAAACTTTTTATGAGCTTTTGTCTATGGATTTGGAAATTGCATTTTTTGCACTTTCTTTCAATTGCATCACACATATCTGGTGTGCTTTTGATGAAAAGTGTCCCTTTATTTTTTTTTTTTTAAAAAAAAGGCTTGTTGAACCATTTTATTTTTTTCTCCATTCTTTTGACACATGAGCTGCCTTCACTTTTATTGACTCGATTTTGATATAGATATCACACCCATTTTTTCCAATAATAAGTAAACCACAATATTTTTCTTTGAATTCATTGGCTTATTTCATATGGAAGGTCACTATCTACATTTATTTTATATGCATCTTTTGTACTTTTGGAACTGGACAGCTTATTTGTGTTGTCAACATTATTTTCTGTTGTATCAGAAGAAACAGAAAACAAAACTTGATTCAAAATAAATAAATAAATAAAAACTTTATTCAAAATATCATCCTTTACTATTGTTTTCGATTCTGTATCAGTTTTTGGATCTTTTATAAAGAAATCCGATATTGTTTGGCATTTTCATTTCATTTCTTGTGAAGGGTTTATTTTTATTATATTCTTGTGTTACATTGGCCTTGGGAAAAAAACATCTAATTAATTGATTTTTAATACAAATGAGTGGTAACAAATCATAAAACTTAAATAAAATAGTAAAATTAAAAATAAAAAAAAGGAAAAAAATATTTGAAAACGAGTCATGCGATTTGATGAGCCATCTTCTTGCCAAGTTATTCTAGAAAAAATATGTTGAACTCAATGTTAAAAAAAGACACTGTTATACCAGATATAGCAAACTACATGGAAATAATACTATAAACTTATTACAGCTGGTCAGACATTAAATTTACTAATCAAATAAAAACAAATTTTGCATGATAAATATGTAGTGAAGAAATAAAATATTTAAATAAAAAATAAAAGTTAAATAAATATTTAAAACAACGTCGGCATAACAAAATCATTGGAACAATGGTTTTATGCTACTGTTTATTTTCAAAATATGTTATTTTGAATGAAGTTATTTTATCTTTAAAGTAAAATAATTTCAGCAAGAGTAAATTTCATCAAATACATAAATACATTTGTGCCGAATTTATTTCTAATTTTAATAACACCTCTGTTAAATGTAAGTAAACTAATAGTTAATTAATTTCTTTCTTACCTTGGGTAAAAATTAAATATGGATTCATTTATCAGTAATAAAATAACACTTTTTATTTGTATATTTTTAAAGAAACTAATTTGAATGCTATAAATAATGGATTTAATTACTTAAAACAAAACTGTTGTGAATTATTACTTGCAGAATAATTCTTAATCACTCAAATTTCTTCGCACATATCACATGTTCCAAGTGGAATATCGTATAGTCGAATTATTCTGGTGAAATTATTTTGAACCTAATAAGTTCAAAAAGAATTATTGTTACATTAGATATAACAAAAAAAAAAAAAAAAAATACAAATAATGTTCTAGATTATTATTGGAAACAATTAAGTAATTTGTTAATTCAACTTTTCTTTAGGATAAAAATAATAAAATTTATTTTCGGATAATTTAACTACCGGTTCACACGAACCGGAGCGAACCGGTTGGATATCATCACTGAATACACCCATGCTAAAAATATAATGAGTCAGAATACAAAAAAAATTTACATTAAGAGAGCATTTACAAGTAGAGATTGTTGGACAAACCATAAATTAGTATGCTACAAGATTAAAATTATAATTGCATTAAACACTCACATTCATAAAAAAATTAATGTTTTTTTTAAAGAATCTATTATACATTCTAAATATCAACATTTGAATGTTCAAGACTATCATATTCAAGCATGGAATTCTCTTAAGAATTGTGTTATGGATACAAGAAAATGGATTCTTAGGTTCACTAAAAAAAAGAATCATGACTGATTTTCTAACAATGTCCTTATTATTAAAGATTTGATTAAAAAGAACAGGTGACCTTGTCTCCTTGGCAGAATAATAGATTAAATGTGGCACTTCGTAATAAATATAGATATGAAGACAGAAGATACAGACCTTCGCTGATCATAGACATTGAAAGTAACATCTTGACTTGAGAAACAATATCACAATTTTATTAAATTGAGCAATGACCCTATCTCATATGATGACATTGATATTTTGAATAGATGGAAAGAATATTTTGATTATTTTTTGAACAATAATACAAGAATTGAGATGACTTTTAATGATATATCCATTCCATCTACTCATTTAGATTTGGACAAAGATATTCAGTTTAGTGAAGTAAAACAACTGTTTGTAATCTTAAAAATGGAAAGATAATAGGGTCCTAATGAAATACTTAGAGTTTTAAAGTATGGCAGTGGTATATTAACTTCAGAAATATATGGACCTACAAAGTTGTACCCCCAATCTTAAGAATACTTTTACTATTCTAATTTTTAAAAATAAAGGGAATAGACAAGATTGTAATAATAACACAGAATATCATTATTATCCACTACATAAAAGTATTTTAAAAATTTTGTTGAATAAGTTACTTCCAGTCATAGATGAATGATTAACAAATATTCAAAATGATTTTAGAGAATCAAGAAGCCTATAGATATGATTTTTATTGCCAAGCAAATGCAAGAAATGTGTTGGGAACAAAAGTGTGATTTATATATTGCTTTTATTGATTTAAACTAGGCATTTAATTTAATTAATATAACCGATCTATGATAATGTTTGAAATTAATTGGTTCATGACTGAAATTTATTCCTATTTTATAGGTTTTACATGATGGAGTGAGAGAAAGTA
Organism: Epiperipatus broadwayi; assembly: GCA_028023455.1. Lineage (NCBI taxonomy): Eukaryota > Metazoa > Onychophora > Udeonychophora > Euonychophora > Peripatidae > Epiperipatus > Epiperipatus broadwayi. The sequence continues at coordinate 1,616,856 of JAQFVV010012572.1, read as the reverse complement.
TTATTATAGATGGAAAACCTGAGACATTTGAAATGAAAATTGGTGTTATATATGAATGTGTACTTCGTACTTGCTCTAACACTGATTTCAATTTTTATGACAGTAATTTTTGGAATTGTTTATAGACCTCTTAATCAAACAGGAATTGAAATATGATAATGGTTTGATGATGGAATTTGAATAGAAGAATTTCTCTTTACTAGATTCTGGATTTACAGTATGTTAATAATTGTGCTATTTTTGGTAGCTCAAAAAACGATTTACAAATGTATTTAATATGTTGAATGTAATACATAAAGACTTAGGTTTACAAATTAATGTTCAAAAAAATTCCAAGTTTGTTATTAGCCAGTGACAGTTTTTAGCTTAGATAATATCAACTTAAATATGTAAGCCGATTTAAATACCTTGGTAGTTTTATAGAGATGTGGATTTAGATGTTGAGATACAACACAGACTTCAATGAGATGCTGCTGCTTTAAACAAGTTTAAAAAGTATTCCTCACAGGAAAATAAGTACTGCAACTAAATTAACTGTATATTTTGAGTTATTGGGTTTTAATTAATTTATTGTATAAAAAGTGAGACTTGGATAATCTATGGAGCAACATAAAAATATTAGAAAAGTTTTTTAAGGACACTTAATAAATTTTTAAAAATACAATTGGCAAAAATATAAAACCAATCAATATATTCTTCAATTTGCTCAATGTCATAATATAGAATCCATTATTGTAAAATCATACTTTCATTGAAATGGATATGTAAAATAAATTAACAATGCCAGACTTCCTAAAAGATTGTTTTACAGTGAACTTGAATAGATTTTCTGTGGAAGAGGTAGATCTGTCCACTTGATCTCAAAGATATTTTAAAGATTGTTTTCCATTGGAAAGGTGTGGCAGAAAATACATTGGACAGCTACAATTAGACATGATGTTTAAGTATTTCAAACAATAAGTTTTCTATTGAAGAAATTAAAATCTAGCATTGAAAAATATCAAACAAAAAAATGGATCAGCATGTTCTGTATAAGGACGTATTTGTGCTTCACACATTGGTTTGTATATAAATAGTCATTCTTCCACTTGAACAAGTTAGAGGTAGATCAAATAATGCTTGAACAATGTTTACATGAATATTAAAAGTTATTATTTATGGGGAGAAAATTATTGATGAAGGATATCCAAACTTCGATTGCCTCTTAAATGACCTAAATAGACTTAATATATTTAAATCAGTTGATTATTAAGGCTCTTACTTTTCAAATTAATATTTGACTGTGTAGATGCTATAATTTAAGGATTAACACAATATTGTGTCATAATATAAATCTATTCATGGGATGAACCTATTTTTTTTTTTGAATGATCAAAATGTTGTGTAAATTAATGATAGAATCAACAGAATATCATATAAATGAACCAACATGTTTCATTGTTGATAGAAAACAATCTATTTCTAGGTTGTTGTTTTTTTTGGTTATTATTATATTTAAATTATTGCAGAAATGGGAAAATTAAATTGATAATTTCTCTATCATATGCATGTTACCAGTCTGATTTGAATGTTATTAAATTTTCATAAAGAAACTCACAAATATAATAAATATTTATGCTGGATTTTTTTTTTAAACCAAAAATTCAATCATTTTTTGAATTTTTGTTTTTTACTTTTGCATTCAATAAAAACAATAATAAATAACACACAAATTCCAAAAAAGAAAGAAAATAGGGAGAGAAAAAAAAGCATGTTATGGAATATTTAATAAATAGTGCAAATTGTCAAGATAATTCCCAGTGATATTGGCAGACAAACAAAATAACACTTCACTATTTCCTGCAAAACTAAAAGTGCATATATGTCAATATCAGCTATTTGCAAACATGTATAGCCAGAATAACTTGCCAAAAAAAAATGGCAGAGAGAAGAAAAAAGTTAAAGTAAGTTTTGAAATTATTATATAAATCAATCTATTTATATAATTACATGCTAATCCTTTGTGTGTTTGACATTTTCCAATGCTCCTTTTAACTTCGTTTGCAGCAAACTTTTTTTCCTCAATGATTTTAACATTATTCGTTTTTGTACTTCTCCATGGTGTGCTATTCTTAACAACATCCTCAATAAAAGCTCATCAATCATTAGACAGATAATTTTTATAATATAAATGAAAATCACCCTCAAGTTTAACATAAAATATTTTTTTAAAAAAACTCATCCTCCACCCACTTCACATAACAATCTAATAGATATATACTTATAATAACAGATTTAATATCACCACAATATCAAAGCTAAAAAAACAATTGGTCTTAAGATCTTACCACTATATTTCAAAATATTAAACTATCTTTAAATGAAATTTTGCCAATGCTTTTATATTACATGGACAATAAATCCATATTTCATTTTCACATAATAAATTTGGCAAATGACAAGGCTTAATATTCTAACCTTTAGCTTATTAAATACAGCAGTATTTCATTAGAATCAGTACTGTACCTTAATATTCAATCCTGCCTTTCTATCTAAAAAAGGTTTACCAAAATAATTAATTTGATTCACATACTCAAGTTGATAATCAAGAAAAACAGATTGCCATCACTGGCTAAAAAAGTATACAAGTAAAATCACTGTTTATAGTAACTGTAAAGACCTAAATACAAATGAAGCTTATTAAATTACCAGATTAGAATTCTTAAATTGTGTTTTCATATACATATTTCATTCCACATAATTCAAGCAGTTCTTAGGTGATCTGCAATTGATCTAACCATGGAATGAATATTCTTATCTTACACCAAGAAATGTATTCAATATAAATCACAAAAGGATAGAAGTATATTGTATTATGAATCAATTTTTAACTTGATCAGATAGGAAATAATAAATCTATATTAACCGATATCAATTTGTGTAAAAAATTTCTGAACTTCACTTGCATATGTTGTACTATTTTTTGTTAATTCCAAATGAGTCGTGAAAAACCATCTCATTATTGTAATTATTATTATGGTATTATTATTGCTGCAATATTAAATGTGCATGAGGTACACAATACAAAATAATATTCTAAGTTATGTATATTTAAACATATATATATATATGTGTGAGTGGATTGACCCATTTATATTATATTGGGATCCTTCCACAAGCACACCCATTATTGTGGTTTGAAAAACTTAAAGAGTGAAACATTAAAGTGTTGAGCTATTTTTAAGAAATTTATTTGTTACTTATTTGGAGTATTGCTTTATATAGAACTGAAACATGGATAATAAATGAAAAAAAAATATATGCAAACTTGAGATGAAGATTTAGGTAAGTAAACAGAAAAAAATAAAAGCAGAAATGTGTAGATGCTGAAAAGAATAAATGTAAGATTATTTTTTGAGAACATTATAAAACATAACAGAAACTGTAATGGGCATATATTTAGAGGTCAGAAGAATTACAAAAGATGTGTTGAAAGAGATTGTAAAAGATTCAAAAAAAAAAGAAGTAGAAAAAAAAAAGAATTTGATGATCTTAAGGATTATGCTAGCGATTATTGAAAAATAGAGCATAAAACAGAATGAGTTTGATATATGAGACTTGCCTTTTATTTTAGCAGATTAGTAATGATAATGTAAAATTAAACTTAACTTTTATTATCATTCTCTTAATAATAAAAAGACGATTGTTTATTTTTAATCATTTAGAGCATTTGTGTGATCTTGAGCCTTCATGATATTGGGAAGACTAACCAATTTTACAATTGCTGAAGAAGTGCAAATTTGTGATAAATATAATAATTAAAAAAAAACAACATAACACATACATAAATAAAGAATGAATATTTTCTGAGAAGTGTTTTTTCCGCAATTAATTTTACTTTCAAATGCAAGTACACTTTAATTTATCTTCGGCAGGATCCATTACTATTTAAATAAATCCTAACTTATTAAAATTAGTGATCATGAAAATTTAAAGAGATATTCCCAGGAATGTTGTCTGACTGATTGTAATTATTAATTTTTGATAGCTAAATTAATGGATTTGCATCATCTATTAAAAATTTTACCAATCCAAATCAATGTAAGGTTTGTTCTCAGCATAGCTTCCTCTTATCAAGATAAAATCTATTTTTATCATAAAAATAAATAATTTTAATATCAAACTCTTGCAATCACAAGGTTCAGTTTATAACCTGTACACAAGTTTTCATAGATATTTTTTTCTAATTAAACAATTTCAGTAAAAATCAAACTGACAATATGCACAAATGATAGTATAACTTACAAGATGGCATTAATTAGCTTATATATATATATATATATAGCTTTGATAAGTGAAAATGGATTAAAATGAGTATCCTATTAACAATTACTTCATTCAGGAAGAAATTCAGTTTAAATACATTTAAAGAGATCTAAAAATTTACACTGAGCAGTAAAAATAGGTAAAAGAGTATGCTCTGAAAAAATATATCAAACAAAGAACTCTAAAAAAAACATTCATATGAATTGTACTTACTGACACAACACAATCAGTTACTTTACTTTTCATTGCATGCTCAGCAGTTTCTTTTAACTTTGTAAAAAGCATAGCAGTAATTTGTTGAACTGTAAAAACTCTTTCTTCATCTAAATATTGAGCCTTAAAAAAAAAAAAAATTGAATAAATTAATACAATAAAATAAAAAAACCATGTGTTCTTGCTTTCTCTTTTTTGTAATGTAATGATAAAAATATTACCTTGACACCAATTGTCGAATCTTGTAATTCTACAGTATCATATGATAAATATTTGTGTTCACCCTCAAAATAAGGATCTCTATATTTGCGTCCTAAAAGCCGTTTAAAGCCAGAAATTGTATTTCTTGGATTAGTAACCAATTGGTTCCTAGCTGCAACACCCAAAAGCCGAGTTTTATTTGTCAAAGCTACACATGACCTAAAAGCAATATATATATATATATTCATATAAAGACAATTGATTTTTATATATATTATTTTGAAAGTAAAAATAATTAATCCTAAATATACTTAAATTTCTCAACATATTAGCTAAATAAAAAACAAAAAAATCTATAAAAATGAAGATATTACAGATTTAATAACAATGGATATAGCCTGTATTTCATCAAAGTTCCACTAAAAATAAATCATAAAATATTATTAAAGTTTATAAATACAAAAAAAAATGTAAATATAACAAGCCTTGTGAAATCAATAACACGGAAAATTGATACTTATAGTTCTATTTGTTTCCTAATTGGTGTAAGCCCCTAATTATAAAGCTACATATATATATAATTATGCAAAAAACAAAGATTGCTAAAAAAATACAGAAAGTATTAAACTGAAAGATTTTTGAAGATCTTTAGAATCAATAATTACATCAGTTGTAGTATGATAAAACTTTTTTAGAAAAAAATCAAGAAAAAATTGCAACAACTTTGTAGGATAAGAATGTCTATGAGTCAATCTGAGAATGTGCAAAGTACTTTTTAATATTATTTCTCAATCTATTTTGAATCAATATATAATCCAATTAAAACCTATTTGCATCATCTTAAGCTTTTCATGCATAAATTCTGCTCTTGATAGAATTTTGTGCTTGATACTCCATAAAAACCAATAATTTATAATCTTTCAACAGCATTTCAATTTCCCATTAATTTTTAAACAACTGTTTTAATATACTGCTTTCCATTGTTTTTCTATTTCTTCATACATCTTTCCTATATTATCACCACATTTACTAGTCAGCAATAATATCTGAAAAACTAGCATCTTTTAGAAATCTTTTAGCTGTAACACTATCAAATCTATTATCTAAAATATTGTTATTTATAAACTCTTAAACAATGCCTATTTCATTACAACAAACTTTCTATACTACATCATACTTATTATTAAAAAAAGTCAGACAACAGTTAACATTAGAAATGAAACTTATTGCAGCCTGCTATTAATTCATAATGAAAGATTTCCTAATATACCATTTCTCAATTGAACATAGATAAGTCTGAGAAGTTTATACATCCCTGAAATAAACTTTATTATTCTCCTCTCCTATCTAAATTATAAATGATAATTTTTGATATAGATAATTATGCAGCTTTATGATATAATGAATGCATTAAAGTTTACAATATAGCTTTAGATATTAAGATGTTAAAATAACGAATGATGGGAGAGGAAAGCAAAATAAACTGCCATGTTGATCATGTTATTATTTGGTCAGTTACTCAGGCAGATCAATATAAATACATAAACTATATATATATATACTCAGGCAGCAACCAATATAAAATTATGCACGTATTAACAATAAAAATCTCCAACTAGAGATGTTGTCCTGTGCTTAAACTCACATTTCAGAAATTAAAGTTAGGACCACTTTATAATGATGATCAATTGAATCTATCTAGTTACATATCACAATCTTTATCATTATAATAAATAAAAGTTCATTTTAAGTCTCGGATGCCAAAAATATCCATACTTTGGAAAATGAGTAGAACTCTAATATCCATTACTTAACATTTAAAAAGAAAAATAGTCATACTATCCGATTAGTCTGTTGCTAATGAAATAAATTGCAACCAATCTATTTTAGTTAGTAGATTTCAAAAATTCCAATTTCATCAACTTATATTATTACAATAAAAATAGTAAACTTTGAACAACATGGTTCACTGAAAAGGATTTCATTCTATGTTTTTATATACACATTTTTAGAAAAACTGTAATCAATTGGTTTTCAACAGATTTTCAAATATAATTAGTATTTTTTTTTAAAAAGCAGGTACTCTCATTAACGTATTTATTTTATATTCCTTAACTTTTTCATATTAAAATACAATGCATTTTCAAAATCTCAAGAGAATTGTCAGTCAGAAGAAAGAATACAAACAATTGCATTCATTGGAAAATAATCACTAAGAGTTTCCTATGCAAAATTTTTTACTGCGGTAATTAATTTTTTAATTTATTTACACCAATAAAATTATTTTGACTTCTCAAGAGATTGTTTCCTGAAATAGAAAAGTCTCTCAATAAAAATATGAAAAACTGGAAATGTTTTTCAAAGACTAGGATATTATTTCTAATCCAATATTCAATTCTTTTGCAATAATATTCTGAAATATGATCCTACCACATGCTATTTAAAAGTAACCTTGGATCATAATCTAATTTATTTTCTTCATTTATCCAAGGTAAGATCAAAATTAATTTCTAGGAATAATTTCCTTGGAAAGCTGCCTAGCAATATTTGGAATTGCGATGCAAGTACTTTATGAACAGCTTCTTTAGCATTAGCATTTTCTACTAATAAATATTGTGCCCTAGTATGGATAAAACATTCTCACACTAAACTTCTGGATATTCACAAATATTACCATAAATAATATTAATTGGTAAACTTAAATCTACTCCTATGCAGTGGCTTCCTATTCTTTCCCACACTCCTCTACCAGATATCATAAAAGAAATAGCACAGAAAATGAATAAAAAAAACTGATAAGTAGACTGCATTTAAAAAAACAACTCATGATATAGTTTCACTCCCAAAGACTTGATTAAAATCAAAATTCTAGTTTAGCATGTTTAATCAAGAATCTTATGAGATTCTAAACAAATTTCTTTTTCCAGATTCACCAATAAAAACAGCTAGATTTGATATTTCTAAATGCAACTGGAATTTCATCAACAGATTCAGGCAACCCATGGTCATTGTACTTTTAAGTTTCAAAAGCCATAGTGAACATCTAGTTGGAATCTCTACAGGTTTCTTTATTTCTTGTTAATAGTTACTGTCTAAATCTATATGCTAAATAAATAAATTATTATAGATTTACAAATAGCTAAATTTTTTTATTTAATTTTTAAAAAATTATTTATAATGAGAAAAAATATTCTAAATTTAACTAAAAATTATAAAAATTGAACAATATGAAATTTATAAAAAAAATTTCATAGTATATGATGTTGTCTATATTGATTTTTTTAAGTTCCCCATATGTGGTGATAAAATATGAATTAATAGCATCAGAATATCTTATGTAAAACTGCCCATTTAAAAAGTGGAGTTCTGTTAGGTAATTTAAAGTGAATACAAATTTTAAAATGACATCAGCAACAGGTAAATAATATTAGCATCTATTTGTAAACTTGAGTACTGATTTTAAAATGGAATCTGCAGCTAAAAGTTGATTATTACTAAGATTATTGAATAACCTAATATAATCAAGAGGCAAATTATTTTCAATTTATATAACAGCATTTTTTTGTGAATTTAAATTGAGTACTGATTTTAAAATTGCATCTGCGATTAGAATTTAAATATTATTAAGATTATCCCATAGCATATTGTTAATAATATTGTCAGGAGGCAAATTAATCAAATTATCTTCATGGTCTACAATTTGCAAATTAGGAAGCAGTAAACACTATATGCTAGAGCTAAAGGAGAAATTTGTAAAACACAATACAGATGCTATAATCATTTAACACAATTTGTTCACTTGATATTAGAAACATTTTTAGAATTTCCTGAAAACTATTAATATTTATAAAATTCTTATGACTTGTCCTGAAGTGCCATAATGTAAAATTAAAGTTTTTGTTTTCACAAGATTCACACTTATTTTGCTTTAAAAAAGGTTTAGTAACATAGATTTTATTATCAAAATGGTCAATGAAAGTACCATAAGCATTATTACATTAGAAATTTTCCAAAAAAATATGTGATTGACAAAAATACCATTAAATTTATGAACTTCTATTTGATAAACATACATTTGTTAATTAATTGAACCAATGGCAACCCCAAATCCAAATTTAAAAGAGAAAATGATCAAAGTCCTCAAAATAGAAGATGGAAATGAATCATCAACTACAACAGATATAAGTTTCATTGTGCTGTCCATAAAAAATAAATAAATAAATGTAATATTAAAAAAATGGTAACAATTCAAAACAAAGCAAAACTCTCCATACAGTAGTGCCATCTTGTGCCAACAAGAGCAATCAATGGACCCCAGAGGCTTGTGCATATTGGATGAGTAGGCACTAGATAGGGATTTTATGCACAAGCCTTCTGGCATCCATTGATTGCTCTTATTGGCACAAGATAGCATTACTGTATGGAGAGTTTTGCTTTGTTTTGAATTGTTTAATAATAATTATGTGCTAGTATGAGATGGTGATCATGTGATGTTTAGTGGTTTAAAAAATAGTACTAGTCTTATAGCTAAAGATGCCGCTCTACGGCACCGTTTTTGCGCTAAAACACATAAAAATGCTGTTTCCGCGGCCGACACGTTCGAATCCGCATTTTCTATAATACAACTTTTTTGTTGTGCTACAGATTGCAGGCCGTTATGTCACGTCGCAGTACAGCATGTATGTCACATCGCAGCAAATACATTTTCCGAATTCGCACAGTTTATAAAATGGTTACGGCTTGGTGAGAGGGTGTGTTTTTTTTAATTGGGTGGAAATGTTGTTTTAATTGGATTTTTTATTATTTTAAAGTATTGAAATGTTCAGATTTTGTAAAGTAATAATTATCAGACTTTTTACACCGTCCTGTATTGAAGTTTTAATTGGGATATGTGTAAAGTGAGTTGGAATTAGGTAACGCGTCAAGTAACGTACTGTTCGTAACATTCCACGAGACAAACAAGATTCTACCGTGTGTATATTTTTGAAGTAAAAAAGAGCAGTAACACAAAAATATCCAGTAAAAAAAGTACAATTTTATTTTGCACTGTTTTTTTTATAAATTTCATAAAAAGCATATATTATAAACATGATTAATGAGTAAAGAAGACATTTTTGTTGTTGTTTAAAAAAGTTTTAGTTTCTTTCTTTTCTCCGACTATGGTTATACTTTGTTGAATATAATTTACATTTATTGTTATCATTTATTTTATAGATGTTACTAAAAAAAAATATTTACAAAAATACGATTTTCATATTTTTTATTTTAGCATTACAAACAACAGAACACTAAACCTAAACCTAACCCTAAAACTAACCGTAACAACTTTTACTTTTTGTTGTCATTCTATATAAAGTAAAAATAGCGGTAAAGCCGTAACCCCAGTAAAAAAATCTCCAATAGAAAATTGATTTTTCTAATAAAGCAAAATAAAAACATGAATCAAATTGTAATTTATTTTATTTTACATGTATTATTATCATTTAATTTGTATACGTTAATAAAAAATATTTAAAAAAGACGATTTTGTTTTGTTTTTATTTTCGCATTACAAAAAAACACATCAAAATGATTAAAATCAACGGCCCGGGAATGTTCATATTTTATAGTTTGCATGAAAACGGCGCCATTAAACGGCGTCTTTATCTATAAGATAAGCACCAAATATATATATATATTTTTTGATAAATTACAACCTACAATGTCAAAACTATGAATATAATAAATGATTATCTTGAAAATATTAGAAACACTTGGATTAATTAAGATATGTTAAACAGATTTTGAAATGATTTAAAGAATAAAGCTGATAATGGACTTCTATTATTTAAAAAAAAAAACAACAAACAAGAGCAAGATATTGTAACAAACGGGGTATTTGCACAAATATGGGGGAAAGCAATTAACTATGGTTAGACTTTGGGTCTTCAGTAGATTGCTCGTGATGATGCTCTGAAATGCCTAGCCACATCCACCTCCAATATGATAGCTCACAGTTCTACTAAATTTGGATGTGATTTGGATTAGATCATCTATCTGTTCTTCATTTTTAGCCACATAATGCACCAATATTCGAATTCAGGAAGTTATTGTGTTTAACTTTCTTCAGGGATGGAATCAGGGAAATTAGTTATATTTCCATGTGTATGGCGATATAATCTATCTTACATGCTATTTTATTTGCAGATGATGTTTTTTTGTATGCAGAAAGAAGGAAAGATATGGAAGTTATGCTGAGGACATGCACAAAAGTAAGTAAAAAGATGGGGATTAAATTTAATGAAGAAAAATTAAAAGTAATGATGATTAATACTGGGGAAAGAGATGATAAAGAATTTTTATTGGGGGATATAAATTTAAATGTGGTGAATAGATATAACTATTTGGAAATTGTCTTAAGTAATCAGAGAAATTGCCTGGACGAATGAGAAAAAATTGATAAATGAAGCAAAAAAGAGAGAGGTTGATAAAGAAATTAAGTATTCTCGTATAATAAATATGATGTAGCTAGAATTGTATGGGAGTGGCAGTAGCAGGGTTAACATATAGTAATAATGCGTTGTGTTAGTAAAGGGGTATTAGATTACTTAGAAAAAGTACAAAGAGAAGTAGGAAGACATGCATTAGATGCAGAAGTGTGGATGGCAAAGGAGGCAATTCAAGGAGAAATAGGATGGTCAAGTTTTTATATGAGAGATGCAAAAAACAAAATGAAAACATTCATTAGATTGCAGTTTATGGATAATAAAAAAATAGCCAAAATAGTATTTGATTGGGTTATGAATAAAGGGCTGGCAACAAGATGGGTGCAAAAGGTAATGCGATATACAGAAGATTTAGATAAAGAATTTATGTCAGTATACTTATACAAAAAATGGAATGTTTGTGTTAGGATAATTGTTGAGTGTTATAGTGTTAAGGAATGGGATAGAAGAATAGATGCATTAATAAAGAATAGACAGTTGGAGAGATTGAGAGCTAGTATGGAGAGTAAAAAGAGTAAATATTTATAGAAATAAACAGAATATTGGGTGTGAGTTAATTTATGATAATATCAAGGAAAGTAGTTTACTGTTTAAGGCTCAAAGAGGATCCTTAGCAACAAGGGAATATACATATAAATGGGAAAAATATGGGTGATTTAGTCTGCAAGTTGTGTAAGGAAGGCATAAAAAATGTTAGGCATCTATTAATTGAATGTAAATACCTGAAAGCAGAAAGGGTTTGAAAAAAGGTAAGGGGGCTTTAGATATAAAGGCCATGGAGTTGACAAGAGGGTGGAGCAGGATAGAGAAGAATATGGGAAAACTTGGGGTGGGGAATGGAAAGGGCGAACAGGTTTTTCTGGACATAGTTGCTGAGAGATTCCTGACCGTATAAGAAGTCACAGTCCATCACATCACATCAATAATTCATTCTATTTGATTACTTAAGGGTGTAAATGAATGTGTGCGTGGATTTAAGTGATGTATTAAGTTGAATGAGCGTGTATTGATTGATATATATGAGACCGAATTTAATATGAAACAAATTAACAAGATTTATTTACCAATAATATGTTTAACAATAACGAATAATTTGTATAGAATTCCATACCAAGGAGGATTTTGTATAATGTGATTAAATACTATCAAAGCTTCCTGCCTCCCTTCCCTGCGTAGAAATTCATTCACTTGACAACCGCTATTTACATTAAATGCAGAAGTAAACAAACAGTTTTAATATACACACACGCACACAGAAAAATAACTAAATTGCTTATTTAATATTATACATAGACATATTACTAAATTTCCAATGAGTGTCCATTTCATGTGTAGATCCTGGGATTCTTAGGGATCCTCCCTCCTTTTTTTCTCCTATTCAACAGTGTAAGTCCCTAATGTTATAATATAGATCATTCATACCGAACAAACAATGAAAATTCTGTTCAGCAGTGACTGTAATTAATGTGTAGAAATAAAAAAAAATCTTACCTCCATTTCCATTGGACAGTTCATATCAAGGTATTGGGGTTGGGAACATTACTCCAAATTTTATTTTAAAAAAATTTTTTTTTTGCCTAAGGTTACCCCCCCCCCCCCGTATGGTTAAATCACCTTTTCTATGCTAATTCACAAAGGTTTCACAAACATAAAAACAAAATAAAGATTAAAATAATCATTTATATTTATGTTATGGTAATAAAAATATCATCATTTGATAGCTGTCATGATATTCTCGTAGTTCAATCATTACTCTGCATGGAGTAAATTATCTTCCAAAATGATAAACTCTAATTCACAAAGTACATGCAATCAAATATTAGTTTGAGGAAAATAAAAATCATTATACATCAGCTATGATAGTTGCAATAACTTAATTTAAATATTATGGAACTTTTATAGATCATTCTTGAATGACAAATGAAATTGGTTGTATTTAATGATATATAATTTCATTCTGTGTAAAGTACTAAAATTTAGTTCTTAAAATAATGGAAGTACAATTTCTTATTATCCATTCTCTATACTGGTCATCATTATTATTTTCAACAGGATGGTCTTTCCAAAATCAAACCATCTCCGATCTCTAGCCTCTCTTCACATCATACTAGCATACTTCATTATTTCATCCACCTAACTAACATGTGGTCTCTTTCTAGGTCTTTTATAATGTCTTGGAATTTGGTTTAAGAGTTCAATTGTCCATTTATTATCATTTCTTCTAGCAATATGTCCAGCCCAACTCCGATTGCCTCTTTATGTCAGTAACACCTGCTTGATCTCTCACTCATGCATTTCAATTTCTGCTAGTTACTCTTAGCATGTATCTGTCCATAGATCATTGTGCGGTGCAGTCTTTGTCTTGCTCTTCTATTAAGTATACAAGTTTCAGATCCATATGTAAGAACTGATAAAACACATTTATTAAAAATCTTTCTTTTCAAACACATACACACATTTCCTTTTAATATTATTTCTATCAAAAGCACTCCAATTAAGTTTAATTCTATGATTAATTTCATCCATTATGCTTCCATCTGTAGCAATAATCTGACCAAGGTATTTGTAGTTGCAACTTTCTTTGGTATTTGTGAGTTTTCAAGTAAGCCAAGACGACATCCTCGATTTGTGATAAATCAACAGTTTCGAGGGCTTCCAAAAAATGTTTACAAAAAAATGTCTCCTAAGAAACGTCGTATTTAATAATTACATTTTATTTTTTATTACCGTTATTTTTTTTAAAAAAATCATTGTGGAAAAATACAATATTTATAGTTTCTTTTCTTTTTTTTTTGGATTAACTTATTAACAGAAAAATGAAAAAACAAAACAATATTTACACTTTATTCATGTTGGTGGTGTGCAACATATCGTGATCATTAACGCACACTTTTCAGAAAGGCAGGATCCCTTACCTTTGGAAATAGTCCACTGCATCATGTTCTATGACAGGAAGGTCCCAAAGTTTTATCACTATAACAATTTATCAAAAAAACTCCTGACAAAAAGAAACATGCTGAATTGAACCAAAGTATGACAATGTTAAGAACATCGTGTTGCTTACTATGTTATTCTCATTGCTTACCACATTATTATATAAATAAAAAAAACTGAAATAAGCTTCTTAATGAAATTTATCGTAATTTATTTCCTTTTTTAAAATTTAGCAATCGATTTATTAATTTTGTTTTAATTTAACAACTATCACATCTTAGGTAGGTTATAGACCCTAAAAACTGTACATTTATCAAAAATACGAAGTACCATCTTGGTTTACTTGAAAACTCACAAGTACCCTTTCTTTTAACTCATTATCAATCTTCATTTTTGTTTTTTGAGAAAATCCATTGAACATCACTTTAGACTTTTTAATATTTAACCCTAGGCTTAATTTTTTACTTTCATTTGATAACTCTTACAACATTTCCTGAATCTCTAAAGCATTATTTGCAAAAACAATTAAATCATCTGCAAAATTTAGATTTAAATAATCTTCCATTTACTCTTATTCTCTTAGTTTCCCATTTTAATCCACAAAATACTTTTTGTAAAACTGCTATAAGAAGTTTTGGAAATAGTCACCCTATTGTACTCCATTCTCAATGTTAATCTTATTAGTATCATTCTGTAATCTAATTGTTGCTGTTGCATTTTTATATTAATCACTGAATAAATTCTCATAGAATCATATGCCTTTTCATAATCTACAAATCCAAAACATAATGGCAACTCATATTCATTAGCCCTTTCTATAACTTCTTTCAGTATTTGGATATGGTCTACTGTATTAAAATCACTTTTAAATTCAGCTTGTTCTTTTGATAGGTTTAAACTCAAAGTTTGCCGTAGACGAGTTGTAATTATCTTGATAAAAATTTTGTAAAAAACTGATTAGGTCTGTATTGTCTAATATCTTCTTTATCGCCTTTTTTAAATATTAAAACTACTCTTACAATCATCTAATACACCTTTATTATTTAGACATTTGGTATATAAGTTTGCCAAAATTTTTTCTATTGCTTCACTTGCTGCTTTTAAGATATTGATTGTAATTCCATCATTACATGGAGTTTTTCTCTTCTTCATAGATTTAATTGCATTTCTTACTTCATTTAAAATCCTGGACAATTCAAACAATATCGTAGTTGTACGAGGTACTTTTCCTTGTTCCTTATTGCTATATAATTCTCGATAGAATTCTACATATTCTCTGTACTAATACCATATCTATCAAAAGTAAGTCTCAGATTAACCTCCAAATCTTTCCATTACTTCTTCTATTCCTCAAATATTCATAGCTATTTATCTCCTGAAAAACATCTATCAATTTCTTTCTTTTCTTTAGTCTCTTCCAGAAAATACTTTTAACAACTCTATTTCCAAATATATACCTGATCCAATTCTTATTTACAATTTTCTTAATAAATAATCTTACTTTATTTTCCAATTTACATTTTCCATTTTCTTTCATAATCCTCAAATCTTTTCTCCTAAATATTCAATTTTTGTTTTACATTAATCTATATTCCAAAGAAAATATTTAGCAAAACATTTTTTAGAGCTAATTTCAACAATAGAATAATTTCCCATTCTTATTAAAACTGTATTTGCCATTGCAATTATCATTCTAATTTTTTTTATATTGTTACATTCATCATCATTTAATCAATTCAGAAATCTATTATTTCAGATTTAATGTTTATTCTTAATATTTTTACATCATCTAATCTCAATACTTTAGTTTTATTTGTATTTATTTTCATTTTATATTTCCTATAACCTCTGTTAATCCTATATTTAATTTTATTATGATCTTCCTTATTAGCAAACATTGGGATTTAAAAATGCAAAAATTATATTTAAATGCACATATTTATGATAGGATTTTACATTCGCAGCCTTACACAAACCAAGATCATGACACCACCAATTCTGTGACACAGTAATAACCACAAAACTATCTGAAAAGATAAATTGCAATAAATGCTCTGTATCATTTTCCCGAACATTGGATAATTCAGTTGGAGTCTCAATGATTTGTTCTATTGTGGTTTTTTCACTATATATTATTCATGCCTACCTCTATTTAAATTCTGATTTCTAGCCACATATTTCATTCACCATTTTTAGTGATGCAATTATCACTCTCAAGATTATTGACCTTGAAATAATAAACAATTCAACAATTTTAGGGATTAATGCTACAACTAAACAAATAATATTTTGATACTTAAACTTATATCAGTTCTAACATTCTCATAGGCTTATAAATCAACAATTTTCTAACTCATATTCTTTACGCTCTTTAGTTTTATTTTATCCAACATCTATGTAGCTAAAAATACATTTTTCTATTACTTATTTTAAATTAAATGCAGTATTATTACCAACCAAACTAATGTCAACAGATATTTCAAACCTGCTACTTCACTATAAGTTAAAATTTCTCAATTCTAACCTTTTAACGTTAATTTGCAATTGGTAATTAACTTATTTATAAGATGAAAAAGAACATTTCAAAATAAATTAAATCTAAAAATATTAAGTTTGCTCTTAAAAAAAAAAAATCAACTGGAAGTGATACTAAGTACTAATTGTGGGGGTTTATTAATTTTTATGTCAAAATTTTTACTGCAAAGATTCATATAATACCGAGTTATGATCCAGATTTCATTTTGTCACATTTTTTGATAGAAAAATATTACATTTCCTATGAAGACATTATTAGTCCATCTTTCAGCAAAAAGTTATCAACTTTTATCATATTAAGTTTAATAATACATAGCTGCAATTAAAATCAACAAATTAGAATTACTAATAGATTACATCTAAAGCAACAAATACATATGTAATCTTCATTCATTGTGTCACTCATTTAATGTGAATTTGTATTTTCATAATTAATTGTATAATCTGAAATATTTGCAGGATTATAAATTTCTGAAATGCCCAACCTTCCAAAAAAAAAAAAAAAAGGATATAATAAAATGATTTCTTAGAGAATAACAAGAGAAATTAATTTTGATTTTACTATTCAGTATTGTTTCATATTATAGTAAAATTAATAACAGTAATAAGCACTGCATTAAGATAATCAAATATCCTATAAAACTTCAAGATTATAAATAAAATAGAAAATAATTTTTAAAGAATAAAAACAGATTTATGTACTATATATCTGTATGAACATTTCTAAGAAACATTAGAAAATCAAAATAAATAAATTGCAAAAACATAATTTTATTTTATTGCTCTGAAAATAGCTGACAATGAAAATCAATATT
Organism: Epiperipatus broadwayi; assembly: GCA_028023455.1. NCBI lineage: Eukaryota > Metazoa > Onychophora > Udeonychophora > Euonychophora > Peripatidae > Epiperipatus > Epiperipatus broadwayi. The sequence continues at coordinate 1,599,368 of JAQFVV010012572.1, read as the reverse complement.
TAATAAAAAATATTGCTAAAAGTGAAAGACAAAATGCATAATTTATTATATTACGAATTTAAATGACTAAAGCAATAGCTGTAAATGGAATCCTCATGCATTATATTATTTAATCAAAGTGAATTATTATTTTTGCCAAGAAGTAATTGTAAAATTTGCAAGAAATATTCACACATATATAAAATGTCCAAAATATTCAAGCTCACAAATATATATATACAAATAATCTCTCACATAAAAATGACTAGAAAAACTAAACTTTAATTTTATTGTATAGTATCTCTTTGTTTTATATTACAATGTAATAAATAACAATAAGTTCAAATAGTTTCTTTAAAATTATACCAACAAATTCAACAAAGAAAAATAATAATTTTTCCTGCTTCTATTTTGTTAAAACTTAATTTTTATTTTTTCAATCTAAGAGCATTATATTAAAAAATAAATAAAACATATATATTGGAAGACACACACATATATATATATATACAATGATAATAAGTATGGGGGTAGGGGTGGATATAGTTCCTTATTAATTAACACTAATAATGTTTATTATTGCTGTGAAAATTTGTTCTTTCATTGTGAATTTAATTATGCTATTTTACTATAACTAATTAAATGGATGAATAAGGACCCCTGCTCTTGCATTATATTTTATTAAATGACTTTTACAAAATTTTATTTCATTCAGCCAATTACATAAGCATTGAATAATTCAATGAACATTTCAAATAAAGGATTTATCAATACCAGTCTTTTATAATAAAGGTTGATTGGATACCGAAAGACTATTTTGGTGCATCTAACAAATATTACTCTTAGCATTATATCAGGAGTTCAAACTATATATTAAACTTTGACTAAGAGAGCAAAATGTATCAGAAACATTATTCAACAAAATATCAATTGAATTTGGTGTAAAATTCGTCTTGATTATATTCTTTCCAGAGATTAAAAAACTGACAAATAAAGAAGGGAATGGAAGTTATCCAAATTTTTTTTTTCACATTTATTATAATTATATATGTTTCTCTACCAATAGTAGGTAACATAATTAAGCATATTATTAGGAACATGAAATTAATATTAAATCGCCTATATTTTGCAATTTCTTACTATTTTCTTAATATATTTTATTATAGCATTTTATGTTCGTAAGAAATGGCTTTTTCCCCCAGCTAAAAACCTTTTTTTTATCATACAGTTCATTAATATTCGGAACATATATGCAATTGAAAACTTTTTTACTGTTATCATTACTTAATACCAATATCAATAAAACGACATACAAATAGAATGCAAAATTGAATACATGATTCTAATGAAAAAACAAAGTACTAGTAGTTCTCTTTAGGACTGGTAGAATGTAAAAAATAGAGATTTGAGTTAACAACGAAAATATGTATATATGTCTTCCTAGCTATGTCATCAACAAGCCATATCGGTACTCAATAATTGTGGGCTCATAAAATAACATAAATTTTGGCCAATTAAAAGAAAATAGGCGTGTGAAACCTTCGAAGAGGAAGTTCATTCGATTAGAAAAATAATAAAAAAAATTGAATTAGAATTATAAAAAAAATATGAAGTGCAGAAGTTACATTTTTATTGTTAAAAAAAAAATTCTTTAGAGAGGTAGAGATAGAAATGGAAAATACTTATCTTTGTATCTCATAACGTCACTTCATATAAATGAAAATTTTATTTCAAATACAATATTTTTTAAAGCTATATCAGTAAATAAAAACTTAACTGAATAGCAATATCTTTGTAAAAAGGTAGAATGAATCAAAAGGACGAGAATAAAAAATTTGGAAATTATTAAATTTATGAAGTAATTCTATTTTTAAAATTTTTTTTAACATTTTATCATTAATTGCTTTAAACTAATGGGGCAATCAAATCATATTTATACTATGTTATGATCTAAATGAATAATTATACAAAAATGTGCACACACACAGTTACACAAGTATACACCGATTTAATTTTTAACCTACCTGTATCTGAATTGTTTAATAAATTATTCTAAAGAATAAATTTTATATTTTAAAATTGGAATATTAAATTAAGAACTAATGTACTTTACAAAATATTAATGTACAAAAGAATTTCTAAATAATTTGCAAAGGTAAATTGGTTTTTTTTAACCCCATAGAAGAAATGCGGCTTTAAAGCACGCGGAATTAGAAAGAAAAATTAATTATTTGCTAATGAGAATATTCGAGGCTTCTATTAAAGTATAAAAATAATAAAATATATTATGATTATTCATTAATAGTAAAATTAAAGTATTATTATACATACGCTGTATCGCGAAGGCTGTAATCGTTGGCGACCGTTTCGATGCCACCGGCACGGGCTATTGCTATGTAGCAAGAAGAATTTCCTAAATCAAAGCCAACAACAGACATTTTTGATGTCAATTTGTGATAAGAATCACTGAAAAGTCTTTTTTTCTATATATTTCTCACTTATTGTATTTTTTCTTCCTTTTAATATTACAATTAATACAACAAGCCGATCTAGTTGCGTTGCCAATAGAGGCCTTTCTAGAACTTTCTACGTTAGAAATGTCTGGAACGTTAAAAGCGGTGATTGGTGAACATTCATTTTACTGCATGACTGTTATGACTAAAATATTATTAATTCCCAAGATATATATAAATAAAATATTTTTAAATCAGAATAGATTTTTTATATTATAAAAAAGTAAGTTTACTTTTTAAAAAATGATTTCTAATTTTTAACCAATTAAAAATAAGCATAATTTACTTTATCCACAGCCGCTATATTCAAAAATAATATTAAAAAAATGTCTTTTTTGAATTCCCTAGTAACTATATTAAAACAATAACAAATAATAATGCCAAGAAAAAATAAAGGGAGCATTGAGGTAATATCTAATCAATGATTTATTTGTATTTAAAAAACTTTGAACATATTCGGTATTTCTTAACTGTTCTGACAATATTCCATGTTAATAATATTAATTATATAGTATTTTGAAGTTTGTTTTTAGTTAGTAATTATGAATTTTAATTGCATTAACGATTTTTTTTTTGCACTTTAATGAAGTAAGGCGTTTATGATGTAGTTCTGAAATTGAGATGCTAGAAGAAATTGATTGATCCATTATTATTGACTATCATCAAGAATCGTTTTTGTTTGATCGTAATAATTCTAGTTTAATTAGTCATCCTATCTTCTGACAATACATTTAGCATTCATACATAACTATATTTATTCGTTAAACAAACAAAATTAGTGTTAATAGCTCAGAAAAATAAGTTATATTAAACATAAAGATGTTAATCTGCAATCCAAGATTATGTTTTAAAATGTAAACATTATTGGGAACAGGTTATTGACCACAAAACTTTTGTGTTAATTATTTAGCATTTTTATTATTACATAATTTCAAATCTAGTTATATCTAATTAATTATAGGGGATTTGAACCCAGACTTTCAAGTTATGAGGTGTCAGTGTATCACAACAAAATTGGCAAACGACGGATTTGAATATGCCATCTCAGATTTTTAATGATATGGATGGCTGAAGAATTGGAGAGTGGGGATTGAAACCTATCCATTAAGGTTTGAAGATTTACTATCTTAATATAAACTGAATATTGATTATATATGTGCGTGGGAGATGGTTATCTGGACCAACTGATGAATGCTGGTTCAGCATGAAATACATATATTGGAGATCATTTATCTTTTTCACATGTATATAGGTTATATAAGATGTGGTGAATGACAAAAGGGAGCTTGAAAGTCTGGGTTCAAATCCCTTATAATTACATCTGTCTTAAAAGTATATATAATATAATATACTTGTATATATAATATAAGTATATATAATATAAAAGTATATATAATATAATTCAATATAATATACTTGTATTTAAATATTATATCTAATTAATATTGTTCATTATTATAATCTCATTTAATTTGTAATATTCTACAGAAATAGATCTAGCCTCAAGTTTATTTAGAAAAGATTTTAAAATATATTTATAACTTTATAATTAGCCCCATTATATTTTATATATACTAATAATATAAAGATATATATTCCATCTTCAGCTATATTTTCCTCACAAAAGCAACCATTACTATATTTCTTTAAAATATTTTTGAAATAATTTTTATAATGCACATTTCTTTAGAATGTCTGAGATAATCTGTAGAATCTAAACAGGGTCTCCTTCTACAATGAAATAATAGTTTTGTTAAATTGTATTTTTTTTTAATAAGGAAACAAATCCTTTATCAGGTCCGATCATTGAAAGACATCCATCAGTGCATATGGAAAACAATTTTTTTTATTTTAATATTCTTCTTCAGAAAAGTACTAATATTATCAAGAAAATCACTACATCTAGTTTGATCTTTCATATGAAGAAATTTCAAAAAATCATCACACATTGAATTCTGTTCAATACAGTATCTGATGAAAATGGCACATTGTGATGTTGCTGAAATGTCAGTGCTAAAATCAACAGCCAAACTAAAATATTTGCAATTTTTCATAACTTCTATTATGTTATCAGAAATACATTTTACAATAGCTTCAATCATTGAATGCATGTAGAATCTGAGAGTGATAATTTTCTAATTTATAATATTATTTGATTTTTATTGTTAAATTTATCAAATAATATATTTAAAACATTTATGAAACATTTTTTCACAGCTTCAGCATCAGTAAATGATGTCATATTTTTACCAATAATGGACCAAATTTTATGTGATGCTCACACCACCACTGTTTCTTGTGAGATTGCCTCTGACATAACTCTTTGTTGCTGCAATGATTTCTTGAAGAAAGCTAATTTTTTACTTCTTATTAATGACCCATGAGAAAAAGTATCATTAAATGATTTATGTTTTGTGGTATAATGACGATCAATATTATATTTTTTTTAAAGCAGTATTTTCTGGACAAATCAAACACATTTCTGAACCTTTGTTAACAAAATATTCATTTTTCCATTTATCTTGAAACACTATTTTCATAAGATATTTTTTTGTTGTTGTTGTTTGAAGACATCATTATGGATGTTTAAATTATAGCTTGATATTTGATAGTATGTTACAAAACAACTACAAGTTTTTCAACTCACTTATGACAATCATGTCATAGCTTATCTTCCTTCAAACTTTTGGATCAGTCCAGATTCCATCTTATAAATGTATTTTACATGCCTGTGTTTATATCAATTCATATATAAAACAACAGATTTAGTGCAGTTATAAGAGGGTATTGACAGTTAAAATTATTAGCACATCAATTAAAAAAAATCAAATGCAGGTGATTAATCGTTAACCATAAAGGCAAGTTTTTCCTCACGGTTGTTTAGATCTGTGAAATTAAAAAATTGGCAACTAACATTATTAGCACGTTAATAAAAAAAATCCCAAATCAAATGCAAGTGGTTACGTGTTAACAATAAAGGCAAATTCTTTCTCCCATGATTGTTTAGATCTGAGAAATTAAAAAATTGTCAGCTAATGTTATTAGTGCACCAATAAATAAATAAAAAATAATCTAGTGGGGTTACTCAATAATTAAGATGAATGATTTTTTTTTCTCTCATTGCAGAGAGAAAGGTGTCATTCACTTCTTTTAACTGTCAGTCAGTTGTTGGGCCGCACGTAAAAGTTTGATGGGTTGCAGGCTGAGTATGGCTGTCCTATTCCCTCATTACACATATGTTTATTTAAAGCACCTTAAGATGCTGAAAACTAAAGAATGCAAATTATAACTATTAATCTTAATATTTGTTAGATGATTTGGTTACTTATGGATAATCTTGGTCATCAAGATTGATTACGGATATTAAAAAAGTATGAGAATGATATTATATATTTACTATGGTCTTCCAATAATTTTATTTAAATATTCAATCAATATTAATCCTAACTCTAATTTATAATATATTTATTGCTATTTTTTAAAGTTAGAGGAATTTATAATTTATTAACTGAATATGTTTTTAATATCCATAATCGACTTGGTGTCCAGGATTATCTGTAAGTACCATATTTTGCATAATATATTAAAAATTTATATCTATAATATATGAAAAAAGGTTAGCAATTAAGTTTTTTTAAATAATAGGATTTCTACTGTAAACAATATAATATTAATGGAAATGTATTTTAAAAAAATTAATAATTGAAATTAGTTCTCACTTTTTTTTTTCAATTCCTATGCTCTAGGAAAAAAATTAATGTCACAAATTTCTAAAAAGTTGGACAATTTTCTCTTGTAACTTAAAATGACAAAATAAAAAAGTCATATTTGCTTATATTAGTTTTAAAATTTATTTCAAATTAATTATTTTTTTTTTTTTACTAGAGTAAATGTAAATTGTCAAATTCTGATGATTAATGAAATTGAAATATTTCTTTATAGTTAAAATTGGAAAGGAATAAAAATCCTTATGCTGCTCTTCTATAAAATAATCTATAAATCTAAAGCATAATGACAACTTCTATTCATTGGGTCTTTTGACTTATTTCAATAGTTGGATGTGATCCATTGGTTAAAACCATTCTTTTGGTTATTTGAATTCAAAGTTCATGGTAGACAAGTTGTAATTGTCTTGGCAAAGATTTTGTGTAGACTTAATAGAAAACTGATGTCTATAATTTATTTCATTACCTTTCTTAAATATTAATATTATTATTGCATTCTTCCAATCTACATCTTTATCATTTAGAAATTTGGTATATAATTATATCAATAATTTTTTTTTTCACTTATTTTTTTAAAAATATCAATAATAGTTCCATCATTTCCTGGAACTTTTCTCTTCTTCATAGATTTAATTACATTTCTTATTTCTTCATTTAAAATGATTGGCAATTCAGAACATATAGTAATAGTAATGATTATTTTGTTTATTTTTAATTCATTATTAGTAAATAATTCTTTAATAGTTGTATCTTTTTTCTTCTTATTGCTAAAAAGAACTTTTCTTTCAATATCAAGATGTTATTTTATAGTTTTGAAACTTATTCTCTTCTATAACTTTACCTTCTAATTCACAATTATATTTTCTTATATCTTTATTAACTCTTTTTTATATCATTTCACAGAAGTTCAGACATTTGATTTTTCTTAATGAATTATTTGTAAGCATTTTCATTTTTTCTTCTTCATATATTGTCTTGTTTTAATTAAAAGTTTGTTGGTGAATTGCTTTTTTAAAATACCAGTTATCTTTTTTTTTGCATTTCTTATTGATCTCAGTTAAGTGTGAAACATTTTTAATCTCTGTCAATATTGTAAAATTATTAGTAAGTTTTAATTTTAATTCATTAGAGTGTTCTGAAGATTAGTAATATTAGCTGTTAGTATTATCTTTTTTAATACATTATGTCTCTTGCATTATCACTTAGATCTCATTAATGAGTGATCCATCTGTGTTGAATCTATTAAGAATCTTACAATTTTGAAATTTTATTTTTTTTATCAGATAAAATATAATCCTAATTTTATTGTATCTTCATTTGTTTGCCTATTGCCATTTTTATTTAGCAGTTTTCTGAAAAAATTCATAATATACATTTTTTCCTTTTCAGCAAATTCCACATCTTTAATGTCTCTCATTCCTTTTGGCATAGCCAAGTTTATCTACAGCATTTTATCTTTCAATTATTTTCCATTTTCAAAATTAAAGTCCATCATGATAATTTTAAAATATCATTTGGTGGGATCAAAAGCATTTTATAAATCTATAAAAAAAATCCTTCATCAAAATGAAAATTTGTTTGGGTATAATAAACTGAATTATCTGTTCTTAATATCTTCCATTAAAATAAATAAAATATCATATGATTCTATCATATGATTTCTGCTTGCTCAATGTTCTTTCACAGCTACTGAATAGGAATTTATTAAACACTATCATTTGCATCTATTAATTACTAAAGCTTGCAGCAAGAGACGTAGATGTGGTGAAGAAATAAAAGGTATGCTGCTATCTTCTATTAGGTTGAATAATTATTCTGACCAACAATAATGAATTTCACTCAGTTATGCTTCCAATATTTGTGCCTTTATACTAAATGTTCATTTTATATGCTTTTATATTAACTTTCCCTATCTGTATATGTTTCTAAACCACCAAATGTCACATGATCACCATTTCTTATGCTTGCTCATAACTGTTATTAAAACAGGCAAAACTCTCCTTACAGTAGTGCCACTCAGTGCAAGCCAGAGTAATCAATGAATGACTATATAAGATGATGAGCTTAGATTGAAAATATTATTATGTTTTTAATTTTATTTTCATAGTTTTGTAGTTAAGTAGAGATAAAAGGTGGCTGCTGGAGGGTTGCATTAAATCCTAAGATCTAGGTGCAGTGCTCTCAGATCCAAGGCTCCTCACTGACGAAGGCCACAAGCCAGAAACTAGTCTGGGGATATTGAATGAATAAGCACTAGATAGGGATTTTATGCACAAACCTTCTGACATCCATTGATTACTCTGGCTTGCACTGAATGGCACTACTGTATGAAGAGTTTTGCCTGTATATGTTTCTGTCTGCACGTCCACATTTTGAAATTTTGTTTTGGCTGAGATATTTTTTTAGTTTTAACTATTTTTTGTTTTTATTGAAAAAAGTTTGATAAGATAAAAAATTTAATAAATAAAAGTTATTTTTGTTCAGAAGTTTTCACATTATGTCTACATTGTTGCCTTAATTGATCTTTTTCACGTGCTCAATAATAATTAACCTGAGAACAGTTCATCAATTACATTTTGCCGATATTATAAGTTTTGTAATCATAATTTTATTTTAGTGGATAAAATAGTAGTATGTCAAAGTAATTAAATTAAATACTTTTTTAAAAAAAAAATTAATTATTTTTTGTTTTTAATAAAAAAAAGTTTGATAAGATAAATAATTTAATAAGTAAAACTTTTTGTTGAGGAGTTTCTGCATTACATCTATGTTGTTGTTTTAATCAATTTCATGTCTTTTTATTAAATCATAATTTTTATTAGGTTTTTTTTTTGTTAGTTTATAACTAAAAAGTAAAAAATAAAATAATATGTAAAAAAGAGTTTTTTTAAATTATGCCTTTATATAAACAGTATTAGCCGTCTAAAAAATAGAAGAAAACTGTATTTTGGTTTATTTGCCATTCTTGGAAAACATCAGAGATATTAAGAATCTAGACTTGTTATAAAACAATTGGAAATTGCAGAAATATTGTCATTTCATAAAAATATCTGAGACCTATTTAATTTTTATGATTTATTTGAGCCTCAAATGCCTTTTTGAAATGACAATATTCCTGCAATTGCCAATTGTTTTGTAATAAGTCTAGATTTTTAAGATCTCAGATATTTTTTAAGAATGGCAAATTAAATGAGATTCAGGGATTTTTTTTCTACTTTTTAGTCAGATTATTTTATTTTTTTACTTTTTAATCAACTTGTACCGTCTACATAAAAAAAAGCATTATTTAAAAAAGTTATATATATATTATTTTATTTCAGATCAATTGTCCATTTCCTTTTTTTATAATTTTCCAAAATTCAACAAATCTCATTTAATATTAGATAGTTTTTTCAATTCTTATCATCTTTTTTCTCTTGAGATAATCTGCATTTGTAGATAACTAAATAAAGGATTACCATCGAATGGCAACATTGTTCCTGCAATTAGGAGATTCTTAACATTCTGCCTTGGCTGTTAGCTTTATAGCTTCCTGGGAGTAAAATTGCTGAATTAGAATTTAACGACTACAAATATCTTGGTCAGATTATTACTACAGATGGAAATATAATGGATAAAATTACTCATAGAATTAAATTTAGTTGGAGTACTTTTGGTAGAAATAATTTTGAAAAGAAAGGTTTTTATAAATGTGTGTTACCAGTTCTTATTTATGGATCTGAGACTTGGACACTTAACAGAAAAATATTACAGAGACTTCAGACCAAACAGGGGTTACTGACATCATTTAAAGAATTAAGAGACTGAAGTGGAGTTAGGCTGGACACATTGTTAGAAGAGATAATAATAAATAGGTCAACAGTTAAAATCTTAAAGTGGATTCCAAGAGATTGTAAAAACATAGAAAGTGACCACATGTGAGATGGATAAATGAAATAAGGAAGTGTGCTGGGGTGATGTTGAAAAGAGAGGCTAGAGATCGGAGTAGATGGATTGAACTTGGTGAGATATTCATCCTGCAGTGGATCAGTAATAGTTGAAAATGATAAATATAAATTTGTAATAAATATAATAACAAGTTTTCATTTTTATTTCAAAATTAACATCCTACTCATTGTATTAGAAATAATATAGTGAATTTAGTTAATAAAATACTTTTTCATTTTGAACATCTAAGTTTTGTTACAAAATATATTGGTGATTTCTAGAAAATTATAAAATGCAAAAGATTTATTTTGGAGAATGTGCGTTTGAAAATTATAAGAAAAATGAGTATGTAGTTAATGAAGTATTTAAGTATATACATAAGAATAATAAGAATGATAATATATGGTACAGTGTTATTGCAATAGTGGGAAGAAATTTAAAAAAAAAGAATAATTTGTTTGGAAAAAGATAAAGTGAGTGAATTTTACATTAATGTCTGTCTAAACATATAATTAAATATATTATGGAGTCTCTCAGAGTGAAAAAATGTTTATTAGGATTATATATTTGGATTTGTATCCATCTTGTACAATTTGTCTAAGGTGTTTGCAAATATATAGTTTGATAATGAGAGCAAGTAGTCTCTTGAAAGCGCTCTGCTCTTTAATTTAATAGCTTTATATTTTAATAAATTAAAAATTTTGCTTTATTCTAGCTTCATTATACATATTTGTAGATAGTGGGAAAATATATAAATTATTGCACAATGTATTAGGATATGATAAATTTATTAATTATCATTTGATTTATTAATATTATTAAACCAATAAAAATTAAGGAAGATAAGATTATGGCTTGCTTGATGTAAAAGAATTACATAGTTCTATTGATAGTCAAGAATCAATAAAGATTTTTGACAAAGTATTGATTAACAAAATGATTAATTAATATACAAAAAAAGTTTATAATAGATGTATTAAAGTTTATAGTGAAAATATTGTTGCTAGTTATAATGATGCCTATTATAAAATGCATTAATGATAGTCAATGGATCTGTTTTTTATCCAAAATATGTAATTGTGCATTGTCGTTTTATCAAGTAGAAATTATGAATGAAGTGGACAAGGAAAATATTGCATTATATACTAAATATGTAGGCAGTGTTATATATGGAAAGGAAGAATGTTTGCAAATTAAAGGAAAGCTTAAATAAATTAAATAATTTAAAGTGAATAATAAAGAAAGAGAATTGTAAAATTATAAAATGTTTGGATATAATTATAATCTGAAAAATATTTATATAAAGCCATTGAGAAAAGAGGATATATACATCTTGACTCTAAAATTGTTTTGATATACAAAATGGCTTGCTTAAGATATTCTTTATTTAGAAATAGGAGATGGTGTTAGATATATTAGTTAATTGATGTAGAAATTTAAAAGAAAATTGAATAATGTTAATAATAATGAAAATAAAAACTGGATTTCAATATCATACATGCAGTGCAAAAATAGTAAAGCAATAAAGATGTTTATTCTGAGTATTGTATTGCATATAGCAGGCATAGCCAACAATTTTTGCCAACGGGCCACATTAGAAAAAAAACTTTTTTCACGGGCTGGAAGAAATATTAAAATTAAAAAGTGTTAAATACAAAAACAATTAATTTAAGTAAACAAAATTTTATTATGTAATTTGTTTATGAATAAATGTAAGTAATTTAGTACAACAAATTAACAAAAAAATTAATTTGATGTGTTGAGGTCTTTGCATCGCCTATTATTTTTTTAATATCTGGTTCTATACTTGTAGTAGCTATTCTTAACACAGCCTTTAAATGTAAATCATTCAATCTTGATCTTGTACTTTTATTTAGATTCATTAAAGAAAAAATTTGTTCACAAATATAAGTTGAGCTGAAGATTACTAAATATTCCTTGGGGAGTTTTTTAAATTTCCATATTGTCCATCATTCAATTGCTTATAAAAATTGTACAAATTTTCTTGCTCTTCTCGATGTTTGTAAATTAATTATTTGTAATTGTATATCAACAGGAATGTTATCTAAATGTACAGAAAATAGATTTCAGATAATAGATAAAATTTTATCAATTTTCTTGAAGCAATTGAATCACTGCTCGAAATCTATCATTAGTGCAAGGATATTGTTATTATATTCTTGAACCTTTTCTCTTGAAATATTTAATGATACAATCTCTAATGTTGGAAAATGATCAAATTGACATTCAGCCAGATTTCTAGAAAAAAGACTAAGCTTCATTTGAAAAGATTTTAACTTTTGTATTAAATCATGAGTATATAAATTGTTTCCCTGTAAACATGTGTTTAATTCATTGAAATGTGTGAAAATATCCAAAGGAAAAGCCTCATTTTTTTTAAGTGTTAAAAATATTTTTATTTCCTCTTGAAGATCCCACACACATCTTAAAACTTTTCCCAAGTTTAATCAATGGATTTTATTGTGATATATTGCATCTCCATAACTGGTATTTAGTTCTTCAAGGAGTCCAATAAATTGCCTGTGTTTTAATTCTTTTGATCGAAGGAAATTCACTAATTTCACAACTACATTTGGAACATGATCGATTTTTAAAATATTTTTGCATAATGCGTGTTGATGAATAATGCAATGTATGGGTATAATTTTATGATTTGGATCGATTTCAGAAATTTTGTCTTCAATTCATCTTATGAGACCAGTATTTTTTTCCAATCATATTTGGTGATCCATCTGTTGTTACATTGACCAATTTTTTCCAGTCAATATTGTATTTAAAAAAACATTTTTCAACCTCTTAGAAAGATCTTGTCCCTTTGTTGTGTCTTTCATAGGAACAATTAACAAATGTTTTTTCAAAATTTGAAAATCTTCAGTGGTAGCTCTGATAAAAATTAATAACTGAGCAGTATCCTTTACATCGCAACTTTCGTTAAGAGCTATTGCATAAAAATGGGCCAATTCTAAATTATTCAGTAACTGATCATTTAAATTACCATTCATATCTTCTATTCTTCAGGCAATAGTTTGCCAAGACAGGCTTATATTTTCAATTTTATGTTTAGATTCTGGACACATTACATCACAAACATACAACATGTACTTTTTTATAAATTTTCCTTTGGCGAAAGGTTTTCCACATTGAACATTCCATTTTGCTACTAGGAAACTTGCTTCAGTAGCAGATTGTTGTAATTGATTTTGCTGTGTAAATACATTTTGCTGCCGGGTCAATTTTATTACGAGATCTGTGACTTGTTTTTTTCGGCTTTTTTCATTTAAATTTTGTGCATAACTTGCATGTTTCATTTCAAAATGTCTTCTCAAGTTGTATTCTTTTAAAACAGCTACACTTGAATTGCAAATAAGACAAACCACCTTATTATTGTATATAGTAAAAAAATATTTCCACTCCCATTCATCATTAAATATACGGCATTCAAAATCAATTTTTCGTTTTCTGGAAGTCATCCCTAGAGTGAAAAAAAATTTTAATATACAATATTTTAATAAAAATATAATTATGTACCGTATAAATATCCAAACTGTATTGCAATCAATCGAAGCAATATTTAATTAATAGAATGGGCTTGAAGGGGTTATATCACAAATAAAACAATTACTTCATTTTATAGATAGCATGGACACATTTTCAGTTATAAACTGCAGCTATTGTCTATGCTACAATGCCATTTGATAGAGCACACTTGACGACAAAAATAACAAATTGCTTGACCTTGGGTGCGCACTGGAAAACTGCCTACAAGAATGAGGGTTTCACATCGCCACTAAATATCAAATAGTTCATATCGAATACAGAAGAGTACAAAAGTTGTAAATCTTTATAATGGAATTTTTTTAAAAAATAAAGTATCGCAAATCCATTCGACTAATTATTGGAAGTTAACCTTAGATTAGTCACACGCAGAATTCTTTTCCACGTATCACTATCTTCTTAAATATCTCGATTTCCAATAATCAAAGATGCTTCTGCTTCTGAGTAGTTGAGATTTTAACTTTCATTGTTGTACAATGGTTAGATATCGTAGTTTAAAGTATATTTCATTTCAACAGTGTGTCATGCGGAGAATATTAAAAATTTAATTGTGGGCCATATGTTGGCCATGCCTGGCATATAGAATGCATCTAATGAGTTATATAATAATTTTTAATGTTAATATTGATAAAAAGCATAAAAATAATGTAATACATAAAATTATTAGCACACATTGGTGAGTCTCAATCCTCATAAAAAAAGGATTAAAAAGCATCTGTTATTGTATGATAGTTAAAACACAAAATAAAGAATACACAAACATTTTATGTATTTAGTAGTCATAAGCATCAATGTAATGAGCAATGTATTCATTTTGAATAAAGTAAAAATGTTTTATAAAGAAAAAATAATAAGAAAAAAAAGATAAACAAAAGCTGTTTTTATTAATAGAGGAAGTAATTTTCTTCACAGACAGATGCTAATGTGAAAATTTACAGTGCTTGTGAGATAATATGAAATTGTGGATTGCGGGAGTTAATGTATCGATTATTTTATGCTTGTACACAGTTAATAATGATTACATGACAGAAATTGCAATTTAATTATCATTTAGTGTTTAAAACTTAAATATTATCATGATTTAATTATTACATATATATATTATCATATTTTATAATATTTATGATATATGCACAAAATGGTTTGAATTCATGCCAAATGAATTTTAAATTTTTTTTCAAGTAACAAGTATACTTAAGATTATTTCCCCCACACAATTGTTCTTAGCCAATTCAACTGTTAAATATTGATCAATAAATGGGTACTTACTTATTATTAACTAATATGTAAAGATTTCATATTCAATTAATTTGATCAGGTCTGTGTTGATATATTTTAACTGTTAAACAAAAAGTACAATTGTGATATGATCTTGCCTTCATCATTGCTGGCCATATTATTTTTATAAGAATTATTCTTTGGAAAAAATGCTCTAGAAAATTATATTTATCTCATTACTGAGCAATAGATTTAGATATTTTAATTGATTCTCTATTCAGCATGGATTGTCAAGAAAAAATACTCTCATAAAATTGTTCAATTTCTTTGACATATCAAACAGTTTAGATCTTAGACCTAATGATGCGAAAAAATACTTTTTCAGAAGCTAAAATATTATACCACACTGTAACTAATATATTATATTGTTATGTGTAATTAGCTAGAGTGATGGAAATTATTTATGGGTTTTATAGAACAAAATAATCAAATAAGGATTTTTGAAATGAAAATGGAAAGAAATATCTTCAAGTGTTACCAAATTTGATGTTAGTAAAATAGATTAAATAAAATATAATTAAAAGTATTAGAGTATTAAGTATGCATAGAATAAAATAATTGATCATTGGATATATATTTTTATACTAATAATTGTATTAAATTTTTATTTTCTTATTTATAAATTGATAACTATAAATAATTATATGTTCCCACATTTCAATATATATATATTCTATTTTATTAGGACTATCAAGTTCATAATTTCCTTGGAAAAGGTGCTTTTGGATGTGTATATAAAGCTATTTATCTTAATACTAATCAAGAAGTTGCAATCAAAATGGTAATTTACATATAAATGTGTGTCTGTATATCTTCTACTTATACAACTTTATATATATGCTTTACTAGGATACAGAAATATACTGATTTTTTTAAAAAAATTTTTTTATAAGTTTTTATGTATATTAATAAATTTATTTATTTAATTCTAACAAATTTGTAATGTCCAAGTTAATCTGAAATGGTAAAATAACTATAAGAAAGTCTTAAATGCACTGAGCCAATCTTTTTCAATCTTTTCTCTTTCATTTTTGGGTTTTAAAATAATATTACAAACATTTATTTCAAATAAATAAATCATAAAACTATAAAGTTCTCAGATATTTATTCCAATTAAATTTAAATCAACCTTTTAATGAATATCATTAAATAAATATTCTAGCAAACTAAATCAATCTTTGATAAATCTAAACATGTAAACACACATGCACATAAAATTTAAAAATGTAAAAACTTTATCCTGCAAATAAATCAAGATGTAATCTAAGTATAATTGCTTTATCTCAAAATATTTTAGTGTCGTAATGTTAAATTTATAATTCTATTTTTTTATTTCTGTATGAAATTAGTTGTTTTATAGGTGTGGTCACTTCTATGTCTTTATACCATTTGATATCTTTGTTCCTTAAAAAGAATAATGACAAAATATACTCGTCATGTATTTTATATAAGCATCGATAATAAAATCTGCTTAAAAAGTTATTCAAAATGCTTTATAAAATTATATTTTTTCATAAATATTAGTACGAGAGACTATAAACATGTCATTGGTTATAAAATTTTATACAACCAATGATAGCAATAAATATATTTGTTTAATTAACTAGCTACTAATGACAAGAATATTATTTCTATTTTTTATTTATTTTGTATAACACCTTTAAGAATGTTTTGTGGGGTTGTTTTTTTAACAATTTAAAAATATAGATTTTTATATAATATTTGCAGTAAGAATATGGACATCATAAACAATCTCACATAAACATCACATGATCACCATTTCTTATGCTTACTCATAACTGTTATTAAAACAGGCAAAACTCTCCATACAGTAGTGCCACTCAGTGCAAGCCAGAGTAATCAGTGGATGCCAGAAGGCTTGTGCACAAAATCCCTATCAAATGCCTATTCATCCAATATCCCCAGACTAGTTTCTAGCTTGTCAATGAGGAGCTTTGGATCTGAGAGCACTTCACCTAGATTTTAGGATCTAATACAACCCTCCAGCAGCCATTTTTTATCTCTACTTAACTATAAAATTTTGAGAATAAAATTGAAAACACAATAATATTGTGTTTTTCAATTTTATTGTCATAGTTTTGTATTGTGTTTTCAATTTTATTCTCATAGTTTTGATATTAAGTAGAGATAAAAGGTGGCTGCTGGAGGGTTGCTTTAGATCCTAAGATCTTGGTGCAGTGCTCTCAAATCCAAGGCTCCTCACTGATGAAAGCCACAAGGTAAAAATTAATCTGGGGATATTGGATGAGTAGGCACTAGATAGGGATTTTATGCACAAGCCTTCTGGCATCCATTGATTACTCTGGTTCGCATTGAGTGGCACTACTGTATGGAGAGTTTTGCCTGTTTTAATAATCTCATACACTTATAATTGATAAGAATATGAAAAATTGTTACATTTAAACATTATGTAATGGTCTTAATAATGTCCACTGTGTATTGAAGAGTCATAAAGTGAATAAATAAATAAATAACATCTATACAATAGTGGTAAAAACAACATAAATCTAAAATCTTTCATTGCAGGGCTTTTTTAGATTTGTGAATTTTTTGGATTTCAAGAATAGAACTTTTATTCTATTATTTTTATAAACTCAAACTTTTTGTTAATATAGAAAAAATAAACAGGTATTTACTGAAGGTGTGTGTTTTTTCAATTTTGTTTATAAATGTGTATATAAATTATTAATATATTTATTATAAAAATTTAAAGATCTCCTTTGAAACTTTGTTTGGATATTAACAGTTTTTGAATAATAGATATTTGAATAATGACATTCTACCCATATTATTATTTCTAATAAAATCTTTAATTTCCGCAATATTCGAAAGTATCTTTAATATTTAAAGCCATGTTGTTTATTATGAGTGGTTTTTATTTTCTTAGAGCACTCTATTGTACACATTTGCAACAAATGTGACATTCATTCATGCATATTTAACAATTAAAGATTAACTGAAGCAGCCCTTTGTGATTCATCTGCTATTGCAGTGATCTAATAGTAATGATGATTAATAGATGTTTGAAAAAAATCAAGATATTGTTTTATTACAAATTTGTTCACATATGTAGCAGATAGTTTTAAGAAATGACATTTGTGTTTAAGCTGTTATTTTTGTATGTTCGTTGCTCTTTATTTTTTCCAAGTATTATTAATTCAGATTAAGTTATTAGCTAAGATTTTTTTTTTTTTGCTAAATGTAATAAAGCTTAATCTTCCTTGATATGATCTCTATCTATTAGAAATTTGGATATATCAAGATTTTTTGAATGGGAAGATATTTCTTCATTCCATGTATATTATAATATTTTTTCATTTGATGTTTACATTTAAATAAATTTGACTAGTCTAATACATATATATTATATCAAAAAAAAATGTTTAATGCCAATAATATTAAGAATGTGTAAGCTTTATACTCAACAAGAAGAAAAATATATCCACCAAGACCTTTCAACATGCAGTATTATGATGAACTTATTAAAATACTCAGCTTTTATTTTAATTCATTTCCAACACATTATATTTTGTGTCTCTGTTTTAGGTACAAAACCAAAAAAAGGAAAAAAAAATTGAATATAATATAGCACTTATAGAATTAGCTAAGTCATGTTTAGCAAAGAAGAAAAAGATCTTGGAATATGATATAGCACGGAGAAAATAAATTAAGGCAAGCATATGACAATTTTCTAAAAGAGGCTCTTTTAAAACTAATACTTCTCATATGTCAAACAATAATTGCTGGCAATAAAATAACTTTTACAGAAATAGGTTTGACTTTTAAACTATTCAAGAAATATGATATTAATAGCAAGTAGAAACTAGCCATATAATATAGTAAAAATTAAACAAAAAACTACTACAGTTAAAACCAAAAAAAAAAAGACAACCTAATTGTATTTTGTCATTTAAAAAAAAATGCCCTGAATATGACAAAAGGGTCACTTAACCCAAAATTAAACAATTCAATACATAGCAAAACTCTCCATACAGTAGTGCTATCTTGTGCCAACAAGAGCAATCAATGGATGCCAGAAGGCTTGTGCATAAATCCCTATCTAGTGCCTACTCATCCAATATCCCCAGACTAGTTTCTGGCTTGTGGCCTTCGTCAGTGAGGAGCCTTGGATCTGAGAGCACTGCACCTAGATCTGTTGGCACAATTTGGCACTACTGTATGGAGAGTTTTGCTATGTTTTGAATTGTTTAATAACAATTATGTGCTAGTATGAGATAGTGATCATGTGATGTTTAGTGGTTTAATAACCCAAAATTGTAGGAAAAAGTATTTCAAAAATTAGTTTGCAAAATCTTCCAGAAAAAAAACCTATTAACTAAAAGAACAAGTTGGATTTAAAAATGGATTTAGCACTTTAGATCATATCCCAATATTGAGAGAAGTTATTGAAAGGACCAGTGAATATGACTTGGCATTTGTAGATTATGAAAAGGCATTTGATTTTATAAGCACTTCCATGGTGATTTAAGCCTTGGATTAGCAAGATATAGACCTAGTATATTTTCTTATTTTGAAGAATATTTATAATAATACAATAGCAATGATTATATTACATAGCAATTCTAAGATTAACATTGAGAAGGATTTGTGACAGAGTAATTCCATATCTTCTAATCTTTTTACAGCAGTTTTATAAGAATTATTTTGTGAATAAAAATGGAATGCTAGAAAAATCAAAGCAAATAGAGTTTATTTAAATCAACTAGATTTTTCAGATGCTATGTTGCAAATAATGCTTCAAATTGTTTCAGAAAATGTTATTAGAGTTATAAGATGAAAGTAAGAAATTGGGACTAAAAATAAATGCTAAAAAACTAAAGTAATGTTCAATGGATTTGGAGAAGAAAAAAATAAAGTTATCAGCAATGAATTAAAAAAAAATTAATAACAAAAGCCATAATCAGATAGGAACATAATGGACAAAATTAATTATAGAATTAAACTTAGATGGAATGCTTTTGATAGAAAAACTTTCATTAAAAGGAAATATGCTTGTGTTTGAAAAGGAAGGGTTTAATAATGGGATTTACTAGTTCTTATTTATGGATCTGAGACTGAGATATTTCACAGAAAAGCAATAAAGTAACTTCACACCACTCAATGAAGTTGGAGAGATTTATGTTAGGAATAACAAGAAGGGATTGAAAACGAAATACGTGGATGAAAGAATAAACCAGTATTACTGACAATGGAGCTGGACTAGATGAAGAGATGATAATAGATGGACAACTGAAATCTTAAACTGGATTCCAAGAGATTGTAAAAGATCTAGAAAGCAACTATGCATGAATGAAATAAAGTTTGGTGGTGTGATGTGGAAAAGAGAGGTTAGAGATTGAAGAAATTAGATTAAACTTGGAGAGACCTTTATCCTGCAATGGATTAATATTGATTGAAAATGATGATGACAGACATTTATATTGTTGTGACTGGAAAAAAATAAAATGGCAATTATAACTTAAAATATTAAGAACGAAAATGAAAATAGAATTAACAACAGTGTCAATGCATCGTTATTTTCAATAAAAATATTGAAAAAAATTATCTTAAACTCAGAACTGAAACTGAAATTGAGATAGACAAATCTAATTGCTAAAAATATAAATAAGAGATCAGTCTATATTCAAATACTTAGAAATCCCGTACAAAAAAAATATATTTAAAATTATGCAGACATTGACATAGCCCTATGTTGAAACCCGAAGGATTAAGGCCTTTTGGAAATATTTACTTAGAGCTTGTTATTCACAATTAATTTACCAATAAAATTATTTAATTACAGAATTACATGTGTTTGTGTAAAATATTTACATCCAGTAAAGATGCCCAGGATTTATCACTTTCTTTAATATTTTTGGTTGCAATCATCCAAGTTTAAGGCTAAGCCATTAGCAATTTTAAATATTGTCTTCTATCTTTGAAAAATTAAATCAGCACTAAAATCAATTATCGCTCAATAAATTTTAAAATTAAGCTATTCTTATCAAAGTACCACATCATGAAAATTCAATTCTTAATGTCATCCAAAATTGTTGCTTGCTTATTACAAAATCTTTGAATGCATATAATGATCATTATAATAGATAAAATTAAACTCAGTTGTCAAATCATGCATCTGTTGTTATTTAATGCAAATAACAATCTCATTTTAGAGATGGTTCGAACTTAATCTTATTCATTATTTTCATTCTTCATCAGGGCTAGAATATATATTTTTATAGTAAAAATATTTTTTCTTTAAAGCTGGAGAAATGTAAATTAATTTATTAAGATTTTTTTTTAAAAAAGATTTAGCTCTTGAGTATTTTATCTAATATATCAGTTACATGTCAGTTCACTGGCAGGGGTCTTTTATAGCAGTATAAAGAAAGTTATTTATCTACAGTGGAATCACTAAATATCATTCTCTACTGCCAACACTATCTAAATTGCAAAATCTTATATTCTATAATCTTCATTAAAATTCTTATTCAACTTTCTTCAAAGTATTGTTGCTACTGAATAATTCATCTTCAGATTTAAGTGTAATTTAATCCTATATGGATCCTTTGCAAGAAGTGCCCAGAAAATATGTTCCATTTATTTTGCACATACACATACTTACATAGTTCATGCTACTTGTCTTTCATAAACAGACATTTAATCTCAAGATCCTCTTACATACTTTTGTAAAAATACTAATCTGTACAATGTTTCTGTTATTCTTTATACTTTTAGAATAATTTTGATAAAAAAGACTTAGCATACTTTTTATTTATTTGCATTCAAGTATCTATATAGAAAATTCTTAACTTAAATGGATATGAGTTAGAGTTAGGATTGCTTATTAAGTTATGTCTGTCTTCCTGGTTTTTATTTAATATTTTTTATTTATTTACTTTGAATACTATTAACCCTGTTTATGTACTTATTGTGTATTTTTAAATAAATAAATAAAAAAGCTTAGAAAATTATTTTCATTTAAAACAAAAATTATCATTAAAAATAAAAAATTTAATTTAAGTTAATAAACTAAATTTGAGAAATACAATTATATGGCAATGGAAAAAAGATGAGAAGAAACTAAATGAAGCAGAGAGTGTACTTCTAATGAATCCGAATATATATTTAATTACAGTGAAATGGCCATAGTATACTCATCAAACATCTTATCAGTTTTATAAGTAAATCAAGGCAAAGATTATCCATGACTCAAGGTTGTATATAATACTAATGAATGAAATAATTTTTCTACTTTCTGAAGGATGAAAATTGTGTTCAAATTACTTTATGGATAGAATATTTTTTTACATTATATTGTTAATGAAATTAGAACTCAATCAAATCTTTTCAAATCACTGTTCCAAAATAATGATAAATCTTTTTTTCAAAGAAATGATTTTCCAGTAGTTTCAAATTTTCAGTAGCACTAATCTGGATTATTAATGATTAATAATTAATCTCTCAGAAGATGTATTAACTAAACAATTAGCAGCTCTTTTGTTATTTTTCATTTTTATGGAGATTTAATACAAGTGAAAGAGTTGTAATTTCTAATGTTAGCTTTTTTTACAAGTAAACAGATGAAACTAAAATGGTAAGTGGAGAAATAAATAATATATTATCAGCATAATAATTGTAAATTTACCCTATATACTATTCCAATTTCAATAATGTTGACTATTAAACAATATGCAGAAATGGTAATTTAGTCAAAAGTTACTAAGAAAAAAAAAGTTGTAGCACACATCTACAAAAGTGGTCATGAAGTTATGAATAACTCTTACTAAAAAAATTTGATCATATGACTTGTTTAACAATAAAATATTAATTTCATTATTTTCACTATCTCTGAGAAAGTTCTTTCTTTATATATTAGTGCTATATCTCCCAAAAACCGAGGAGGGGATGCTTTTTATAAACAAATATGTTTTTACTAATAATAGTTTCTAAAAATAATAAAAAATTCTCAGATTAAATTGACAATTATTGAATCCACTGCAGACTAATCAAAATGTTAACTGATTTTAAAGTATTAATTTAACCATAGCTTAAGAAATCTGTATAATAATGCTTATGGGAAAATGATAATGATACAAGAGAATTAATTTTTGATTGATCTTCTTACATCTTCTACCAGAAAATATATCTTTTTGACACCATTCTATTGGGATGGGGAAATAAAACCTATAGAATATGTACAAAAGGTTCCCACCTCTTTTTTAAAGGAAAAATAATTTATACCCTACCATCATTCTCTGAAGATGTGCTTTTATTAAAACAGGCAAAACTCACTATATATATTGCCACACACAGCAAGCTAGAGTAATCAATGGATGCCAGAAGGCTTGTGCATAAAATCACCATCTAGTGCCTACTCATCCAATATCCCCAGACTAGTTTCTGGCTTATGGCCTTCGGCAGTGAGGAGCGTTGGATCTTGGAGCACTGCACCTAGATCTAGGTGCAGTGCACTGACGAAGGCCATAAGCCAGAAACTACTCTGGGGATATTGGATGAGTAGGCACTAGATGGGGATTTTATGCACAAGCCTTCTGGCATCCATTGATTACTCTAGCTTGCTGTGTGTGGCAATATATATAGTGAGTTTTGTCTGTTTTAACAACAGTTATACACAAGCATAAGAAGTGATGGTCGTGTGATGTTTATTGGCTTAAAAGATGCGCTTTTCTGTATATTTGCCAAAATTGAAAAAGTATCTGGAATAAAAGCTCTTTCCATTAAGAGATTTACATAATCTCTCATCAAACTCATGATATTTTTATCTCAAAGTCATGACTTTTGAAATAATTTCTTATTACTTATAGCTTTTAAAAAAAATCACTGAAGAGTCACTTGGTTCTGAGTTGTATAAATTAAACTAACCAAATGTTTTAAATATGCCTGATTAGGCTATATTGCAAACAAGATATTTTAGATGTCAAATCCTATAGGCAGTTTATTATAAATTTATTTATGCCTGATTTAACACAATGATACAGTAATGTATTTGAGAAATAAAAGTCATTAGATTGAGGCTTATATGTCACATGATGTTCTGAGCAATTAAACATTTGCTCTTTATTTAATTATATATTTTTATTTCTTATTAATATATTAATTAGATTATAAATTAATAACAATTGAAGATAATTTTTTTTAATATACGGATGGGTTGTCTCTGATAGATCAACATCTTAAATTAATTATAGAATTATTAGTAGATTAATCATTCATTAACCAAAAAGCTAAATAATTGTAGAATTAACAAACTCTCCATACAATAGTGCCACTCAGTGCAAGCCTTCATAAACAATGGATGCTGGAAGGTCTATATCTAGTGCTTACTCCCCAAACTAGTTTCTAGCTTGTATTTTTCATCAGAGAGGAGCCTTGGATTTGAGAGCACTGCACCTAGATCTTAGGATTTAATACAACCCTCTAGCAGTCACCTTTTATCAATTTGGTTAACTATAAAACTAGGAGCCAAGATGAAAGACAATAATATTTTCAAACCAAGCTCATTTGCTTGCATAGTTATATAGATCTAAACTCAGTTCGGCATCTATACATGTTGGTGTCAGGTTTTTCAAAAACCACAGTCACTATTATCCTATGGGCATCCTATCCTGCCCGCAGGATAATAGTAACTGATTTTTAAAAAATCCAAAGACACCAAAATGTATAGCTGCTGAACTGAGTTCAGATCTGTATGACTTTATAAGCAAATGAACCTGGTTTGAAAATATTATTGTGTTTTCATCTAGGGCTCTTAGCTTTAGAATTAAAAAAATAGTTAAAGATGGCTGCTGGATGATTGCATTTAAACCTAAGATCTAGATACAGTGCTCTCAAATCCAAGACTCCTTACTGATGAAAACTACAAGCTATAAACTAGTTTGGGGGATATTAGATGGTAGGCACTAGATATGGATTTTATGCACAAACTTTCCTGCAACCATTGATTATGAAAGGCTTGCACTTGATGGCACTATTATCTGGAGAGTTTGCTGCTTTTATTAACAGCATATGTAAGTATATGAAATGGTGATCATGTAATTGTAGAATTGTCAGTGGATTAATTATTCATCAGATAAGAAAGTAATGCTAAAAGAAAATGATGACTAAATTTGACTTTTGAATATTGTAAATAGATGTCAAATAAATAAATAAGATAGATGTGATTGATTAAAAAAATTGTCATACATAAATTAATAGCTGTTTTAGAAAACTACTGATAAAGTCACAAAAATGAATGAATTATTATATTCCTAAGTCAGATAATCCTAGTTAATATTAATATAACTTAAACATTAGCCATAAAACCTGCTATTGCAGTCTTACAAATTTTCAAAACCATAAAATTCATTTTCTAATAAAATGGAGTTATTCAAAAATCAAAGTTATTTCAAAGGCAAAGTTATCTTAAAATTTTTCTAAATCATTACTTTAGCTTAATGTTATAGATTTGATTATTCTATTGTACAGAAACTTTTTTTTGATGTTTCAGTATTTTTGTGTGTTTGTGTATATATATCATGACTATTTTTAGATAATAATTGTTTACTTTTATAGATTGATAAGAGGAAATTGAATACAATGGAGATGAGGAGGAGAGTTGACAAGGAAATTCGTATTCATACTCAATTAAAGCACCCATCTATTCTTGAGGTGAAAACAATTAATAATTTTATTAATATTTATAGAATATTTTTTAAGATAGTTTTAATATTAAATAAGTATATGTATGTGTATATTGTAATGGTCAAACATATATAACTTTACTAACAAGACCGAAAGACCAAGCAGGCACCCTCAACCAGCATGCATAGAGATATTGCTATCCCCCCATATTCCTAGTTTGAACCCTGGTCTAGGCTTTCTAGTCTCTACTACATAATTAATACCCTTGATGTCACACAACTTCCCTTTTTCATATAACCCTGCTCAGCTCAGGGATATGCATGGACTATTAACTGAAACAGTAAGGTCTGCTTTGCAGATCTTCGTTTCACCTTTTCTCACTTATTTCCTACTCTCATACCTTAGTTTGAACCCCAATCTATCGTAGTGTGTCTGCATTGCGCTTATATACCGAAAATCCCGCCCAATTTTAAACCACGAGTACAACGCTTGTGTTATATATATAAGTATAACTCATGCCCAAATAAATAAAATGTTACGAATTATGTGTATGTTTACATAATTTAGATTTATTTAAAAAGTAGGTTATATAAGTCGTAATTGCGCACACACTATGATATGCATTTTAAAACATATCAAAATTATAAATTGTTAATTAAGATTATTTTGTTTGAATCTATTTACAAAAATATATTACAGTCGTAATATATTTTTGATTTAAAATAAAATTCATATTCTTCAAATATTGCAATATAAAAAGTAAAATAATTTTCTTTTAATTTAATAAAAGTCATACCAAATATTCCTGTTAAAATAAATGAGGAACAATAGTTTAATTATTTCATGTTATAGAAGTTTATTTAAAAATACAGCAGATGTCCACTTAAAGTTTTCTTTTAATTAGTAAAAGTTATTTTAATCAGTTCTTCAGATTTGTTCATATAAAAGAATTTGTGTTGGGGGAAAAGGGGGGGTTTTTTTTTTCTTCATAAAAAATTATTTTTTTTTGAAAAAAAAAGAATATTTTTTTTTATACACAAAAAAAGGGGTTTTTTAGTTAGATGGAGGGGTTGGGATGGAATTAAATCTAGTTTGTAATTCGAATGTCGACAAGGAAATTAACAATAGAAATTAATTAATTTGTTGAATTTTAGAATTGGATAGTTTAATTACAGCTGATAAGTAAGCAAAGTCCGATATATTTTTGTAATGCTCCAGGGCAGTTCTATTGTTCAATTCCACTATAAAAAGAAGGGTTTTCTTTTGTTCTCCATTCTAGAGATTTGCTAATGAAAGGTTTCTAACCGAAATTATTCTAGTTATTTGCTAATGAAATGATTCTAATTGTTTGCTAATGAAATGATTCTAGTGATTTGCAAATGAAATGTGTCTAGTGAAAATATTCTAGTAAAATATTTTTCAAAATATATATTTCCTGAGATTTTTAGCTACGTGCCTGCGAACTTAAATTTGAAGCCGAGTTTTCGTCTCCAAATTAATGGACCATGTTTACCACACCTATTGCTAACCGTGACATGATTGAGTAGAACAGCAAGAATGCTATTTCCCTTTGGGAATGGCCAGCTGCTGCTCTAGTCCATCGAAAGCTATCACATAAGGAACCCCGGAACTGCTGCTGCTGCTGCCAAAAATATGAACAATTCCAGATTTTGCTGCTGAATCGCATAAAACCTGCCGACCATCAATCTACCTGCAAATGCTTCTCCAGAAGTAATCTCAAATTAACCCAAGAGCTCTTGTGATTCCTAACTAACATGCTATAACTATTTTAAATTATTTTTCTTTTATTTCACATAACTTCATTATGTATTTTTTTAACGTGTTCTAATATAATCACAGTTTTGCTCTCTATCCTTGGGTTAATATTTTTTATTTATTAAGCTTTCTTTTATTTTATTATGATAATGTGTCAAAATAGTCTTTGATCGAGTGAATTAATCCCTTTTGTTGAAAGTAAGATGCCGATATTAAGGCATATTTTAAATTTATAAACAATGCCCAATTTTATTATCTTGCAAATCACTCGTTTGAGGGCTGTTTCTAGTCTTCTTTAATATATATAATAATCAAATAGTTTAAAATCTACATTTTATTGATTTTAACCTAATATGAGGGTATGTGCGAGGTCAATGATTAAAATGTGCCACAAATGCATGATTGCGTAAATAAATCTATACTTTTTAAACCCGCAAGCATGCATTTTCCTATATTAAATACTGTATTCTACTTTAAGTTCAAAGTTCGTAATTGACATCGAGAATGTGCGGACCCTTTTAAATGTATTTCTGGGAATTTGATTGGGAATTTCTCTCAATCCAAGTAAACCCATTTTTTATGTTTTATATACATTAGTGTAGTATTGCTGGTAAATGAATTGGTTGTTGAGACCGCTTTGTTTTCTTTCCAAGGATTTTAAACGGCCAAGTCCATTCCCTTTTCGTTTCCTGCGGTTCCCAGGCAGTGTGTATACTCAAATGTCACACCTGGGAATTAGATGCAGTCATCACCCAGCCGCTAAGTTGTGGACGAGTTCAAACTTCGGCTGTTCGTGACAACACTTTCCTGCGGGTCAGCGGCGAGATGCCCTCCGTAATCATTCCAAATATTTCACTATTGTTTTATTTATATATTTATTTTTACAAAGCATCCGTGACTTAAATGTGTCACACCCTCCATCCTTTAATAAATTCATTATTAGCAATACTGATCTCCCATCTGCTTTAATTATTATGATAAAATAAATGCCTTGATCACATCCCCACTTTATCATATAGTAAGCTTTTGTCCGTGCTATTTTCGAGATCAATAAATATTCTATAATACTTAAATATCAAATATTTTATTAAACTTTTATAATTACTCAAAGCATCTCGCACATGTTTCTATCTCTTTAAGCACATTATCGTAATACTATTTGCCCGAGGGATAGAATATGTTTTCTTTAAAACCTTTTTGTAATGTAATGGAATGCTAACATTTATTTAATAAGCGTCCCTGTCTCATATAAGCAGACAGTGGTGTTATATATATATTTCTATATAAATAAATCTTTGAAATCATTTAAAACTAATTTTGATCTTTTATTTTATTGATTCCTATCACTGTCTCGGTCTATATATCTATTTTCTCCATTTCTTTTGTACATCCATTAGCAACCAAAACTTATCTTAGTATAGAGTCTTTTTGTTTCTCCCTGACCACCAGGCACCGGTAAAAGGTTGTACTAGTAGTAATCTCAGATGCGTTATCACGTAGGTGGCGCTGTGAAATTTGGACTTTAGATTCGAACTTAGTATATCTAGAAGGCAACCCCTCCTAAAATGTTCAGTTTCGTGTTTGGGGTTTGAATTCTGCAGTGTGTTAGCGAGATAGACGATTCTGACCATTACATAACTGAACTATTATTTAACATTAATTATATGATTCTGACCAGCAATGAGAAGGATGCTGAATAAATTTTATAAATTAATATACTGGACTTTGCAGATATATAGAATTATGGATGACAAATGATATTTATAACTAATAAAAATAAGGGTGGCATATTATTTATCCACAGGATAATAACAAGAATATTTATCATATCATTATGGGGAATATTAATTATATTTTTTTTATGTGGTTTATTATTTCTAGGGACCTTTTTGGTATCTGAGCTAGATATAATGTAACATAGGATTATGGCTAGATGCATAGGCGTTTACATAATATGGAAGAATAAAAAGGAAATCATAGACTGCATTAATTATGTACGGATCAATAGCTATAGAGCATTGGGATCAGCTTTGTGATCTGGATATAATATATGTCCTAGGCTGCAGGGGGGGGGTGTTCCTGCTTTTAACCATAAGCGCATTATATGAAGAATATATATATATGGGATGCACTAGGATTTAGAGGCTGGGATCTGCTGTCCTACAGCTCTACCTAGTTTGGTGGTAATATTTATATTTTTGGAATTATTACGAAAGACTCATCAGGCACATAAAAGATATATATATATCAGGCAATAGACGCTCTGCATAAATTAATACAAATGAATCATATTATAATTTAATGAAATATTTGAGATACCCCTGCAGTACGCAATAATGGATATAATAAAATATAATATTAACCTAAGTTATTATGCCTATGCTAAATTTAAGTAACTAAATAGTCTATAATTATAATGCACATATCCCTATGTAATGACATAAATTTATAAGAACTTTAGCTCGTCTACCCACACTTATAGCTTATTAATCCAGCTATTATAATAAGGGAGGACTATCCACCCATAATCAGTGATCTTCAATCCGATTACTCTCATATTAAATTCATAAAATTATAGAAATTGCAATTCGCTCTTTGTTTTACATATATAGAGCGATCTGATATACATATATACTTGAGAATTTGGATTGTTATAAGGAAATAACTTAAGTTATAAATATATTTTACCCACAGAGAAACATATTAAACAAAAAAAATCAATTTTACTTTACCTGCTACACCTAAGCAAATATATTTGAAAAAAAAAAAACTAAAAAATAATATCATTCATTATCCTTCAATAGTTTTTCTTGCAACAGTATAAAAAAAAAAACAGCTTTACTTAAAATGAGGGAGTAGGGGAGAAAATCTAAGAATAAAATTTAATGTATTATAAACTTTTAACTTTTATGTAAATGATTTCCACTCTTGGCTTCTATTCTCTTTTTGGGATCCCTTGAGACATCATGAAGAGAAATGCAAAATGGATTTTGCATTTTGTTAAATTCATCCTACAATCGTTTAAGTCTTACAAATCAAATAAAAGTAATTAAACATTTTTTCTTTTAGCCTAGCATGCTTATATTATAAAAGAAACCAAAAAAAATATTAAAACTTAAAGGAAACTAGTGCATATTTAAATTATAGTTCCAGTTAATAAAGTTTGTTAAATATACTTTCATATTTAAAAGAAAAGAAATTTATAAATGTTTGCTGGCATCTTAGATTAGAGGACAAGCGTAGTTGATGGGATAAAATTTATAATGATGGATAACATCTTGGTATGATTTCATGGAACATTTTCCTCTGTCAATTAAATGGAATTATATGAAAGGCATGTAGCTTGGTCTCTATGAGCATTGGGATGATTGGAGCATGGCATACTTCTCTCTCTCTCACTGGATCTCATCTTCGGGATACCACTCTCTCTCTCTGACGATACTGGAAAAGCCAACTTCAAACTGCTCGATCATATATAGCTTTTTAATTAACATTATGTTCTGACTGACTGATTGATTGATTGATTGATGATCAAGACTATTTCGATACCAGACCAGAAGACAATTTCAGGACAAGTCCTATAACAATGTGTTTTTCGAGGTTTTATCTTCTTTAATTTGCCTTGAGAAGTTTTTTTTTTTCAATTTACAGGATGGATTTTAATGGATTTCTTGAGTTAATAACTTTTTGATTAGTTTTTCTCTTACTTATTTTTATTTTTTACCTTATCTTACCTTTATTTCCAGCCTCCTTTGTCTTTATTTTAATTTTAGCACCTTTTTGACGTGTACTCACTATAAAAGGGTTGAACCATAACTATGTTGCTGATTTTTGTGATTGATTTAAAATAAGGCATCGATTTTACTTAGTTAACCCTTTTGCTGGTGAAGCAGCCATATTGCATATCTAAAAAATTATGTTAAGTCACAAATTTTATAATAACTTAAGTTTGTATTATTCAAAAATGACATAATATATATTATTTGAAACATAAAACATCAAAGGATGTAAATAAGCTGAAAAAATATAGCCATTGATATTCAAAGTAATAAAAATAATAATAAAATTTTAATATTTCTAATAATTATTTTCATATTATTTTATAAATACTAAATTTTCATGCATAAATTTTAAAACTATACTTTTGTTAACAAATTATTTGCATTTATCATTAAATTTCCAATAAATTGATATATAATAACACTTACCTAAGGTAATCCGTCACTTGAACACTTCGGAGAATAAAGATATTAGTACCTTTCATTTTTCCTAGTAGCCCTTCAAAGTGTTTCTCTATATAAGGGTTTGCAATGAATATGTAATCCCTAATAACAAATAGTTAATATTGCTCAATAATTAGTATAATTTGAATGTTATAATAAAGAACTTCAACAAAGTTTGTAATTTATTAAAAATTACTACTGTAACAAATATGTCATCCCTAATAACAAATAGTTAATATTGCTCTATAATTAGTATAATTTGAATGTTATAATAAAGAACTTCAACAAAGTTTGTAATTTATTAAAAATTACTACTGTAACAAAACCCCCCTCCTCACTATATAATAAGTTTCAACCAATACACTTACAAAATGGAAAACATACGTGCTTACGTATGTATATTTAACTAAAACTGTTTTGATTTAATCACTGTTGATCAAAACATCTAAATTCATTCTCATTTAACTATAATACATTCCCAATGCGTATTTATGGTCATCCATAGGACTCCAAGCGCCAATCTTATACGAATATAAGAATTACACAAAGTGAATATATTACCAACAAGAACCACCATCTTAAGGAATGTGAGAGAGCTTTTTGACCATCGGCTATCTCAGTTTCATCGTCGGGTGGCATCACGGCCGGGAGTAAACATGAATGGGAATAAGAGTTTTGAAACACATAAAAAATATTCAAAGCAAATATCACAATAAGATTTCTAGATACAGTTTCACTATTAAATCAGATTTTATTTAAACTACTTCAAAAGATCATTATTATTTTTTTGATCTTTAAGAAAAACAAATATAATTCAACCCTTTTAAACATAGTTATAATTAAAACTCTGCCATTTTGATACACGCACACGCAACATTCTTTCCAATATTTTAGTACAAATAAGTCAGGTAGCAAAGGTCGATAGAAAGAGTTTACTCCACATGACCTCATATACTAATTGCAACATTAATGTCCGCAAATAAGAATTTAATAAAAGTTTTCTTTTGTTGGTTAGTTGGATTTTTATGCGCACATTAGGAAAACGGTTAATACTTTCTTTTTTATGAAAAAAAAAAAATCAATACGTAAAGTTATTTTACCTGAATATCCCCGGGGAATTTGTGGGAGAATATTTTGTTTACTTTTAAGAGTTCCAATAAATGCAGGTAATAGACATAGAATTCTTTGTGAGGATTCCCGATCTTTGTGTTCGTATACGGCCGATGTTTGATGAGATTCTGCTTTGGTTCTGACATTGGTAGTTATCTTAATCCAGAGGCATCTTGTTAATTGTTGAACATAGCAGCTGCAGTAAGTGGGAATTAGGGGTTCGAGCCCGATACGTTATGCTCTTACCCCAACATTTCCTTTTGATGCGCCATTAGGTAAGTTTAAAATTTAAAATGTTTAAAATTGGATTAACGATTCCGCTGTCAATGATTGAAGCTCTTCAGGGACAAGACCAGGAGCATTATGGGTGCCTCTCTTTTATAGTCCCCTCCATTCATTCTAGAAGGTTCTTTTGATCTTACTTCCTGTTTCCAATTGCTGCCTAACCAGATTTTAGTTGACGTGTGAAAAGCTTTTATCACTGCTTTTATAGTAAACAAAAGAAAGTAAAAATTTCATTTGTGATGGAAACTTTTAGGCTTTTATAACGTGAAATAAAAACCTCATTTCTATCTCTTCAACCACTAAACCCATTCACACATAAGTTCATAACACGCACATATACATCGTTTCAAAATGACAGAGCACCTCCCCCCCTCATTTGTGAATTTATGTAGCCACCACCGTGTAATAAAATTAAATTTATTTATATATATATATACTTATATACGTAATTACCATCACCTATATTAGTTGTGACTGGGTTCGAACCCATTCTGTCACACTACTAAAATAATCACTATATACAAAAGAAAATAATAAAACAAAATAAAAAATGAATGAAATGCTAAATTCATTATATAATGAAAGTTAAACAATTCAAAACAAAACAACACTCTCCATATAGTAGTGAGATAGTGATCATGTGATAATGAAAGTTGAGGTACATAAGGTAGGGGTTTAGAGTCAGTGCAATGTAGTATTATTTATCCTACCTGTCAGCTTGTGGCAAATACTTTATCTTGTTAGATTTAATTTACCTAAAATATAAAATCTAAGTGATTATTACAAAATGATAACTTACAATTAAAATAATACTGCACTAAATAAAAATACGACTTACTGATGAGGAGACCTTGGCCAAGCTGGCATGCTAGTTGACATTCCTGCAGAAATGTTGTGATGTTTGAGATATGTCACCTATCTCACTTTTGCTGTGATAAATAGCTCTAGTACCCACATATTAACCAGCATCTGAAGTTGTAACCTTGCCTGTACATACATATGGGATTCATTCGTTATAGCTATCTGCACACATCCACCATTTGAGTTCTTGCTTTATAGGTTTTGAAGGCTCATATTGCATAATGCTACTATGACCAGTAAATTTAATAATAGCTTCATTAACTGCCACTTGTCTTTGCATTTGATATGAAGCTTTGAAATTTACATTTCAATAGTCTATAAGAGGCCTAAGTTTATATAGTCTGTCAAAATCTTTACTTTTAGCATTTGGCGTATTTTTGTTATTATTAAAATGCAGATAAGACATTATTGCAAGCATGCAAGGTGACAGTTAAATTCAAAGATTTTGCTGAAATGAATTTAAAAAAAAGGAAAAATAAAATAAAAGTATGTTCGATATAGATACAAATTAATGTATAGAATAAATATTTTATTGGATTAAAATTAGATGTATAAAATAAATATTTTATTGGATTAAAATTAGAAAATTTATTTTCCTTGACGCAGTACACATTTTTTTTTTCTTCAATTAAAAAAGAGGAAATTTAAATAATAAAAGCACATACTGATTGTAAATATTGATAGAAGTTCTACAAAGGAGAGATTGGTAATTAAATACGGCCTTGGTAACTACAAAAAAAAAAGAACTTTGGTGAACAAAAATCGAAAGAAAGATAAAAGTTTGAAGAAGGAATGTGGGTGGTATTCAACGTACACATGTGTAATATTTTCGGAGCAATATAAAAGGAATATACACAGATAAAGAAGTATCTTCGGATTTTTCACAAGATGTTAAACTACCCTGTGATCGCCACTGATATTAAACTACCCTGTGATAGCCACTGATATTAAGATGGGCAGCTAGAACACCTTACATCGCCGATCATTCCGTTCTCTCAACATACAATAATTTAGAAGAGTGAGGTCACCACCTGCCTAAAATAGAAGCCTTGCGTCAAAGCTGGAACCTAAAATAGAGATCATGAAGAAAACCTATGAATTACATGTATTACCAAAGAATGATTATACTAAACAATCTTACCAGTAAGAAATTAGATTTTTGAACTTATAAGCTTATTGAAATAATTTTGTAGAATATTCACATCTCACATAAACTAGGAGAAAAGAGTATAATTTAATGGACCATAATGAACTATTTATATGGTTAAGGAATCCAAGAATAATTTTGCTATAATAATACAAGTTTTCTTTTGTTGTTTTGCTTTTATTGAAAATGCTTATGAATAAAAAAAAGAGAAATTACAATGTATCATTTGTTTAAGCCTCGTAACTATATTCTTTCAGCAACTTTCTTTGTAAATTCAACTGTTGATGCCAACACAATTTTATTATATTTTAGATTTATTATTTGTGAGGTCATGATATAGATGTATGATATACTTACATTAGTTTGTATAAATATTTTAGTGATAAGTTAATATAAGGGCAATTTGTTCATTCATGTTATAGAAAGGACTTGGGTGTGGTGAGAAAAAAAAGGGGGGGAACATTCCTTCATTGTCACTTTATTAGGGATATCTAGATAGAATTCTGGCGCCTAAGAAAAAAGCTACACTATAAGTAAAGTTAGTAATAATTAGGACCTTATTACCTGGGAAATATACTATGCTTACACTAAAACCTAAAGTTGTTAACTATAATTGTCAAGATTAGATGCGGGCATGGAAACTAATCTTACAGCCATTCATGTCTAATAAATGGCATTAGATGTATATAAAATGGTACAAATGTCTTTCCAAACCAATGGGTCTCAAAGAAACCATGACTTCAGATAAGAGAAATCAATGGGAAAACAGTGTTATTAATATATTTGTAGCTTGGATTATTTAATATATTGTGATAATATATAAGTTAATATATTGTGATAATATATAAGTGACAAATAAGCGGCAAACAAGGAAAATGTGAGTTGTTAATATATTTGGTAATACCCTACTCAATTGAAATAAATAAAAAATTTATAAAATTTGAATAAAGAGAAGTAGTGAAGTATCTCTTCTGTTAGGTTTGAATAAAGAGAAGTAGTGAAGTCTCTCTTCTGTTAGGTAAAAGTACAGGCGCTATTTGATTCTGGCAGTCAAGTGTCAGTTATATCGGTCTTCAAGAAGATTGTTCAGCAAAAACAAATATCAAAACTTTGCCAATAAAGGCAGCACAGGTCATGATGGCGAATGGGAGGAGAACACAGTTGGAGATGAAACAAATATGGGCAAAGTTAAAAATAGGACAGAGATACATATATCATAGCATACTGATTTTAAAAGGGTTAGTGCATAATGCCATTTTGGGTTCGGAATTCATGCACAAAACAGGGTGTTTAATAAATTATAAACACAGGGAAGTTATATTCTATGGTGAAATAATACATTTAGGACAAAAAGTGAGGATAAAAAAAGGGAACTATGTAATATGCAATTAGAGAAAGAGATGGACCTGATAATAAAACAAATAAAGAAATTGAATTAGGCAGGTGATCTCTAAGATCTTCTATGTACATATAGGGATATTTTCTCAAAGAAACCAGTAGTAAAAGGTTATTATTACCGTATCAAAGTAGTGGAAGGTACACCATCCAATGCTCCATCTATATAGGACAGGTGGAGAAACAACTTGATCAAATGGAGGACTGGGGTGTTATATCAAAAGCAGCATCACCATATAATAATCCTTTGGTAAAGTAAAAAAAGGATAACTCGATAAGACTGTTTTATGCTAGGCAATTAAATAAAATCACATGACCCGGCCAAAATATACCTCTGCTGCTTAATGACCTGTTAACATTTTGAGGCAAGAGAGTGTTCTCAATGCTGGCTGCCAGCTATTGGCAAATAAGGCTACATCAAGCTGATTGTAAATATACGACCCTTCGATACAATGAAAAGTCATACCACTTTAATAGAATACCCTTTGGGTTGCAGAATAGTGGAGCAAGATTATTAAAATGCTTGGACTGCATACTAAAAGAAGAAATAAAGAATTTGAAACCATATACATATAGATGATGTTATAATTGTGTCAAAAGACATGGAAGAACATGTACAACACCTGAAATTATTTCTGCAAGAATGTTAGGATAAAAACATTAGAATTAATCTACAGAAAAGCCAGATAGTAGCTACAGTAGTGAATTTTTTAGGGCACTTGCTCAGTGATAAAGGCATCAAGCCACATCCAGAGAAAATCTAAGCTATTAGATCATTTCCCACACCTAGTAATAAAAAACAGTCAGATCATTCCTGGGTATGCACATTCTACAGTAAATTCTATGAGAATTTCCCCACAGACATGGAACCACTCATACAATTATTACGGAAAGATACACCATCGAAATGGGAAAACAAGTTTTAGGAGGATCAAAGAGAAAATGGGAACAAAACCAAGAAACAGGTTTTAGCAGGATCCAAGAGAATTTTTTAAATGAGGTCATGCTCATGTACCAGATTTCCGTTAACCATTCATCATACAGGCAGTTAGTAGTGGATACAGGCTGGGAGCCACCTTAATGCAGAAACAAGAAGATGGTAGATATGGAGTATTGTATTTTAGCAACTGTTCACTATGAGGTCCAGAAAAGAGGCCCTAACTGTGGTTTCGACATTTTCAGAAATTTAGGTACTTTCTTGTTGGATAAGAGGTAATTGTGAGATCGGATCATAAGAGTCTGGAGTTCTTGAACCATAGTTACCTCTCAAATAGTCCAGTAATATGATGGAGCCTCTTCCTCCAAGAGTTTAATTACTCCATCCAGTATTGTAGAGGTGCAGAATATGTGGTAATGGATACTTTGATCCGGAACCTGGGCCCCTCATTATCAAATTACACAGGTAGATGATATCATTATAGCAACAATGGGGATGATAGAGGATGAATCTGTAGGAGACTTAAGACATGTAAGGGAGCGACAGAGACAAGATGCTACCTACAGGCGCATTATGGATAGGCTACTGGAACTCAACATTGGGGAATCAGGGAGGAAGATAGAGAAGAAATAGGATGTGAGATATTGTCTGAGCAAATGAATATTATGGAACTTGGCTGATGTAAATGAAGACAAATGGAGAATGTTTGTATTAAAGGAACTACAAGAGAGATTAATTAGATGTATCATTGTATATACAGACCCCTATGTGTAGATTAGATGGAACATTTGTTAAAAACATGATTCTACTGGACGGGATGAGACTGCATGTGACATGGTAATAAAAGGGTATAAAACCTGTGAAAAATCAAAATGGCTAAACAGATTTTATGAAGGTCCACATCAAGCCATTATTCCTCAGAGACCAAGTGGCCTGGTGGCAGTAGATTTCTATGGTTCTTTACCTGGGTACTGAAGAATGAGATGTATTCTACAAATGAGTAACCATATACCAAATAGCCCAAGCCAATGCGAAGAGTGTTAGAGTATTAAAAACATAGTACTTTAATAAGGTAGGAAAACCTCAAGGCCATATTGTCCATTCATGGTATACTCTTTGTATCTGTGAAATGGCGAGGCTGGTCGGAAAATTGGAGTACCGCATGTCTTGTGAGCAGGTTATGGGAGAATTGGTAGGGCTTTTCAGGGTTTATACTTCAACAGACCATAAGGGGTGGGCAAGACAACTGCCACGAGTTGTAAATTATATTGGATAAACAGTGAATTGACAGGCTTTTCTCCAATTCAGCTCCATTTTGGGCAACTGGTACCGGTATTATACAAGTCGAGGTAACCAGTTGCTCCAGAGCAAATCAATTGGGAGACAGATTGGAAAAGAGCATAAGAATGACTGGCACATTGTGCAGAGATAAGGGCATGAAGACAGGCCATAGGGACAACTAGGTTTAGAGTAGGGGATCAAGTATGGGTCAAAAGTAACCCAGTCAGTGATGCTGACAGACACATTTTCAAGAAATTTCAAAATACATAAGAAGGCCCATATCTCATAGTAAAAGAGAATAAGCCGAATGCTTTTACACTGGCAAATGATAAAGGGGAGAGAGGCACCTATAATGCAAGGATTTTAAAACCATATGTCATCCCTAATAACAGATAGTTAATAATTAGTATCAATAATTAGTATAATTTGAATATTATAATAAAGAACTTCAATAAAGTTTGTAATTTATTAAAAATTACTACTAACATAGTCACTATATACAAAAAAAAATAATAAAACAAAATGCAAAATTCATTATATAATTAAAGTTTAGGTATATAAAAAGTTAGTGATTTAGAGTCAATGCAATGTAGTATTAATTATCCTATCTGTCAGCTAATGGCAAACACTTCATCTTGTTTGATAGAATTTATCTAAAATATAAAATCAAGTGATTATTACAAAAATGATAGCTTACGATTAAAATAATACTGCAACCAAATGCAAATATGACTAACTGATAAGAATCTACATGGGGAGACTTTGGCCAAGCTGGCATGCTAGTTGACATTCCTGCAGAAGGGTTGTGATGTTTGAGATATGTCACCTTTCTCACTTTCACTATGATAAATAGCTCAAGTTTCCAGACATTGGCCAGCATCTGAAGTTGTCCCTATGCCTGTATACAACTCCATATGAGACACATCCATTATAGCTATCTACACCCATCCACCATTTGAATCCTCTATTTATAGGTTTTGAGGGCTCATATTGCTTCATAGTACTATGGCCAGTAAATGTGATGTACTGTGGCTTCTCCTTAAACAAAGTCAAGAATATCTCAGCAGTTATGCCCAGATAAACCTGTTAGCCACTTAATTTTCCATTCCCCACTCTAAGTTTCCCCATATTCGGCTCCATTTCATTTCCACAACATAATCTTTGTCAACTCTATGGTTTTTATATCCAAATTCCCTTTATCTTTTCCCAAACCCAGCATGAAAACCAATAATTCACTTTCTGTATAATCACTTTTTTCATATTTATTCTTCTATAACTTCATTATATGTACTCTGTTTCATATCAAAACTCCACATATCATCTAATTTATATATTGGATATCTGGAGGCTAGGCCCATAACCATGCTAAAAAGTGCAGATAATTCATGATATTTAATTTACACAATCATGAGCTATTTTTTGATCACTATATATTTTATTTGTTAGTTTCGATAATAATTTCTTCGTATATTTTTTATCAAATAATAATTTAAAAATATATAAAATAGAATACTTACTAGTGGAAAGCTTGACCCAATAACATTCACTCATAAAAACAATTTGATCGGCAAGATTGGTAAAAATTTTCGATGTAAATTTCTGGGCAATCACAATTCTATAAAAATGGAAAAAAGTGAAAGGCAAAAAGAAATTCAAATTAGTTGATTACAAAAATTATCATAAAATTTTCCAATTTTTATTGTAGAAAAATAAAACTTACATTTTTTGAAACTAGAAAAAAAGATGTAAATGAAGATGTAAAAGCACACGTGCAGACTGTGTAGATTTCTAGCAGCATTAAACAAACCAAATATTGCAAATCTGAAAATTCAAAATTGCATTACACATGTGCAACTACGAACAGATTTTAATGGATTTATTCCATTAGCAAACTTTATTTTATGGTTCTCCTAATTTTATATAATTATATCTTATTAACTTGATTTTTTTTTACTTTGTTTGCTTTTAGTTTGCTTTCTATTTTAATATGAGTACACAGTTACACATGTTGATTATATATGTGTGATAATTTAAGGGAAAGATGGTGGAATTAAAGAAAATGAAGCAAGCTAATGTGCGAGCATTAATGTATTGCTCATATCCTCACAGTTACCCCCCCAAAAAAAAATCCTAAAAAAAAAAAACATTTCCCTTCATAGAATCGAGTGATCACTGCTTATGTTTCCTGCTGGTTGGTCTATTTGTGTGTTTTTGTTAGTCTATTTGTGTGTTTTTGTTATGCATTTTTATACTAATTATTCTACATTCACTATCTTACTATATTACTATCCATTTGTCATCTTATCATTTCTTATTTCTGTATTGGTGGTAGTCTATCCTTCCCTATCTTTTCTACTATTGGTGTCCACCTGGATCATACAGTCGGCCATGGTATGTTTTAAGGCTTTTGGCATTGAATAACCCTTTTAATCCTTTTGGCCCTTCTAATAAGAAGGCATTGTCTTCACATTTCTCTCTTAGAATATATGGACCATTATACAATGGAAGGAACTTCTTATATTGGTTCCTTAGCATATTACTTATTTGATTAGTTTGTATCCATACTCAATCCCCCAATTCAAAACAGGTTGGGTTTGTTAGTCTCCTTTTTCTTCTCCATTCGGCCATTTGTGCCAATCATTTTCTTGCTTCTGCTTGGTCTACATTTCTATTGATGGATTCCTTTAGTATGGGCAGGTTTTTTTTTAGCGATCTTGCATCTGGCATACCGAAGTGTAGTTGGTTTAGAGGGAATCTGGTGGATTCATTGATTATCATGTTAATGTACTGTAACAAGCACAGACGTTCGTTACATTGCTTTTTTTTTTTTTATTTATTTATTAAACATGAAAGTAAATTAAAAAGTTCGTGTTTAAAAATTTTCTTTAAGAATTAAAAATTGAAATTAAATATCATCTTAAACTCGTATATATTAAATCGCACAGATAAAAAAAAAATAAAAAATATTAAAATAAAACTGTATTAAAAATAGAAAAGGTATTTTAAAAACAAAAACTTAAAAAGATTTAGAGATAAAAATATATCTTTGATTTGGAAAACAGGTTAATTAATCAGAAATGGAAATGATAAATTTAATTAGTCAAATGTAAACCAGCCTTGGGCATTTAAATGTAAAAACATCGGTCAGATAGGAAAACAATAGAAACTGTTAGCAAATAAGAAGAAATCCCTATGGAATCGGACCGCAGCGAAAGGACCATCGCATCGGTGA
Source organism: Epiperipatus broadwayi (assembly GCA_028023455.1). Lineage (NCBI taxonomy): Eukaryota > Metazoa > Onychophora > Udeonychophora > Euonychophora > Peripatidae > Epiperipatus > Epiperipatus broadwayi. Next base: position 1,557,458 of record JAQFVV010012572.1, on the reverse strand, counting down.
CGTAATGTAAATTCAATCCTTCACATTAATATAAAAAGGACAAGTTTGGAAATTATTAGTTAGTTAATGATTTATTACGATGTGAGAGATATGTGTTAGTGCGGAAGTGAAGGAGAAGGGATTGAAAAAAGACGCACGATTCAATCCCTTCAGTTTTGCTAGGAAAGAAAGAGAAATGAACTATCGTTTTATACATTGAGGACTAGTTAAAGCAAAAATCTCCGGATGGATAAATAAATCGGCCTTCAGAACATTAACCTCTTTAGGACGGCGTGGGAATTCACGTTCATGGCAAGCAACGGATAAAGTTGGACATTTTAAAAATCGTAAGAACTTTATATTCACTTGAAACAATAAGAACTCTAAATTTTAAAACTTTTTAGTAAATAATGCAATAGAATCCTATCTGACCAAACTAAATTCTTCATTAATAATGTTATTTGATGTATTTGTTAGTTATTTATTTAAAATCATTTCCATTTATATAACTTTGTTCTTTAAGGTTATTTATGATTTCTGTTTTCTGATAAATTAAAATATATCAATGTTAAACTTAAGTCGGGCGTGAATGGCTGTATAGATTTGTAGAGTTATATTAGGGGAGGGTAATCTTAGGTTATTTGTTTCGTTGTTAAATTGGGTCAATGGATTGGATATATTGATGTAGTTAGTAGATGTAGTCGGAGATTCGCTACTGGCAGAATCGTTTATATATACGCCGCACTCACCCGTTTGCCTATGGAAGGAATTATAAGACGGAGAATGCAGTTCCTTTCTATGGAGTTTTTTTTTTATTGTTCTTCTTGTTAGATAGAAGTAATATTCCTGTCTAATGAGAGTCAATATCTTCTCTTAACCTTTTTGGTGCTGCCGTATTCCGTATTACATTGAATACATCGATGTATCAGATGGATTGATGCCAGTTTGACTGCGAATTTTAGCCTAAGGTTAAATAGGGACAGAATATTTTATTTTCAAATGCAAATCTATGTGGTCTATTCATACTTGACCCTAAATAAAAATGCATTAAATTTAAGTTGTTTATAGACGCTTGCATGGATTGGTTATCGGTTAAGTATGTTTTGGGTTTTCATATTTGATCAAAATATATAGACATTCGATAAATAATGATACCTTACGGTGAGTATCTAAAATGTATTTATTCGGATGTCTTTTAAGTTATTGGTGACAATGCAAGTATCTTATTGTGAATACTATTGGGTTACGTATAAATTTCCCTCCGCAATTGTCAGTAATCAATAATTTTGTATTTTGATCGTTTATGTTTACTTTGAAATGTTTTTGACCGTGAAATCTATGTAACCGATCTATATTCAACATTATAAACAAGCTTTCATAAATTTATCTGTGCGAACTTAATTAAAATGTAAAATTAGAATATAATAGTAATTAAATGTAAATTAAAGTCAAAAATCAAAGTTAAAAATAATGTTAAATGTTAAAATGTAAAACTAATACTAAAATAATTTTAAATCTTATATATATGTGCATAAATAAATGTTTGTATGTTAATTACTGGCAGTGGCTTATTTTATTCCTCTTATATATATATTCTTATATTATATTATTAAATCTCTGCTATTCCACTGAGCTAGTGACATGGGCTAACGACCGGAATCAAAATTTAAAAAAAAATTTTTTTTTTTTTGACTTACGTATCTGCCTACTTTATAAATTTTTCTAGGTTCAAATGCCTAGATGGCGCCCTGTAGTGCAGATTACGTTAAGTACTATTCTCCGGATCTTTTCAGTACTTAATAATCTGCTGTCTGCCTGACCCATCCCTTATGGTTTTTTTCTATATAGGTTTTAAACAGTCTATTCTGCTCCCTCATAACTCTTTCACAAGTGTTGGATTATGGGTTCCTTATAGACGTTAGCATGTGCTATATGGTATTTTGCTTTATCAATGTTTTACACTGATTGGATGTAAATGCTGTCCCATGGTCGGATAAGATTCTGGCCAGTCTTCCTATATTGATGAATTGCTTTTGTTGTCTAAATGGTGCTCTGGGAATCTGCTTGATATACTGGGGCTGCAACATATTTCGAAAAGATGTCATATGTTATCAACAGTTATCTAAATCATCTGTATGATAAGGACTCATAGTGGTCTATTGCCAAGATTTTATTTGGGCCTTCCATTCTAATGGGTGTATTCACTCCTGTATAGCAGCTGTTAGGGAGTTTATGTTACTTTTGAAATATGGACAGGATATAGGAATGAGTTCCCTCCCAATGTAATTGCTGGCGTAGTGCTGCCTCTTTTTTTGGGGTCCAAGTATCCACACAACTTATGGAAGTGCATAACCATCCTCTTTGGATATGAAAACTTTCCATTGCTTTCTCCTGGAATAACAGAATGCTGTTTTTTATTTGGTATCTGATTCCTTGTGTGGTACGGAGTTACTGTCATCTGACAGAAGCTTTGTTTTTATTTGTTGTACTATGGGTCTGTACTTGAGGTCCACTTCCTGTTGCTGCTGTAAATCCCATAACTCTTGTTGTATAATGTCATTCTTGGTAGTTGTTATGATTGTGATCTGTAAGAGTTACCTTGTTGGGTTCTGAGGTTCAATATTAACTAGATGATGGCTCAAGATATCAGCTATGATATTATCTGTTCCTGGGCAATAAAGCACCTGGAAATCAAATTTTTGCCGATTCAGACTCCATCAGATAAGGCAGTCATTTGTTAGATATCCCTTGTTGAGGAATTCTAAACAGTGGTAGTCTCTAATAATAATCAGCTTGGATCCCAGGAGGAATTTTTTGAATTGGTGACATGCCCGTACTATTGCTAACATCTCCTGTTTGATAATTGCATACCTTTTTTCATGTTTTTGAGGATCCTACTGCAAAAATATAATACCTTCTGCTCATTCTCCTATTTGAAATGAAATCACTCCTAGTTTCTCCTCACTGTTCTATGTCTAGAGATAAAATGACCATGAAAAATTGGGGTGATGTATCATGATTTCTCAGGGGATTATTGCTTTATTTTTTGAAATTCTTTATCTTGTACCTCAGACCATCTCCATCTACTATCTTTTGGCAACAGCTTCACTATAGATGTGGTGTCTTTGGCTAGGTTTTTATTACTGTGATAGAAAGTGTAAATCCCTACGAATGATTGCACCTGTTTTCTGTTGATAAGTCAGGAAAAATTCTCAATGGCAGTTATTTTGTCTAGGTGCAGGCATATCCCTTTCCCGATGACCAAGTATTTCAAGAAAGTAATTTCTTGCATTGTGAATTGGCTTTTGGACAAATTCACTGTTACGTGTTTATTCCAGCATTTCTTCCAGAAATTATCGCATATGTCTGAGATATTACTCCATATCCCTTAATACAATGATAATGCTATTGTCATAAGATACTATTTTCACAGATAGTACCATATCTAGATATCTTGATAATCCTGCCCCATTGTTAATGAGGCTAAATAGCATCTGTTGAACCTTTATGTTTAGCTAATATAAAGCTGATATACACCTGGGTCTCATTTTACGTGATAGATAGGTTCCTCAGAAAACACGTGCAAACGAAATCGCACAAAAATAGACGTAACTTACATTGAAAAGGAGGGGATGCGGTCTGTTATTTTTCAAAATTTACGTAAAAGCAAAGCACCAACGTAAAATTACTTTAAAATTCGTGCAAAAAAAAAAAAATAAGGAAATAAAATATGACTAATAAAAAATTCAAATTTGAAAAAAATTGATGCAAGACAAACTTTTTTTAACTATAATATTTAATATTATTCAAAATAATATATTTTTATGCATAATATACTGTACAGTAATTTACATTTTTTTATACACATTTTAATTATTATCGATAAACAAGTTCGTTTGCAAATTGGTAAAAAAATCAGATTCTTCTCAAGAGGAAATACAACTAGCACCAACTTCACCCTCATGTTGTGTTAATGATTTTCTGGTGACAACGTAATTAGTAATTAATCTTTGAGATGATGATTTTATTAATTGTTTATGAAGCTCGCAATATCCAGACATGCAACCATTTAGCTCTCGTTGGAATTTAAGAGCACGTTAATGATTAGTGTCATTAATAAGAAAATAATAATTGATTACGTTCTTTTTTAAAAAGCAAAAACAGAATGTGATTTAAAATGCAAAATTAACACGCACAATGTTTGAACAAATTTACATTATAATCTTGTAAAGCACATTAATGATTAGTGTCATTATAAGAAAATAATAATAGATTACGTTCTTTTTTAAAAAGCAAAAACAGAATGTGATTTAAAATGCAAAATTAACACGCACAATGTTTGAACAAATTTTCATTATAATCTTGTAAAGCACGTTAATGATTAGTGTCATTAATAAGAAAATAATAATTGATTACGTTCTTTTTTAAAAAGCAAAAACAGAATGTGATTTAAAATGCAAAATTAACACGCATAATGTTTGAACAAATTTACATTATAATCTTGTAAAATTTAATGTGTGTATACATAAAAATGTGGAAATCATGATTTTAATTTCATTATTACATAAAATCTTACTATTATAAAGCACTGAAAATATATAAATTACTAAGATAAAAGTCGAATTCCAATAATGTGCTATTACTTTCAATATAATGTAAGTGCGTGAAATTTATTATTTAAAGTAATAGCGCATTTTTGGAGGTTGACTTGCAGTGAAACATTAATCGTGTAACTTCAAAATCATGTTAAATAAGTCCACGTAAAAAGAGACCCAGGTGTATTTGAAAGCCTTGTACTGGAGGTTCTGAGGGTCCAATCTAATCTTCCAATATCTAGATATCAAGTCAAAGATGGAGAATACCTGTTTATCTGCTAGGCACATGAGAACTTTCTGAATCAGTTGTGGAGTATCTCTCTCTGGTATTGTGATGGATTATCTCTGGTATTGTGATGTTTAATTTCCATGTATCCAGACATAGTCGGATGCAGCCATTTTTTTCTCACCACCCTGAGAGGATTATTGTCGGGCAATGTTTTTTTCCTATCACCCCCCCATTCAACCATCTGTCTCAATTGGCTTTCCACTTTCACCCAGTATTGAAATGGGATGGGATGGCTTTTCATTTGGAAGTTTTTTTCTGTACTCTTATATGGTGAGTATATGCCAGAATGGTTCATGGAGTGTTGAAGAACACCTGGGCATAGTTGGTTAGCACTTCCTTCCATATATCTCTTCATTGGTAAGCATGAGTGGTTTTTGTTTCTTCTCATTGATCATCCCTAAGTGCTGCGATTCTGTACACATAGCATTTGATGAGGGTGATATCCTTTTTTTTCTCAAAGTGGAAGGTTTTCTGGTTGAGAAATAACATTTCTTGTTCATGTTCTAGTATTCCCCCCATGTTAGCTGGGAAAGTCTGATCCATGACTGTGCTGTGGATCAATCCCTCCAATATCAAAACTACATGGCTCCTTTTCCATTTGCTAAAGTGACTGGCATAGTGTAAGCTGGCATGATCAAGGTTTTTTTCTTCTTTGTTTGTACCCCAACTCTTTTTGATATCAGTGATGCCTGGCTTCTGGTAGTCAGTAAGATGAGGACAGGTACCTGTTCTACCTCTGCCTGGACCATTGGGGATTGGTGGTTAGGGTAACTACTCCTGAAGCCTCCTTTTCTTAGATTGCTGATGAAATATATATACTACTGCACCTCACTTGTTAGTCCCCTCATCCCATTATAGCATATGTCAGTAGTATCTCATATTCTCCCCTTTTCATCCTTTGGTCATTGCTCATGAGTAGTTCAGCCTCCAGCTTCCCTCATGGACTGATTATTGTCTCATGCACTCAACCTTTGTGAATAACTCAATTGCATCCTGAATGCTGGTTGGTGAGTTGATAATTATAATTGCTTGCTTGTACATTCTGTGGCAGGTTGCACCTGTCCATGCTAACAATTTCAGGATTGTTATTTGCCTTATGAAAAACTGACTAAGGTTCCCCATCTTTGCTCATACTTTTCCTGATATATCTTATGGATCTGATATTGCCATTCCTTACACCAGAAAGTTCTCAACAATGCCATCATGTAACCCTGAAATATGCTCAATTGGTATCTGATACCTTCCCGCCAATATCATGCCATTTTATCCAAATGCTTCTTGGCCACTATTACTTGTTACATATCATTGAGTTAACACAAATGGAAAATATATTTTAAACTTTTCTAAATGTTCATTCAGGTTTTCCCCAGGCTCTGCTCTGAATGTTACTATCTCTGGACCTTGTCTGACCTTCCTTCCTATTCAGTATTGCTATCTTCCATTTGTGGCTTTTTTTTTACTTTTACTCTTTAAGTCATTAGTCCACTTCCTCTATATCATTCATTTGTGGTGTTATGCTCAGTTCCAGCCCCTTACCCTGCTCAAGTTTAATATGCTGAAAACAATTTCCCTTCTATACTGTCTGCCTTAATTAAAATTTTTCATCGCCATTCCTCATCATATTTTATTTATTATTTTACATTTTGTCATTTATTTATTGATCTTTGATCATTATCCACCTGAAAAAGAAATATATAGAAATCTTTTTGAATAATGGTACCTTATTTTTATTTGCATGTATATGTGGATATGCACTAGCTCCAACTGTGTGGGCCATCTGTTAATATATATATATACACACACACACACATTTTCATCATCACTAATCAGAATGCCAAAAAAACATTTCAAAATATGTCTATAAATCTCAAAACTGCATGAAGTAATTTTCTATTTAGATTAATAACTTAACTCTATAATTGTGGTTTATGCACATGTAATGAAGCTATATAATTAATCCTAAATTAGCAGTCTGAGCACTTTCAAGAAATTTAAATCATAGCTCATTACTAAGTGAGAGATTGTTGTGTTACAGCCTTATGTAAATTTATGCAAATTGCCTATAGTGTACAGTTTTTGGAAATGTTTTACCAAGCTTCTCTTCTGTTTATAGCTGTGGGATCACTTGCTATATAGCAAGCCTCTGACCTTGCATTTAGCGTCATTTCTTTTAGTGCCAATTATCTTGGCAGTTGTTGGTAAGAAGGGGTGGGATATTGAGCTACTTTCATTCTTACATTTAGTTTTGTTATATAGAAATCTGTGCTATGACCCTCTAATGGCAATATTAGTCTTAGTTTGTCTATAGTAGGTTGCATAGCAATGATTGTGTGGCATGTAATTTTATATACAACCTGGGGTCATACCATTTTTGGTTAATATATTTAGACATTCTCAGGGTCATATGACAAGTGAATCTAAAGCCCCACATTGGGTGCCATATTCTATAAAAAAAACCTGTAATGGTCAAACATGTATAACTGCCCTCAAGGCCAAATGACCAAGCAGGCACTCTCAACCAGCATCTACAGGGGTATCACTACCTCCATGATCCTAGTTTGAACCCTTGTCTAGGCTTTCTAATCTCTACTGCATAATTAACACCCTTGATGTCACAATTTCCCCTTTTCATTTTGCTTTGCTTAGCTCAGGGATATGCACTGACTCTTAACTGAACTATTATTTAAACTTAATTATATGATTGCCACCAGCAATGAGAAGGACAATGAATAAATTCTATAAATTAAGGTTTTAATAATTAATAAATTAACAAGTGGCTTACTTATGTACATGCTGAAGTTAGAGGCTGTTTACTAGACTTAGCAGATATATAGAATTATGTTTGATGGTGATATTTATAATTAATAAAAATAAGGGTGTCATATTATTTGACTACAGGATAATAACAAGAATATTTATCACATCATTATGGATCAACCTTAATTTTATTTTCTTTATGTGGCTTATTATTTCTAGGGACCTTTTTGGTATGGGCTATGGCTAAATGCATAGGCATATACATAATAGGGAAGAATAGAAAGAAATCACAGGCTGCATTAATTATGTACAGATCAATGGTTATTGAGCATTGGGATCAGCTTTGCAATCTGGATATATGATTCATGAAAGGAATATGGAGGTTCTAGGCTACAGGGATGTTCTTGCTTCTAACTATAGGCACATTATATTAAGAAAGTATATGTAAGGGATGCACTATGATTTAGGGGCTAGCTGCTGTCCTATAGCTTTACTTAGTTTGATGATATTTATACCTTTTTGAATTATTATGAAGACTCACCAGACACATACGAAATATGTCAGGCACTGGACACTGCATAAATTAATACAAATGAATTATTTTATAGTTTAATGAAATATTTGAGATACCCCCTGACAATGCACCCCTCCCATGCAGTGCACAGTAGTGGACATAATAAAATATAATGCTAAACTTAAGTAATGAAATAGTCTATAATTATAATGCACAACATATCCGTATGTAATGACATATAAATTTATAAGAACTTTAGCTCATCTACCTATCCTTATAGCTTATTAATACAGCTAAATCTATTATAATAAGGGAGGTACTATCAACCCATAATCAGTGATCTTCTATCCAGTCTGTATCACATTAAATTCATAAAATTATAGATACTGCAATTCGCTCTTCACTTTACATATATAGAGCAATCTAATATATATACTTGAGAACATGGATTGTTATAATTAAATAACTTGGTTATAAATATATTTTACCCTTGGAGAAACATATAAAACAAAAAAAATCAATTTTCCTTTTATGTATTTATCATAATTTCCATATGTGACACACTTAAGCAAATATATTTGTAAAAAAAAAAAACCTTAAAAAATAATATCACTCATCATCCTTTACTAGTTTTTCTTGTAACAGTAAAGAAAAATAACATTACTTAAAATGAGGGGGATCTAAGAGTAAAATTAATGTATTATAATATCACTCATTATCCTTTACTAGTTTTTCTTGCAGCAGTAAAGAAAAATAACATTACTTAAAATGAGAGAGAGGGGGATCTAAGAGTCCACTCTTGTTTTCTATGTGGTCCCTTGAGGTGTCACAAAGAGAAATGCAAGATAGAGTTTGTATTTTATTAAATTCATCCCGCAATCATTTAAGTTTTACAGATCAAATAAAAGTTATAAAAGAAACCAAAAAAAGGATAGTGCTTATTTAATTTATAGTTCTGGTTAATAAAGTTGGTTAAATAGACTTTTTGTATTTAAAATAAAATAATTTTATAAATAATCACTGGCATCTTCATGTAGTGGATAAGCACTTAATGGGAGAAAGTTCATAATGATGGATAACATCTCGGTATGATTTCATAGAGCATTTCCCTCTATCAATTGCAATGAATTATGTCGAAGGCAGGCAGCTTGGTCTTTCTATCAGCATTGGGATGATGAGCATGGCATAATTCTCTCTCACTAGATCTCATCTTCAGGATACCGCTCTCCCTCTCCGAAGACACTGGAATACTGACATCAAACTACTCATTCATTTTTGGTGTGTAGCTCCTTAACATTATGGTCTGATTTACTGATTGATTGATGTGATGATCAAGACAAGAAGATTATGTTGATATCAGACCAGAAGATGATTTCAAGACTTACAACAATACGTTTTTTGAGTTTTTATATTATTTAATTTGCCTTTGGAAGTTTTTTTTAATTTACGGAATGAATTTTAATGGATTTTTTGATTTAATAGTTTTTCCATCATTTTTTCTTTTACTTATTTTTACTTTTTATTTTATCTTATTTTTAACCTGCCTCCATTACCTTTACTTTGACTTTAGCACTTTGCTACAGAGGTATTGAACCAAACTATATTGCTGATTTTTGTAATTGATTTAAAATAAGGCACCAATTTTATTTATTTAACCCTATCACATTTCGCTTTTTCTGACATTTTTCTTTGTCTCACATGTCAACGTAAAATATATGATAAAATGATTATTAGTTATCAGAAAATAATAAATTTGACTTCATTTGATAGATATTTTTATTTACTACTCAAATAATTTTAAATGTTCACATTTTGTTTTGTAAATATTAAAAAAAGTGAACATGTAATCAAAACAAAGACTACACGTCATCGTTTCTAGAAAGATTATTTTCAGTTTATAAAATGAACAAAATATTTATTCTTGGTGATTATTTTTAAGAATGTGAATCAATATTTACTTATTTCTCTTATATCTAACAAATTATGCTGTAAAAGTTTACATTTTTTGAATTGTTAATATAACATAGATTGTTGATGCCAAAACTAGAATTTTTAGTTTGCTTCAGGATATATTTACGTTAACTGCTAATATAACATTATATTTTTGAAAATAAATTATTTCATGTTGATATAAGTTATTAATGCTAATATAACATTATATTTTTGAAAATAAAATATTTCATGTTGATATAAGTTATTAATGATTTATATTTCTTGATATCTAATAAATATAGTCCAAATTATTTTTTAAACAATATCTAAAACCGTAATAAATTTTGCAAATAAACACATTTTTGCATCATTGGAAACTACAATGTTGTAAAATGCTGAATATTTAACAGCCTTGGCAACACACAATGGCTGATCATGTCAGGGCGGAGCTTATGTCTATTGTAAGAGCGGGAATTTTGAATTTCGCGCCTTTTAGCACGGAATTATCTGGCGAAAAATTTTATTATAATAAAATATACTGTTTTACACGCATTTTAATGTGTAATACTTATGAAAAAATTCACCAGGGTGCGAATTGGCCAAAAGACGTATTTATGTCGTCCTGTAAGGTTAATGGATTAATTCCATTAGCTACTTTTTTTTTGTTCTTTTAACTTACTTTACATAATTATTTCTTTTAATAATATTTAAACAGCATTAAACTGTTGCACATGCACTTTGGATTTTAAATATAAAATGAATGAATACTAACACTTCAACCACATGATAAAGTCTTTGGAAAAGATATTAACTTGAATTTTTTTATCTTAAGTTTGCTTTCTATTTTAATATGAATACACAATTGCACACACACACATATGTGTGTATTATATATGTTCGTATGAGGATTTAAGGAAAAAATGGCAGAATTAAAGAAAATGAAGCAAGAATATATGCACTGCTTCAATATACACATACACAATTTGATTAGCAAATTATTTTTATTCTCATTTCTTTTTTGCCATCTTTTGTACGCTTTAGTAACCAATAAATATCCTCAGACTAATTTCTAGCTTATGGTTTTCATCGTAAAAGAAATTAGAATTGATAATGAAAATATTTTATTTTGTCTTTAAATAAGCATGTATGTGCTGCTTATTATGTTTATGTTTGTTATTTAATGATAGAATAATATTGGTATATATTAACAAATAGAGTATTTTTTGTATATTTTAAACATGCATTTATATAGTATAATGAAATAGTTTTTATTACCTATAGTTAGTTAATATATAGAATACTTTATATTCATAGACATGCAATGTAGGTGCATGTATGTGATTATTTAATACTTTTTACCATTTGTATATTGGGAAATTATAGACAATGCAGTGTATTATTTTTTCAATCTATGGATCAAAATCACAATGATGTATATATATATATTTATAGCATACTTGATAGACCTGTAATTTGATTTATTGTTATTATTTCTAATTATTAAATTTGTATATCATTGTTTTAAGTTATTTCAGTGAATTTATTTCATACTAAAATAGGTTTAAAATATTATATGTTAGTTATTTTCTCTTGTTTACAATCAAAGTTCTAAGGGTCATTGCTTTTCAAGCTAGCCAAAACAATAGTGGTTGGTTTATGTATATGTGAGCATTTATGCTTGTGTTGGACAACCAGATAGTTCTCTGGATGGTGCAAAGGTATCACCATTAAAGTCCACTGCATTCTTTTTTTTAAAAAAATTGAGTTTATAATTAGCTTATATTCTCATGGTACTCTATGGCCAGATCATTGATAGTGAACCTTGTAACTTATAATTATTGTCATAAGTACTTATAGTTTTGTTCAGTGCTTCATTGTCATGCTCTTATTTTTTTTATACATGCTCATATTTCTTTATTCATTTTATCTATGATGATTATTTATGTTAAATGGGGTTGATGATAATTTTCCATCTCCATGATTACTGCTCCTTTTATACAATTATAAAGGGTCACCCAACTGTGGGGGGGTGATGATGATTGAGTACTGGTGGCCACTACTATAAAATTATCATACAACATATCTCAAACATAACCATATCTGAGAAAGAAAAAAGTCTATGTTATGCAAAATTAATAAATAAAAGAAAAAAGAATTACTGTGAAATATGTGACAAGAGAATATATGAGAATTTGTTTATTTAATGATTATTTATAGATTATAGCATAATGATATTGATGTGTATTTGGAAAGAGTTCATATTTAAAGTAAAACAAAAGCAAAGTAAAATCTTTGGAGATTAGATTGAGCTTTTGACTGTTAATATTTGTTTAGCTGTATTTTAAGTACTGGTGATGGAGGGGGGATTTTGTTATTGGCTTGAGGATACAATGTTTTCATGCAACTCCATTGAGTATTCTATCTAATGCACTGCTCCAACCCACTTTTATGTTTATATTTACCTGCCTCTAAGTTTTAAAAAGGAGCAAGACATATTTGAGTGGTTTTTTATGGACAGTTAACATTGGCTAGTACCATGATTCCAGCTTTTAGGATTCTAAGGAGCAAGGTTTTGCTTCATATCAAGGGTTGTAGACAGCTTATAGTGTCTAAATTGAGGTAGCTCTCTTGATCACATTGCATTGGGTAATTATTGTTCGATGGCTGAATTTTTTGTCTATCTCAGGATTACAAGTCACTATTCATTCTGTTAGTTGTCAGATGCCTGTCGAATCACTAGAAAAAGTGATGGCATACAATGTAGTAGTGTGTGTGCATATATATATATATATAAAGTTGAAAGGAAAAGTAGAAATGAGCATGAACAAAATTTCTTGTTGATATTTAAAATTATTATAAATTATTGTAAAAATGAAAAATACTTAATTGTAAATTATTAGAGAAAAAATATAGTTAGTAATAAATTTGGTGACGTGAGGACTTCTCTTCGTGAAATGTTTGTATATGTAATGAGAATATTCAAATGAGTACGTTAAGTGCCCATTTTTAAATGTCAAGACTGTCTCTCTGTTGTGATGGATGTCTCTTAATGTAGAATGTCTTTATCTTTCTCCTGTAGTCGTATTTTATGCTCAGAACCAAACGACTACAGGAGAAAGATAAAAGAGGCATTCTACATTAAGGACATCCATGAATCAACAGAAGAGAGTTTATATTTGAAAATGGGATTAAGTAACTCATTTGAATATTCTCATTTATATATCAAGTAATTTAGAAGGTATGAGATGTAAAGTTAGAAATTTATTACTATATATTTTTCTCTAATAATTAAATTAAGTATTTTCATTTTTAAAATAAGGAGAAATTAAAACCACATTTATAAATTATTGTATTTTAAATTAAACATGAAAAAAGGTCTTTATTAGTTTTATTTAATTCTGATTTTGTTAATTAAAAAAAAAAATCTAAAGCTTGTTTGGATTAAATAAGAATATTTTTTTAAAATTAAAACTACTTATTGATAAAATTCTTTGTATAAAAAACCATCCTACCCTAACAGGCGGCGGACCCAGGCTGCCATTTGATGATGACTTTTTATTTAGGTACTTACAACTGCAGATCACTTTCAAGTGAAGGAAGATTGCAAGAATTAGAAGAAGAACTCTCTTATATTAAATGGGATATTATTGGACTTTGTGAAGTTAGAAGAAAAGGTGAAGAGACAATTGATTTAAAAAGTGGACATATGCTCTATTATAAAGGCACAAATATTGGAAATACAAGTGGAGTAGGATTCATTATAAATAAAAAGTGGAAGAACAATATTGTGGAGATTGATGGTGTATCAGACAGAGTGGCAAGATTAGTTATACAACTTAATAGCAGATATCAAATGCAGATAATTCAGGTTTATGCCCCAACAAGTTCTCACAGTGATGAAGTAGTAGAAGATTTTTATATGGATGTACAAAAGGCTTTTGATCAGAGTAAACAACATTTTAAAATTGTTATGGGAGATTTTAATGCTAGAATTGGTAAACAAATGAAAGATGAAAGTGTTGTAGGTAATTTTGGTTATGGTAATAGAAATGAGAGAGGACATAGACTTGTGGAGTTTGCAGAGAAGGAAAAACTTTATATTATGAATTCTTTTTTTGAGAAAAATGTTAGAAGGAAATGGACATGGAAGCATCCAAATGAAGGTACAGCAGAATTGGATTATATTTTGACTAACAGGAAATACATATTTCAAGATTGTAATGTTCTTAATAAATTTAACACAGGAAGTGATCATCGATTAGTAAGGGGTAAGATACATGTTAATGTAAAACTAGAGAGACAAAAATTATTAAGAAAAACTATATTTACAGTTGATATTCCTAATCTTCAGAAACATTCTAATGAATTTAAATTAGAACTTACAAATCCGTTTCAAGTATTAGTAGATTTTGAACATGATTCAGATTTGAATGAAATTAATATGAAAATAACGGATACACTTTTAAAAACTGCAACAAAGATAGCTGGGCGAAAAAAGCAGCAATTGACTAATAAAATTTCTACTGAGACTAGAGAACTTATGAAGAAAAGAAGGAATATGAAGATATGCAAGAATGATGCATTAAAAAGAATTGAATATCTCGAATTTTGTAAAATGGTGCGGAAAAGAGTTGAAAATGATATAAGAAAGTATAACTGTGAACTAGCAAGAAAAGCTGTAGAAGAAAATAAAAGTCTTAAGAATGTAAAACAACATTTTGGTATTGGTAGGAAATTTATATCTGCAATAAGGAAAAAAGATGGAATTATTACTAAAAAGAGGGATGACATTATGAAATTGGTAGAAGATTTTTATCAAGAATTATATAGTAATAAAGAACAAGTACCTCCTATATCTATTACATCTTCCGAATTGCCCAGAATTTTAAATGAAGAAGTGAGAAATGCAATTAAATGTATGAAAAAAGGAAAGGCTCCAGGTAATGATGAAATTATAATTGATATATTAAAAGAAGCAGGTGAAGAAACAGAAAAAATATTAGCAAAGTTATATACCAAATGTCTAAATGATAAAGATGTACCGGATGATTGGAAGAATGCAGTAATAATATTAATATTTAAAAAAGGTGATAAAGAAGATATTAGAAATCACAGACCTATCAGCCTTTTATCAGTTTTATATAAAATTTTTACCAAGATAATTACAACTCGTCTACAGAGAACCTTGGATTTTCACCAACCGAGAGAACAAGCTGGATTTAAAAGTGGTTTTAGTACAGTAGATCATATTCAAGTATTGAGAGAAGTTATAGAAAGGACAAATGAATATGAGTTGTCATTCTGTTTTGGATTTGTATATTATGAAAAGGCATTTGATTCTATAAACATTTCTTCAGTGATTAAAGCATTGGATCATCAAGGTATAGATCCAGGATATTGTCATATTTAAAGAATATTTATAAAAATGCAACAGCAACAATTAGATTACATAATGATACTGGGAAAGTCAACATTGAGAAAGGTGTAAGACAAGGTGACTCCATATCTCCAAAACTTTTTACAGCAGTGCTGCAAGAAGTATTTTGTGGATTAAAATGGGAAACTAAAGGAGTGAAAGTAAATGGAGATTATTTAAGTCATTTAGATTTCGCAGATGATGTAGTTGTTTTTGCAAATAATGCTTCCGAGCTGCAGGAAATGTTGCAGGAGTTATCAGATGAAAGTAGGAAAGTAGGACTAAAGATAAATATTAAAAAGACTAAAGTAATGTTTAATCGATTTGCTCAAAATATGAAAATAAAGATTGATTATGATGAATTAGAAGAAGTTAAGAGTTACAAATACCTTGGTCAGATTATTAATACAGATGGAAACATAATAGAGGAAATTAATCATAGAATTAAACTTGGTTGGAGTGCTTTTGGTAGAAATAACTTGATATTAAAAGGAAATATGCCTATGTGTTTGAAAAGAAAGGTTTTTAACAAATGTGTTTTACCAGTTCTTACTTATGGATCTGAGACTTGGACACTTAATAGAAGATCAATACAGAGACTTCCGACCACTCAAAGAAGTATGGAGAGATGTATGTTGGGAGTAACAAGAAGAGATTGAAAACGCAATGTATGGGTAAGAGAACAAACAGGTGTTACTGACCTCATTGAAAAAATTAAAAGATTGAAGTGGAGTTGGGCTGGACATATTGCTAGAAGAGATGATAATAGATGGACAATTGAAATTTTAAACTGGATTCCAAGAGATTGTAAAAGACCCAGAAGGAGACCACATGTAAGATGGATGGATGAAATAAGAAAATGTGTAGGGGTGATGTGGAGAAGAGAAGCTAAAGATCGAGAAGATGGATTAAACTTGGAGAGAACTTCATCCTGCAGTGGATTGATAATGGTTGATAATGATGATGATGATGATTGATAAAATTATTATATATTTTGAATTTAAATTCTACAATCTGATTTTGTTTGAAGTATGGTATTAGGAAAAATTTTTAGATAAAAATTGTTTTTTCTTTTGATTAATGTAAATTGAAAAGAATTAGTACTTTTTTTTGATCAAGATAAAAAATAGTTTTCAAATTCTTCCATATCATATAAAAGTGTGTTTGAAAGAAAAAAGAGGGCAAGATTATTAATTGATAACTTAAGGAAAATATAGAGTGCAAGCCAGCTGCTGTTAGTTTCATGTTAGTCAAGTTTGAATTCACATGGAAGGAAGGATGGCTTTTCTGTGATTTGTAGCTCATATGCATGTACTAGACAGCTTGTTGCTGAAGTCTATCTTATTATAGAGAGTGAATGGGGCTGACTGTCTGCCAACATTTAACTGATATATACCTTTTCTGAAAATGTCAATAAGTCAGTATACTACTCTATCACAACATGGTTATAATAGGCCAGCTTATTGAGATTTCAGTACTAGCCAGCTTACTGAAAGATTATTGTGCTATGATTTTCTACAAATGCGGATTCACCTATATGCAAAGAAGTATAAATATATAATCACTGCATTATATAAAGATTATCCATGCTGATATTTATTTCATGAATGATGATATTAAGGACTGATGGAAGAAATTGGCTGGTGAGTGGAATGTATTATATAATGAGAAAAACATATCAATCATTAATTTTGCAGGGAAAAAATGTCTACTTCTACTTATTGCCTATAAGAAAATATTTAACATCAGCTATATTGATGAAGAATAGGTAATTTTAAATGGAATTAATGCAATTAATCTATAGAAATAAATTTAAGAATGTTTCTTAAAGTTAGGGACAAAAATTAGAAACAAAAGAACTTTCTAACAACACTTTTAAAGATGTTTACAATTAAGAATCTGAAAAAAAAAAAAACTTTTATACATAATTTTCAAAGAAGTAATATTTGTGTGTGTGTTTTAAAAGAAAACTTTTGTTTAACATTTTAAAATATGTAACTTGTTATTAGGTTAGAGTAATTAGAATTGATAATGAAAATATTTTATTCTATATTGAAATAAACATGTATGCTCATGCTTATTATGTATATGTTTGTTATTTAATGATAGAATAATATTAGCATATATTAACAAATAGAGTATTTTTTGTATATTTTAAACATGCATTTATATAGTATAATGGAATAATTTTTATTAACTATAGTTTGTTAATAAATAGAATATTTTATATTCTTAGACATGCATGTGGGTGCATATATGTATATGATTATTTAATACTTTGTACAATTTGTAAATTGGGAAATCTGTGTAGTATATTATTTTTTCAATCTCCGGATCAAAATCACAATGATGTATTTATATTTATAGCATATTTGACAGATTTTATTGTTATTGTTTTTAATTAATAAATTTGTATATTATTCGTTTATGTTATTCTAATGAATTTATTTCATAGTAAAATAGGTTTAAAGTATTATATGTTGATTATATTTTCTTGTTTATAATCTCAATTTTTAGGATCCCTGCTTTCCAAGCTAGCTCGAGCAATAATAGCTGGTTTATATATATATATGAGGATTTGTATTTGTGGGTGAACATCCAGGTAGTTCTCTGGATGGTGCAAAGATATCACCTGTAAAGTCTATTCACTGCATTTTATTTCTTGGTAAAGAAAATTGATTATAGTTGGCCTGCACATTCATAGTTCTCTATGATCAGAACATTGATGATGATGCAACTTGTAACTTATAATTATTGTCATAATTACTTATAGTTTTGTTCAGTGCTGATTGTCATGCTCTTACTTCTTTTGTACATACTCATTTTCTTTTTTATTCATTTATCTGAGATAATTATTTATGTTAATTTGTGGTAGTTAATCTATGAGTTATGCAAAAATTCTACAACAGCAAGTTATATATGAGTATATCTCCAATACCATTATTTCCAATATAACTACTATAATATATATAACTGCAGATCTCTAATACAAAAATTTATCGTAGCTTTCAGGAACAATGTATAGAATATTAAACAATATAATAATACATTTAATCTTTATGTATATGTTCTACATTGTTGTCCTACAAGTTCCCACAAATTATATATATATGTTAACTGATTTTTATGATTTTATATATATATGTCTCTTCGCATTATTTTAATATATGTTTTGTATGTTATTATTTTGATCCGTATTATGAGATAATTTAATTCATTATAAAAATATATAATGCAAAAATATCAGGAAATGACGTTTTTATAATAATGAAAATGCCATTGAGTAATCTGAAAAACCAAGCAGATGATAGCTACTTGTTCTGGGGGAAATGCTAATCAGTGATTATCAAGGCTCTATGTCGACTTGGTAGCACTTAATAATAATTGGTTGTTAGATTTTTTTTTTTTAACTGATAATTACTGTTTTTAAGAGAACTTTAATTTATTTTAAGTTGTTGAATTTGTTAGATAAATAATTTCCTCTTTTTATAGTCCAATAGTAATTCATCACAAATTTTAATTATTATTTATTTAAAAATTGTTGAATGAAAAATCCTATATTGTACTCATTTAATTTTTTTTCATTTTAGCCCCATTTATTGCGACCACAGATATTGACAAATGAAAATAAATTGGTTAAATTTTAAATTATATATATATTTTTTTATGAGAAAAGTAGCTTAAGGCAATTATTTTCTAAAAATATTATAATTGACTACAATATTTCCCCACCTCTATCATAACTGGTTTTGGACTATCGAATGATTTTTATGAAGTTATCAATAAATAGTAAACTTTTTGCTTCAGTGATTTAACTCTTCTTATGGTTGCCATAAGTATACATATATCAATTAAAATTTAATAATAAAGTTTGCCTTAAAACATAGTATATAAATAAAATATTAAAATAACTCAATGGACAATTTTTTCCAGACCCCCCCCCCCCCACACACATACACATTCACATTTAAGTTTAGTTGAGGGAGAAGATAAAACTCACCAGATTTTGTGTTGAGAATTTTAAAATGTTTTCTATATTTTTTTACCCTCAAACTAATAAATAGCTCCATAGTTGTTTATCTCCCAATAATTGGATTGCCAGCTCAGCTGACTACATAAAAGAAAAATCTTGAGCTAACATGGAAATTCTCAATTGAACATAGGACCATGAGCATGGCAGGCAAATGTACTAATTAATTACCACTATGCTATAAAACCTCTTTAATAAATATAGTATGTATATTTCAAATTATATATGTCATGAATTTTCAATACAAGCCACAATAACATAATTTTCTCAAGGTTTTTTTTTAAATTCTTTTTATAATTTGAAATTAAGACCTCTGTCTATATATTTACCTAATCTGTATAAATTTTTTTATAATATTTTGTTAATAGCTAAACTATTTTTAAAAAATCTATATGTTAAATAAATATAAATAAAAAAATGTAAATGTTAGATTGATTTTGTTATCAAAGGAAATAACTTTTTAAGATATTCATAGAAAGCTTGTTACTTGTCTTCAGATTTTTTTCCCATTATTATAGCTTTACAAACTAGTAATTTCTAATATTGATTAAATAATTTTTACTAACAGAACAAACTGGCCTGTCTGCATCCTCAAGGTGTTTTATATATTTATCAACCATTTTAGGATTTCTATAGACATATACCAGTGTCAATATCAGTAGCATTGTTTGTTTTGTTTTTATGTGTAATTAATGGTATCTGTATCCATGGAGGATTTTTTCAGTATTGTATTATATGTTACACTTTTCTTTAAAAAAAAGCAAATGGATATGATTTTATTGATATTCTTTCAAGCTATCGAGTACATTCCCTCCTTTTACTATTAATATTTATTACAGCTATCTAATATAATGACTCCAGTTAATTTTCATTAAATTCTATTTAGTATTGGATGTTTTCAACTGTGGATATCTGCATTCCAAGGATGAAATTTGTTTTATGTTAGTTATTGTGAAAAAAGCTCAATATCAACTGTGAAGGTAATCAACATATAAAGATGAATCATTTTTTTCTGATACAAAACAGAATTTATCATCATGTTCTATCTTCATTAATATATTTCTTTACTTAATAATTTAAAATGTATGCTATTAAAGTCATTCATTCTTAGAGTGTAGTTTGATCTAATGCAAATGTGAAACCAGAGATTTTAAAATGATATAATTGTATTACATCAAATTTATCATTCCTTTAATAATATTCAATTTTGTGTTCTATTATTTTATAGATGACTTTCATTTTTGACTTTAGTATAATTTTAATGTTTAGTGAAAATAATTTTTTAGTCTATGTAGGATATACTAGCATTTGAAATGAGTTCCATAGTTGTCATAACATTTAACAGTAATATTTAAAATTGATATTTATCTCCTATAGTAATTATTTCTAGTTTTTGCATGATTTACCTGTCTTTGTTATTAATTACGAATTCATCCTCTGACAATTTGAATTGGAACAATGGATCCGTATGCTGTCATCCATCCACTCTAAGAACTATGCCTCATGAAAATTGTCTAGTTTTTGCGTGATTTACCTGTCTTTGTTATTAATTAAGAATTCATCCTCTGGCAGTTTGAATTGGAACAATGGATCCATGTGCTGTCATCCATCCAGTCTAAGAACTATGCCTCATGAAAATTGCTTTCCTATGATTATTGATTGCTAATATTTTCAATAGATTATTTAAACACTAGACATGAATGGCAGAAAAGCAATAGTATTTAAATCATATGCACACTTGAAATACAAGTTATTCTTCAGTTGGATGTGCAGCTGAAAACTACACATCAAAATTCAGGACAGAATGGGTCATATGCAATCAGATATGAAAACTACAGCAATATGATCCACTTACTTATTAAATGGCAGTTTACGCATGCAGTCATGATACTTATAAAGATCTCACAAAGAAACATCCTCAGAGAAACAGATTTTGTAATTCTGAGTTAATAACTCAAAATTAAAAGAATCAGTATTATTTATACACCTATTTCATAATCACATACTATAGCTGAAGACATCACTGTAGATATGTATGTTTTATGCTTGCACATAGACATATAAATGTGCATAATGCTAAATTGGTATATAAAATAAAATACATAACAAACTATTTATTTCACTAGTCACAATCAACATCTAGATTGTCTCCATAATTTATTAGCAGACAAGAAAATGAATTCTCAAAGATGTAAGCTAGACTGCAGTCTCTCAATTTAATTTCAACACTGTTTGCGCTTTATAAAATAAATATTATTTACATATGTTACTGCAAGTTATAACATCTAAAAACTACTGTATAGTAAATTGTAGGATTTCACGCTGTATGTTTGTAATTTAGACTCAGTGAGTTAAGTGTGAAGATATTTAAGATTCACGCTTTCAGATCTAAATACTTTAGACTGGCTTGGATATATAGAAAGACAAGTAAAGAATAGGGTGGACTGCCCTATTCTTGTTAAATTCTCTGTCTTGTATTTATGATCTGATTGGCTGTTTGATATTTATGACCGTGATATGTTGCAGTCTCTCAATTTATTTTCAACACTGTTTGCGCTTTATAAAATAAATATTATTTACATACATTACTGCAAGTTATAACATCTAAAAACTACTGTATAGTAAATCATAGGATTTCACGCTGTATGTTTGTAATTTAGACTCAGTGAGTTAAGTGTGAAGATATTTAAGATTCACGCTTTCAGATCTAAATACTTCAGATTGGCTTGGATATATAAAAAGACAAGTAAAGAATAGGGTGGACCGCCCTATTCTTGTTAAATTCTCTGTCTTGTATTTAAGATCTGATTGGCTGTTTGATATTTATGAGCATGAGATGTTTGCAGTCTCTCAATTTAATTTCAACAACTATTAATGTAAGGGCAAAATTTAAATTATTGTTAACATCTAAACTTATTATTGTTTTGGTTTATGGTCTATCAGTTTAGATCTGAAACAAGAAATGGATTCATTTTCTTATTATCTAGATGATAATTTTGGCTGGTGATTTAAATATTGATTTGTTATGTAATTTATATATATATTCTAACCAAAATCTCTAATGAAGAACGATCGATAAATAAATAACTGGCATGGAAACTTAATAGGATTAAGTTGATAAAACTATCTACACCTGGACGCTAAATTATAACTGTATTCTTATATGTAATACCCATCAGAGATCACCATCAATGCTTACTATTCTAGAAAACTGTGGAAGAAGTAATTAAACTTTTCACACAAATATAATGTTAAGAAGATCAGTTAGTTATGATACATTACGTTCTTCCTTTTGAACTTGGTAATATTATACAAATAATTTCCTGATAAGTTATTATTACTAGCTAAATAATATAAACAACTTTTTTCCACAACTATACACAGATATATGATCTCCAATCATAATTATAGGAATATTTACTGTGTATTTCTAATATGTAAATGACTAGAAATAAATCAGTAATCCATGCAGAGAACTTGTAACTTATCTTAATACTACTTATTACTAGATTATTGTTTAATTCAAAGTAAAATAGATGTTATTAACTCTTCTCATTTAACCCAATTAATAATCTTTTTATTCTCAGCATCTATTACTTTTAATAGTCACAATTATATATCAAATGTCTGTGTTATGTTCATCTTTATGTCTTTTCAAATGATAACTCTTAATTTTATTTCCCTCAACACACACACACATATAAGAATGGAGTGTACCTTTTATTCTTAATAACTCCAGACTAAGTATTACTGTAATAATAATATTCTTTAATTTCTGAAAATTTATAATATTTTATTTCCAAGCTAGCTCTCTTGAATTTAATAATTACAACACTTTTATTTCTCAAGGTTTCGATCTATTGGTAAGATGTAACCATTCATTATTGTTCAATTCATTACTAACCCTTGGATATGATTCCCATAAGCACAAATTGAAGAGACATACAATTATGTAAGCTAATGTCTATTCTTAATATAGCCAACCCTATGTGTTATAGCGATATGAATAATTTTATTAACTGCAAAATCATTAATTAAATAAACACTCAATCTAGTAGTTTATTATTATTAGTATTATTATTATTAGGGAACGTCTCCAAATATCAAGAGTAGAGGAGGGATTTTATATCTACTCCTTATATTAGTTACCTTGTAATGAATTTAAAAAAAAAAAAAAAATAAGATTTATTATATTTGAATCCATTATCTTCTTTTTTTTATCTTATCTTTTTTGTTTGCCAATAACCAATGAAGACTTCGTATATCTTTTATATCATTTATCAATGCACTATATGGATTTATTATTCCCTATAATAAAGATATTTCATGATCGATCTACATGGGAAATACAAGTGTTGGATATCAGTAACTATGGACAATTCATAAAATTTTGAGTATGACGAGATTTTAATACCCTATACTTCTGCCACGTTTATAAAGTTTGATAGAGTGGTAAGTAACTATATGAATTTTATAAGGCAGTGTAAGGTTCTAGATACCCAAAATATCAAGACATGAGACCCAATTTAAATTTAAAAACAATAACGAATGTTTATTAAATAATTAAATACAGAGGAAAAAAAAAAATCTACAATTAAATAAAGTATCGTAGCAATCCCTAAAAAAAATATATATATATTAACTTATTTGTAACTGAGATTTTACTAGCTATAACTTTAAGACTAGCATAAGTTGGTTTTGCTAAGTTACATTGTTTAAAATATTAACTTTTAAGATTACAACTTTTGAATTAATCAAGGTGTATATTTGATAATCATTCCCTGTTTTTGACCTCTTGTCTTATTTTAAAATTAATGCGCTTAAGCATGAAGCTGTGCTTCCAAGTTATAATATAAACTTAATATTATTATAAAATTTTAACCTACAGCCCATTCAATTCGCTGGCCCACTTTACTTTGAGATTTTTTTTTTCCAAATAAGATTTATAATAACTATAAAATTAGGACCTTTAAAAGGCAATAAGACAAATTCTATTTTCTACATAAAAAAAAAAAAATTGATATTCAAATCTTCTAGTTACTCATTCCAACTATTAATGTCAACATATATCTAACATCCTTGACATTCCACTAGTTATTAGAAATACACCTACTAATTATATTACAAATACATATCAACATTCAATACCCTTTTATGTGAAATCATGACAACTTTGTTACCATTCCAGCGATGATTTACTCCTGGATTAACTGGTATGATTCCCACTGCTTACCTGTATTTGAATTTTAAAATACATAAATTTGGACTAAGTATCGGTTCCCATACAAGCTAAAGACAAAGCTCAGCTACTCCATACATTAATATACAAAATATGATTTTAACATTAACCCCTCCACAAGTAACTCTTACTCTACCTTGCAAAGACTTATAATTGCTATAGTCTACATCGTTCCATATTCCTTGATAACATAAACTTTAGTGTATTCATAAGAGAAAATAAGTTACTAATAACTTTTGAGTTTTGGCATGAACCTGAGAGTTGCCTTCTTCCTGAGGCTAAACATTATGTGAGGAACTAGTCTCTACACATATATTTTAAAAAGGTATGCTAAGTCACTACACAAATAATTACCTTATTAGGCAATAAATATAAATGGAGCTGGGATCAAGTCCTCGATCTAATACCCCTATACAAAATGATTGAAAGGTAAGATAGCTATTCTCTATCTCTATCCCTTGAGGTGGTAAAACTACTCTACCTCAACTAACAATAGTTATTTGCAATTTTCCATCACATACAGGGGTTATCATATCATTGATGTAGGAACTGATCAGTCTTAACTGACTACAAAACAAAATTTACTAAATAAATTAATTTTATAGGTCAAGAAATAAGCATCATTTATTCAAGATTCATGATTAAAATAAATCACACATACTCACTAATATATAGCAATAAATATCAAATATATAAATATGACATTAGATATAAATATCAATTTAAAATTACGAGCATAAAGATAAGTTTTAAGTTTGTAATCATTCATACCTTTTTCTCTTTTACTTTTCACTAATACTATGGGCTTAAGCAATTTTCTAAGGGATCTTTAATTCTCTATAACCTTCAGTAGTATAGTACAGTTTTAAAATTACCTTTATAATTCTCTAATAATCTTAATCACCTACTAAACATAATTTTAAAAAAAAGTAAAATGTTACGTATAGTCTTTGTTGATATCCCTCAAAGCTAAAGTTGATTCTTCTGCAAGGTGCATACTTATCCAATGAAAAACACATACTTATCATAAACAAACAATATTTGACAGAATTTTTGTGCACGACCATGGCAAACAGATCAAATTTATCCCAATTTAATGAATATTGGAGTAACGCAAAGACAATATTCATTTAGTATGTAGCTACATTGACGATCCAGATTATTATGCTTAATTACAATCACTCACATTTGTTGATCGATAATCTTTAAGGTTAGGTACACTTTTACCGATTTTATTCCCAGGTTTATAATAATAGATGCTTTACTTTCATACTTTTATTCCAGAGTTTTCTTTTATAGATGCTTCATTTTTTTTTTTTTAAACTTTATTTTAATATTTATTATTATAGATGCTTCACTTTCTCAAATTTGATTTCCAGTTTATTATAGATGCTTTTCACATGTTTATTCCAGGATTTGTATTAAGATGATATACTAATTTATTTCCATTCAACGATATACACATAAACAATAAGAGAAAATATTACATATTTTCAGCTATATTTCTAACTGGTAACATTAAGAATCCAAATATCCATTTAAATTTTCTAATCAAACCATGGATAAAATATGTATTCATCAATATTTGTTCCTGAAACATTTTCCTTTAAATCGAAGCTTACAAACTCGATGCGGAGATTGAGGTATAATGCAGCAAATTCTTGTTACAAATAAATTTTGTCATCAAATAATTTTACAGGAGAGATAGGTATGCCTATCTATATTTTTAGCAATTCATGGACAAAAAAAAATATATACACTTCTTAAAATTATCCGACTGTTATGTGCGAAGCAGACGAGAAGAGCAGAGAACAGAGAATCAGAATTGACAGTTCACTAGTCACTAGATTTTACAAAAAAAACCCTTCTACAAACATTGTTTTCCCTTTTATATATTCTGATTCTCTCCCCCTCACCGGTCTACTTCTTTTAACCTTTGACCTTATGTATTAAATTCTGATTGGTTTATTAATTTCAATTCTCATTATACTTATTTTATTTCCACCTTTATCTTGAAACTTTTCCCCACTTTAACCCAAGAAAATTGTACGAAAAGAAAAAAAATATAATGGTGGTCAATTCTATTGAAATTTATTTTTAATAAAGAAAATTGACAAAATTTTAAAACCAAATTTAGAATTAATAACACGCTGATGCGTTACGGTGAAACTTTTTTATATAATAATTTCTCTGTTATGTTCTGATCTATCGTGTCAGCTGCATGATGGTATTGATGCTAACCAAAAACACATTAATATAACATTCCCAGGCTAGCGATTCTTTATTAATATTGTCTTTTTTTTTTTTTTTGTATACAAATTTTACTTTCTTTCGTTTATTAATTATTTTTCCCAAATAATATTTTTGACAATGGGAAAATAATAGTTTTTTTTTTTTTTTTTTATTGACAAGAGGGTCTTTTTTGATGTATGTTCAAATAGTAATTTGGGTTTTTTAAATAGTATTACTGTTTTTTAAAATTTGATTGACAAAATTCAAGAGAGAATGGGTTTTTTTATGTATCTTTAAATAATAATTTATGTTACTTTTATTGGTTTACATTTGATTGACAACAATTAGTGGGAGAGGTGTTTTTGTTTATGATTAAATAATAATTTACGTTACTTTTATTTTACATTTGATTGCCGACAACAATTATTGGAAGAAGGAGGTTTTTTGTGTATGTTTAAATAAAAATTTAAGTTGATTTTCTTTTACATTTGATTGACAACCAATTTTACTTTATTTCGTTTATAAATTATTTTACCAAATAATATTTTTGACAATTGGTCAATAATAGTTGTTTCTTAATTTTTATTGACAAGAGGGTCTGTTTTGGTGTATGTTCAAATAGTAATTTGGATTATGTTTAAATAATAATTTACCTTACTTTTTATTGTTTTACATTTGATTGACAATAATTAGTGGGGGGGGGTGTTTTTGGTTATGATTAATAATAATTTACGTTACTTTTATTTTACATTTGATTGCCAACAACAATTTTTGGGAGAAAGGTTTTTTTTTAGGTATGTTTAAATAAAAATTTAAAGTTACTTTTATTTTACATTTGATGAAGGCCATTTGGAATCCCTTGAACAAGCTGCCTTTATGAAGTGAATATTTTCGTCGGCAAGAACAAGACTGCAAATGAAAGTCCAAAAATGTTTATGGATTTTAAGTCACATATATTTGCCATACAAACATCTCTTTTCTTTCAGCAGAATGTTTTTCTGCTGTAGAAAGTTTACAGCGCCGGCTTCTGTGTCTGGCAATTCCCATCTTTTCAAGTTTTCTGTGTTCGAATTAGCCATATTCTTGGTCTCGGAAAATTACTCGCTAAAACGTGTCTTAAAGCATGATTGCCAAAATATTGCGCTATCCCACCCTAATAGAGAATTTAGGAGGCTTACAGATTTATGAGGAACAATAACGACACTGTTAAAAGGTAATAGTACATCAATTCATATGAAAAAAAAAAGACCCCAATGAAAATTTAAATAATTTTGACACCGTGAACTTAACACACCCTCATATGATACTGTTACATAAAATACATAACACAGCATTACGAAATAGTGCGTAACACAAACAACTATGGCATTTTCCTCTGGTTTTAGCATAGGAAAGCCACAGCATTAGCCGCCAGCTGAGTTAACACTCTTTCTAGGTTTTATCGTAGAAAGAAGGCTTAACTCAGAGTTAATCCTTTTTGGATTTTATTGTAGAAAGAAGGCTTAACTCGGAGTTAACACTCTTTCTAGGATTTATTGTAGAAAGAAGGCTTAAATGCTTGGGTGCCACCATGGAAATGGCATATTTCTAGAAATTAAGCTAGAAATAGTGCCATCCTGAAGCTGACACGATAGATCAGAACACAACCAATTTCTGTAGCTTTCAATATTATAATTTCTGCAGACTAAGCGCTTTCAGAGTTTTGTTACTCCATAATCATAGTCTCTTAGATTATTAATGTCATTATATGCAAAGGTATGCCAAACTATCTCCTATATTATCCATTTTCTGGAAATGGCAAAACAAGTATCTGTTCTATTTATTGAGTTGATATGATTGGTGATAAAACAAGCTTCCTTGATTTTTCTCTTGATATCATTCCTTTCTGTGCATAATATATCAACCTTGGAGAGTTCAAATCTGTGGTTGAGCTCTTGCTGGTAGTCAGCAAATACAGAACTCCCTTCTTTTTTGGTTATTGTTCTTGTATGTGTGTATTTGTGTTGAGCCAATCTATTGCCAATTATGGCACGAGTTTCACTATAATAAACAACATCACATCCCATTTGAGGGCACACAATTCTATATACTACCTGTGGGGGTGTGTTCAATATTTCTTTTATCTTTAATATTATTAATAAGCCTATTGGTGTTGAAGGAGTTCTAAATCCTAGTTTAAATTCTTTCTGTAAAGTTTTACAGAAGTTTGTTGCCACTGCAGGTATATATGGTACAGTCAGATGTTGTCTGTCTCCTTTTTTATTTTGCTGAAGTCTTTTATGAAAGCCTTCAATCCTGTTGGCTATTGTTGTATTACATTTGATCTGATAAGGTTTTACAAAAATATACTTTTACGAGGAAACTTTCTTAGCTGATAGTTTGAATTATATAATTACATATATATATACATATTTGAATGATGTAAAAGATTCATAAAATTTATGATTTAATCCATTGTATTAATTTATATTTAATCTTTAAAAATTAAATAATTTTAACTTATATGCAATATGTGCTAGTAAAAAAAATGTCTGGTTTTTTCTTCAAGATGCATGCAATGTCAACACAAATATTTTGTAATAATACAGTTTAGTTATTCATCACAAAAATTTTAAAAAGCGAGCGTGTTTTTATCATGGGTATGATCCTTCTTGGATTGTTTTCAATGTTCTTGAAGTTTTTGTAAATCATTTTAAAATATTCTTGTGACTTATGGATTTATTGCGATTCACTATTTGATCATTTCAAAAATTTCAATAGCAGTTTCATCCAATATAAAACAAAATTTAACATTAGTCCATTGTTTTATTGTATTAGATACAAAATACACTCACATTTCATATCATAATCTATGGTAGATATGCTAATGTCTTAAAATTTGTGTGGCAAATAGTTAAACTATGCTGCTACATAACAAAAGTGGGTAATACAGCATCTATTGAGCCACACCGTTCAGTGGCGCTGTTTCTATGCTAAGGCACATAAATATGCTGTTTACAAGGCCGCTCATAGATCTTACGGCCTGTAAACTGTTCACACACTAAGATGTTGAAGTGCACCCTTACCCCAACATCTCTAGCATGTTGAACATTATTAGCGACGAGTATACGACACTCTTTAGACATAACTTGGAATGACAAAAAGTCTACTGAACGGATTTATTTATTTTTTTGCTTCAATGTATTGTAATTGATGTGAGTTGGTAAAAATTGTAAGGAATTGTCAAACGCCCCTCCTTTTATTGTCAGGGGTCAGAATTCACAAAATGAGGAGTGTAAATCACGATTCAGCAAAGTTCACAATCAAGTCGCGCACTTTCCGAGGCCTTTTCAAGATCAAAACAACAGTTTAATGGCCGATGACCATTCGGCATTGTAGTTTTGAGATTGACCTGCTACAGAAGGCAAATGTGCTGGCCTTCCTCCAACCCCAAAAAAGAAAATATTTGACACAGCCAGAAAAAAAAAACTGTATTTTGTGGTGGTTTAATGAAATTAAGGCATTGTCAAACATCTGGAATGGAAGGTCCATCACGTCAATGGTGACGAAGGGGTTCCATTCACTCATGGGACGGGTTTTGAGGGCTGGCTGGGAATCACTTTTTCCCAAGCGATACGGTTAATTTATTCTTGAAGATGGGATCAGCTTACAGTGAAGCGTATTACAGCTGACTTGGAAAGGTGTCAAAACACCACTGTAAGGAATATGACCACAGGTCTTAGAGAGGTCTGTCGAGAAAGCCTTGTTTCTCGATAAACAAAACAAACCAAAAAAAGTTTCTTCAAAAACAATCAAAAAAGACTTGGTTATAAAAAAAAAAACAAAAAAAAAAAAAGTTGTTTCTTTAAAAAAAAAAAAAAAGAAAAGAGACCAGACAAAAAGAAATAATGTTGTTGTTTTTTTTTTAAAAAAAAAAAAAGACGGAATATTTTTAAAAGCCAAAAAAAAAAAAACCATTTTTTTATTTTTAAGAAAAATATATACATCAAAACGATTAAAAAAAAAAAAAAAAAAACAATAACAAACAAAAAAAAAAGTAAAAAAATTCAAACCAATCCAAAAATTAAAAATATAAATCAACAAAATTTGAAAAACAGCCCGGTAATGTTTTATCTATTCGTTTTTCACTAGCAACAGCACCTTCGGATAGTGTGGCTCAATAGATGCTGTATTACCCAAAAGTGTTATTGATTCCAAGGTGGCATTGTAGTCATCTTGGAGATAACCAATCAGCAGACACTTTTTTGCTGTCATACACTGAGTAATTTGTATTATCATCTGTGATTTATTATTACCTAGAATTATTAAATATATGCATGTGTATTATGTATTTGCTACTCAAACTTTTCTTCCAGCTTATGTTTTTAATTTTATATAGTTGTAATATACATACTATTAGCACTATCTTTTTTGATCGAAGGCCAAACATCCAAAAGTGTTGAATAAACTGCTGAAATTCTTTGTATTGCCATTTAATGCCCCAATAACGGAATTTTAGAAATGTTGGAGAGAATATTAATGTTGCTACTGTATAATGTACTATCATCACCATATACTGATTTTTGTTTTTTCTTTTATTGTTTGTAGTTGTTAAATTTTTTTGAAGATGTCAACTATGTTTATTTGGTGCTTGAACTATGTCACAATGGAGAATTAGAACACTATTTAAAACTGGAAGCCAAAGTATTATCTGAAGATGAAGGTAATAGTATTTTTTTTATTTTCATGAACTTTATTTTTAAAAATAATTTAAAGAAATAAAGCTAAAATAAAAATATTGTTTTATAATTATAACTTATTTAAAAAACCTGTATAAGCATATATTACATATAAATGAAAACAAAAAATGTTATGCAACAAGAAATATATTATTTAATACAAGAAAGCTTTCAGCAATGTTTTATTGTCTTCCTCAATGCAACATATATATTACAGTTGATGTTTATAATTTTTACAATACCATATATGTTTTACTGGGGAGTTTTGATAAACTTTGTCAGAAAACTTCTTTTATATTAAAGAAAGCAATATCCCTATTTTATAATCTTTTTTTAATTTTATTTTATTTAATGATTTATACACCACACATGCAAAAATAACATAAAAGATTATATTTATTTTCATTTTTATGCGAATATATTACATATGTGTAGAACCAAATAAATGTTCTTATCATTAACAACTCTATTCCAAAATTAATAATTAGTGATAATTTTTCATTAATTTTGGGTTAGTATTAGTAATAATGAGAACGTGTAGTTTATTTCTTTTTACTTACTTAGTTTTTTATTTTTAATTTCTAATTTTACTTATTATAATAATGTAACAGCATGTATGTGTATAAATCATTAAATAAAATAAAATTAAAAAAAGATTATAAAATAGATATTGCTTTCTTTTAATATAAAGAAAGTTTTTCTGACAAGTTTATCAACTCCCCAGTAAAACATATATGGTATTGTAAAAAATTATAAACATCAACTGTATTATATATGTTGCATTGAGAAGACAATAAAACATTGCTGAAAGCTTTCTTGTATTAAATAATATATTTCTTGTTACATAACATTTTTTGTTTTCATTTATATATAATATATGTATACAGGTTTTTAAATAAGTTATAATTATAAAACAATATTTTTATTTTAGCTTTATTTCTTTGAAATTATTTTTAAAAATAAAGTTCATGAAAATAAAAATACTATTACCTTCATCTTCAGATAATACTTTGGCTTCCAGTTTTAAATGGTGTTTCACAAAATTCTCCATTTCTTATTTTCGTTCAAAGCACCAAATAAACATAGTTGACATCTTCAAAAAAATTTAACAACTACAAACAATAAAAGAAAAAACAAAAATCAGTATATGGTGATGATAGTACATTACCAGTAGCAACATTAACTTCTCTCCAACATTTCTAAAAATTCTGTTATTGGGGCATTAAACTGGCAATACAAAGAATTTCCAGCAGTTTTTTATTCAGCACTTTGGATGTTTGGCCTTGATCAAAAAGATAGTGCTAATGGCATACATATTACAACTATATAAAATTAAAAACATAAACTGGAAGAAAGTTTGAGTACTTAGTAAAAATACACGTACATATATTTAATAATTCTAGGTAATAATAAATCACAGATGATAATACAAATTACTCAGTGTATGACAGCAAAAAGTGTCTGCTGATTGAATTTATCACTCAAGATGACTACAATGCCACCTTGGAATCAATAACACTTTTGGGTAATACAGCATCTATTGAACCCACCATCCGATGGCACTGTTGCTAGTGAAAAACGAATAGATATAACATTACTGGGTTTTCAAATTTTGTTGATTTATGTTTTTAATTTTTGGATTTATTTGAATTTTTTTTTACTTTTTTTTTTATTTGTTGTTTGTTATTGTTGTTTTTTTTGTTTTTTTTGTAACCGGTTTGATATATATTTTTCTCTTAAAATCAAAAAATGGTTTTTTTCTTTTGGTTTTTAAAAATATTCCGTCATTTTTTTTTTTTTTTAAAAAAAAAAAAAAAACATTATTTCTTTTGTCCTGGTCTCTCTTTTTTTTTTTTTTTTTTTTTTTTTTAAAGAAACAACTTTTTTTTTTTGTTTTTTTTTTTTATAAGAGTCTTTTTTGATTGTTTTTGAAGAAACTTTTTTGTTTGTTTGTTTTGTTTATCGAAAACGGCTTTCTCGACAGACCTCTCTAAGACCTGTGGTCATATTCATTATGGTGTTTTGACACCTTTCCAAGTCAGCTGTAATCCGCTTCACTGTAAGCTGATCCCATCTTCAGAGAATCAATTAGCTGTACCGCTTGGGGAAAAAGTGATTCCTAGGCAGCCCCCAAAACCAGCGTCCCAGCGTGAGTGAATGGGACGCCGTCACCATTGGCGTGATGAACCTTCCACATTGGAATGTTTGTTTGCGCCTTAATTTCATTAAACCATACAAAATACAGTTTTTTCTGGCTGTAATATTTTCTTTTTGGGGTTGGAAGACCAGCACATTGCCTTCTGCTGGCAGGTCCGATCTCAAGACTGCAATGCCGAATGGTCATCGACTTCGATCGGCTGTTGTTTTGATCTTGAGATTTTCAGTGCGCGACAGTGTAACTTTGCTGATCGTGTTTACTCCTCATTTTGTAATTCTGACTACGATAATGGGACGTTAATTCACTGCAATTTTTCCACATCAGCCCACAATACATTGAAACAAAAAAATAGATGGAAATCGTTCAGTAGACTTTGTCATTCCAAGTTATGTCCCAAAGTAATAGGTGTTATATAAGTAAAGCTAATAATGTTCCGGCGTAGCTAGAGAGTGTTGGGAGTAAGTGCTTGCTTCCAACATCTTAAGTGTGAACCAGTTGCAGGCGTGAGATCTATGAGGCCGACATATAAACAACATGTTTGTGCCTTGTATAGAAACAGCGCCGCTGGGCGTGTGGCAATAGAATGCTGCCATTACACTTTATTATGTAGCAGCATGAATTTAACTATTTGCCCTTAGGTTACAAGACATTAGTATCTACCATGGGTATGATATGAAATGTATGATGTATTTTGTATCTATTACAATGAAGACAATGGATAATATTGAAATTTTGTTTATATTGGATGAGGCTGCTTATTCTTTGAAATGATAGTGAATGCAATAAATGCATAAGTCTAGATATTTTAAAGATGATTTTAAGAAGCTAAAGCATTGAAACAATCCAGAAGGATCTTATGATAAAACACGCTACAGCACAAAATTTTGTGATGAATCTTAGAACTGTATTATTACAAGATATTTATGTTGACATTGCATGCATCTTTGAAGAAAAAACCAGGCATTTTTACCTTTTATATTACATATAAGTAAAATTATTTAATTTTAAAGAGATTAAATATAAATTAATACAATGGATAAATCATAAATTTTATGAATCTTTTACATCATTCAAATATGTATATATATATGTAATTATAAATTCAAACTATCATATTTTTATAGGCTACTATCAGATCAAATATGTGTACATACAACAATGTAACAGGATTGAAGGCTTTCATAAAAGGCATAGCAAAATAAAGGAGACAGACAACTGACTATATACATATATACAGTGGCATAACAAACTTTCTGTAAACTTGCAGAAAATTTAAACTGAGATTTAGAACTCCTTCAACACCAGCAAACTTATTAATAATACTAAAGATAAAAAATATATTGAAACACCCCCCCGCAGGTAGTATAAGAATTGTAGTAGTATAAATAAGGATGTGATGACTATTATAATTTCATTATATAATTGGCAATGAATTAGCTCAACACTAAATACACACATAAAGAACAATAACAAAGAAGAGGAGATTCTGTATTTGCTGACTGCCGGCAAGGAAAGCAGCCACAGGTGAAACTTCTCCAGATTGTGCTATTATGCTGAAGAATGATATCAGAGAAAAATCAGGAAACACTGCTTTTATCACCAATCATATCAACTCAATAAATAGAACAGACTTTGTATTTCCAAGAGAATGTATGAATATGGAGATGGATTTGCCATATAAATATAATGTATAAATAATCTGAGACTATGATATGGGTAACAAAACTCTGTGAAATCTGCAGAAATTATATTGAGAAGCTACAGAAGCCAATTGTATTCTGATCTATAAAATGTCAGCTTCAGCATGGCACAAGCAATTTCTAAGAATATGCCATTTATGTGGCATAACATTTAAACCTTTCTTTCTACAGCAATCTACAAGAATGTTAACTCAGTTAAGCCTTTCTTTCCACAATAAAAATCAAAAGAGACCAATACAGTTAAAGCCCTTCTTTCTGCGATAGGAACTACAGAGAGTGTTAACTTTCAGCTGGCGTGGCTTTCTAAAACCAGAGAAAAATGCCATGGTGACATGTGCGCTAGTAATGCTGTGTTAACAATATTTTATGCTGAAACGTATCATATGAGAGATATGTTAAATTCCGCGTGTCAAAATTATTTAA
Organism: Epiperipatus broadwayi; assembly: GCA_028023455.1. Lineage (NCBI taxonomy): Eukaryota > Metazoa > Onychophora > Udeonychophora > Euonychophora > Peripatidae > Epiperipatus > Epiperipatus broadwayi. Next base: position 1,521,476 of record JAQFVV010012572.1, on the reverse strand, counting down.
ATTTTCATTGGGCTCTTTTTCCGCTATGTTGTCTGCTATTACCTTTTAACGTGTAAGATTATTATTCCTCATAAAGCTGTAAGCACTAAATTCTCTATTAAAATTGGGGCCTCAAGCAATATTTTGGCAGCCATGCTTTAAGGTATGTTTTAATGGTAATTTTCGGGGACCAGAGTATAACTGAGCCGAACACCAACTTGAAGATAAGGAGTGCCGAACTTTGAAGGCGGCATATGCTTTCTGCGGCAGAAAGGCATTCTGCTGAAGAAAAGGATGTTTTTATTGTGGCAAATATGTGACTTAAAATCATAGACATTTTTTAGTTTTCATTTGCGGTCTTGTTCTTGCCATTTAATATTCGCTTCATAAGGCGCTTGTTCAAATTCAAATGGCCTTCATCAAATATAAAAATAAAAATGACTTTAAACATTTAAACATACCTAAAAAAACCCGCTTCTCCCCAAAATTGTGTGTAATCCAGATGTAAAGGTAAAGTAGCGTAAATTATTAATCATAAAACACCCCCCACTGAGTATTGTCAATCAAAATGTAAACCAATAAAATGAAATTATTATTTAAACATAATCAAATTATATTTGAACATACATAAAACGAACCTCTTGTCAATAAAAAGTAAACAATATTGATGACCAATTATCAAAAATATTATTTGGTAAAAATAATTTATAAATAAAGTAAAAATTGAAATTCTCAAATCAAAGAAATCAGCCCAAAATTTATTTAAACATACGCAAAAAGCCTCCTTCTTCCAATAATTGTTATCGTGTCAAATATAAAATAAGTAGCGTAAATTATTATTTAATCATAAACAAAAACCTCTCCATAATTGATTGTCAATCAAATATATTATAAAAAATAAACATAAATATATTTAAAAGATATAAAAAAACCCCGTGTCTTGAATTTGTCGATCAAATTTTTAAAGAGTAATAATACTATTTAAAAAACCCAAATTACTATTTGAACATACATCAAAAGGAACCCTCTTATCAATAAATGATAAAGAAACAATATTAACTTTCCCATTGTCAAGAAATATTATTTAGGAAAATAATTAATAAGCGAAGAAGAAAAGTAAAATTTGTATACAAAAGAGACAGAAGTATTAATAAGATAAAACAACTAAAGATGTTATATTAATGTGTTTTTGAGATTAGCATCAATACTTAATCATGCAGCTATTTGGGCCAAACATAACAGAGAAGAATATTATATA